>CM042152.1:69505638-69515638 GCA_023376005.1 Doryteuthis pealeii | reverse complement strand
TGATTGAGACCAGAGCTTTACGTTGTCGTTGATCACAATGGTTATTTACTGAGCTTAGCTCAGATATAACCCAAGACCAGAATATGGGGCACCCAGTGGGAATCGAACTCACTAACAATCACAATTTATTAGTAATTTATTTTGATATTTGTTAACGACATATTGTCCTTTCTCTTTGTTCAACGATTGAAAGGCCGGCTCGGCTCATCTTTAGTATATCATCATGATCATCATCATCACGATCATGATCATTATCCTCATCAATTATTATTATTATTATTATTATTATTATTATTATTATTATTATCAAGAATATGCGCCTTCCGGGCGTAAGTATTTAAGTTTTAATGTAATAAAATGTATTAAATTAGAAAAACTAACGAAATTGAATAAGAACGCATATAAAGATATTACACTTATTTTAATTATATATATATATATATATATATATATATATATATATATATATATATACCAACTCCTCCGCACGAGCAGGATACGACACAAGGTCAATTTCTTAAGCGGAGTTCAACAGGTTTGGATTCAGAGTTTTCCTTCTAGACTGGTTACCTAGCCATGGTTAAAGAACCCAGTCTGCCCTACTATTTACCCATAGCTGGAGGGAGAGTAGGATTCATACCTTTCCTAAGGGTATTAGCGCTAAGTGAAATGCAATTACCACGTTCAGGATTTGAACTCGGGGCGACGAGTCCATTTCCCATGACTTTAACCATTACACCACGCGCTTCCTAATTGGTTTCTATATAGAATCATTCATAGGATTGATTTTAATACGTTGGGGAATAAAACAATAATATTAGAGATCAATAACATTTAGTAATTATTAATTAAACTCAGTTCTATTAAAACCAGTATGCAAATTAACCATACCTTATAATATATAGACATTTATTTCTTTGTGACACGTTACGATTTTAAACGCACTAAATACATGGACTGTTTTGAAGCAAATCTAACTCAGATTTTCATAGGGACGTCGTTAATAAATATGATTTATTCTATATATTAATGATTTTGACTATAAACTAAATACTCATTGATAAACTTGAAGGTATTGTGACGTAAGCAGTGACGTAGTTTATAGACAGATACCGAATCGCCATTATAATAAGATTAATATTAGTAGTATTGGTAGTTTTAGTAGTTGTAGTTGTAGTAGTATATAATCCTGTTGCATTTGGTTGTCAATGGGGGGTATCAAGTGACTTAATTTCCTTTGTGCTTCCTGCTCCATATCCTGTAGATGTTGGCTCGAGCTATGGCCCTGGGCGCTAGAGAGGATATGTCGCTTGACTGACTGTATTTTCTATATCATTATATCATTCCTTGTGAGCTACTTGGAACGATCCCTAAGGATTTGATAAAAAGATTGGAGCAATTAGAAATCAGAGGAAGAATCGAGACCACAGCATTGGTACGATCGGCTAGAAGACACAGAAGAGTTCTAAATATCTGAAGAGACTTGCTGTCACCCAGACTCCAGTAAAATTATTATTATTATTATTATTATTATTATTAGGTTTTCACACCTGCCGTAGCTGGGGGTTCACTGGAGGCTGAACGACAGCAAGTTTGCTCAGGTCTCCGGGACTCTTCTGAATATTCTAGTCGATCTTACCAATGCTGTAGTTTGGGTGGTCTCGATTCTTCCTCTGATTTCCAATTCACCCAAATTCTTTTCCAGAACTTTGGGGACCGTTCCAAGGGCACCAATTACAATTGGTACGACCTTCACCTTCATGTCCCAAAGTTTCCTCACTTCTCTGGCAAGGTCTAAGTATCTGTCTATATTTTCGCTTTCTTTAATTTTCACTTGGTGGTCGGCCAGGACGGCAAAATCCACGAAATGACAAGTTCTTTTCTTCTTTCGATTATTACTAGGTCCGGTCTCCTTGCCGGGATTAGGTGATCCGTCTGTACATCGAAAAATATTATTATTATTATTATTATTATTATTATTGATGTTGTTATTGTTATTGTTGTTTATTGTTTTTCACCCCAGCGTTGGTTGATGGTCATTCACTGAAATATGATTGACATCAAGTCTCTCAGTTCTTCAGGACTCTTCTGAGTATTCTCGCCGATCTTAGCAATGTTCTTTGGAAGATCTCGAATATTTCACTGAATTCCAATTCCCCCGACTCATTTCCAAACCCGTAGGGACCGTTCCAAGGACATCAACTATGAATGGTATCACTTTCACTCTCATGGTTCACCGCATTTTTCCAATTCTATGACAAGGTCCAAGTATTTGTGTATCTTTTCATTTTCTTTGAGTTTTACTCTGTGGTCCACCGGAACGGAAAATTCCACTAGTTGACAAGTTTTTTTTTCTCTAGTTAATTAAGATTCCCTTCTAAACTCTTGGCACCGTTCCAAGTGCACCAATTACAATTGGTATTACCTTAACCCTTATTTTCCACAGTACATTTAATTCTCAACACTCTGGTAAGGTCCAAGAAATTTGCTTTTCGTTTTCTTTTACTTTCACTCTGTGATCCATCGATTATTATTTTACACTGTTTTTCACACCAGATGATTTTAGATAGATAGATAGAGAGAGAGAGAGAGAGAGAGAGAGAGGAGAGGAGAGGAGAGAGAGAGAGAGAGAGAGAGAGGGGGGGGAGAGAGAGAGAGAGAGAGAGAGAGAGATTCATGTCAGATACATTATTTTTCTTTTCCCTCCTTCCTTCCTTCCTTCTCTCCGTTCCATTGAAACAAACGATATGTTATGCACTCGCCCTGTCTTTTTCTACCTTTTCCCATTCTCTTTCTCTATATTTCCTCTATCCTCTCTCTATTTTCACCTTCTCTATCTCTATATTTCCTACTCTCTACCCCTCTCTCTTTCTCTCTCTTCCCCTTTCTCTTTCCCTCTACTCTCTCTTACCCCTCCTGATCTCTCATTTTTTCCAATCCCTCTCACTCTATATATTTCCCCTCCTATCCCTCACTATCTTTCTTCGCTCCCTGTCTCTATCTTCCACTACTCCTCAGATAAATAATGGACCATTCCGTTTTGATTGTGATGAAAGAAAGGGAATAAAAAGAACATGTTACATATCAGAAAGAAAAAAAGTCAAAGAAAATATAAGATAGAAAGAGAAAGAGAAAAGAGGAAGAGTGAGAGCGCAGAAAGCGATGACGCTAAATAGACGTATGGAATGGATATATATATATATATATATATATATATATATATATATATATATATATAGTTTATTGTACTTTTTATATTATATTGCACTTTTCGCAATAGCTCTTAAGTATACATATCAAACGATGTAAATTTAGTTAAAT
This sequence comes from Doryteuthis pealeii, assembly GCA_023376005.1. Taxonomy (NCBI): domain Eukaryota; kingdom Metazoa; phylum Mollusca; class Cephalopoda; order Myopsida; family Loliginidae; genus Doryteuthis; species Doryteuthis pealeii. Next base: position 69,512,317 of record CM042152.1, on the reverse strand, counting down.
TCATTAAATTTATGAATCTTTTTAATCAAATTCATTTTAAAACTAGTGGTTTTGATTAAAATTAATTTAAAAAATGTTTTTAATTAAAAAGAAATTAATGGAATTTAATTAAATTAATCAAATTCAATTAAAAAATAAAATGTGTAGTTTTAAATTTTTTTGGTTAAATTTAGTTAAATTAATTAAATTATCATACTGTGGTTTATCCTCGGATCCCACTATTTGTTATTTATTTAGTTTTATTATTATTATTCTTTTATTAGTAGTCTTATTTCACTTCTTCTGGGTATTTTAGCAGATCTTTAACAATCCTCTTGTCTGGATAGTCTCAATTCTTCGACTGATTTCCAATTTTTGTAGTCTATTTTCTAAACTCTAAGATGCCGTTCTAATAACACCCATTACAATTGGTATTACGTTCCCACGAATTGTTGTTGTTGTTGTTGTTGTGTGATTTCTCTATTCTTTTTAATTCTATTGGGTATCTTCGTCTTTTATCTTCCATTGGGTGTCTGCTGAGTCTTCTTTTGGGTCGGACATCTCTCTGGTTCTTGGGGTGTCTTTCTGTGAGTTCCATCTTGCTCTGTTATTTTCACTAACAACACGGAGACATATTTGTGTGTATACAATTTAACTTCCTAGATACATTCTTAACCCACACGCGCACGGGAAGACACTGTCTAACGGGTCACTAGCCTGAACCCAATTCTAACTTTACTTTCTCAGTGGCGCTTGGTCTCGCGATTCTCCATGCCAATGAGAGGCCCGGTTCTAGATGATCCAAGGGTCAAGGCTTTTGCCATTCAAAATATATGACCGTGATTCACCACTGTTTTACCGTTATTTCTAAACTACTCTACACTTTTTGCTAAAAATGAGAGCCCCTGCCTATCCCTTATGTAACACCTTGTGAATTTTTCACACCAGCAGAAGCTGATGGTTTTCTCTGGAGTCAGAGTGACAGCAAGTCTCCTCATGTCTCCAGGACTCTTCTGAGTATTCTAGCCGATTTCAACAATGCTGTTGTCTGGATGGTCTCAATTCTTCCTCTGATTTCCAGATTATTATTATTTCACTCCTCGTCAGCTGTTGGTCTTTCAGTCTTTCACTCGAGTCCGGTCTTTCACTGGAACCTGAATGACTGCAAATCTTCCTAGGTCTCCAGGACCCTTCTAAGTATTCTAACTGCTGCTTGTAATCAATCTTTCTTTGCTCTTTTTAGCGTAAGTAAAGTAGGTAGAGTGGCCTATTGTCGATATTAGCCAGAAAGCGAGGAATCTAGACCAGGAAGATTGTTTTTGTGTCTGGGTTCGAGCACCACACCTACCATCAGCTCCCAACTTTACCGCACAGATCTAAGCTGTGCTACTCATGCGCCGAGTTAGCGAGAGCAGTCTCAAACTCGGAACCTTGTGTTTCCGAGTCGGATGTTGGATTATCTAGGTATTAGATGTACGCAAAATCATCACTTCTATTTATGAACTTTTTCACTAGCAGTAGCAGCCATTTCCAGTAGAAATTGGCCAATGAGATAGGAAGACAGAAAGCATTTAAGATCGTTTGCAACTGTCCTCAAATCAATTACTGGTTGAACTTTCTGTGTGGAAGACCTAATTTTTAGATTAACACCAGAGGAATACTACAGACTTGGACTTATATATATTACAAGGAACACTACAGATTTGGACTTATATATTATACAAGGAACACTAGTGACTTGGATTTATACATAATACAAGGTGGAAACCTCTGGAGGTGTAATGGTTAGCAAGCTAGAATAACAGATCATTGATAATGAGTTCGATTCTCATTAAAACTTCCTTTACTTTCACCCTTAGCCAGGATTGAACCTGCAGTCTGAAAATGATTGTTACAGATTGTTAACTATTGGACAGTGGAACAGTCAAACACCTCCTCAGCTTAATGGACTCTTCCTGGCAGTAGTGGCAGTAATTATTTAAGCTGTTATAGTGGGTTCATTGGAGAACTAGCAACTGCATGGTTAGGCTTGGCCAGTCACATTGCTCAAACCAATTGTTGACTGTCTAACTGACTTACTTCAATAGTTAGTAAATAACTATACATAATACAATGCTAACAGACTTGCGCTTATATATACTAGCAAATATATGCACCCTCCGGGTGCAAGTATTTAAGTTTAATGTAATAAAATATTATATTAAATTAGAAAAGCTAAATAAGAATACAGATAAAAAGATTTGAAACAGAGGAAGTATAATAAAAATAGAACAACTGAAACTTACTCTTCCATCACTCTCGTCTTTCATTGTTATTTTTTCTAATTTAAGTATTTAGTTAAAAAGGAAGTAAAGAATAAAATAACAGTTCTTTTTTCTTGTCAATTTAAGATTCATTGAAGAGATTTTTGATTATATTCATTAAAATAAAACCAAACAGTTAGAAATCAATAATATTAAGCACATATTTAATAAAATCACATTTTTGATATCAATATGCAAATTAGCCTTTCCGTTCACACTGTAAACCGCTATTTTGTTGTATATATAAATATAATTGCATGTTGTTAGTATTTAGACATAGTTAACAGTATTAATAATGTAAAACAATTTTATTAATAATTGAGGTTTAAATAAAAATACAATCATGGAAAATGTGATGTCAATAACTAAGGGAATAATGATATGAGTAGTAATATAGTTTCGGTTACAGACAGAAAAGCACACAATCTCCATTATAATAAGATTACAAGGAAACACACGGGCTAGGATCACCAACTGGATTCTGTAAACAACTGAACCTTTACAATAGCAATACGGATTCTAACAGCGGATGCTCTACCGACTGAGCTAAACCGATTTCTCTAATATTCCAAAGTGCTTGTTATTTTCTTTATCTCTGATGCTTTCCTGATTTGGCAGATCTGTTCCTTCCGTTGGTTTTCTTTTCCTTCTTTTCATTTTGAGAATGGCACATTTTTCAATCTTAAGTTCCATTCTTATATCCTGGCAGTATATTCTTATAGTTTGTATAAAGGTTTCTAATTCTTTTTTTTTCTTCCATTTTTTGTTGTTGTTTTCTACTGCTGCTGCTGCTGCTGCTGTTGCTGCATTCACAATAGTCTCCTCATCACTACAGCACTCTACTTGTTGCTTTCAACTGTACCGTTGTCTGGTTAATTTCAATTCTTCCTCGAGTTCTAGTTCCTCCAAGCCTTTCGTTTAATTATTTTTCAGATCGTTCCAGAGCGTTCATAACCACTGTTATATACCCACTTAATATCGGGTATATAAACGACGAGTGTGAGAGAGAGAGAGAGAGAGAGAGAGAGAGAGAGAGAGAGAGAATTAAATAATGTTTTTTAATTTATACATTAGATTGCATATGAAAACGAAACAAATCTGAATCCATTTGAGAGTGGTAAGCGAGAGAGAGAGAGAGAGAGAGAGAGAGAGAGAGAGAGAGAGAGAGAGAGAGAGAGAGAGATTGGAAAGATAGATTGAGAAGGAAAAGAGAGAGAGAGAGGGGAGAGAGAGAGATCGGGATTAAAGATAGAGATCGGGATTGGAGATAGAGATCGGAGAGAGAGAGAGAGAGAGAGAGAGAGAGAGAGAGAGAGAGAGAGAGAGAGAGAGAGAGAGGGGGGATGATAGATTTGGTTCTTTCTCTGTTTACTTACTTTGTCATCTTCTTTGGGCTGTTTTCCCAGGTTGTTTTCTTCTTTGTTCGCGCTGAGTATCTGCATTTTTGTTTGTTTATTAATAAGCAAGACTTTCTTGTTTTCTTGATAGCCTTTGTGGTAATCCTTAATTTGTTCCTCGTAAATTACTACCATAAAATAAACTAAATCTTCGTTTTATGTCCGTGTTTTTGCAATAAATGTTTTATTTTTCTTGCACCCGTTATTTTACAATACTGAATATATTTTCTTTATTTAAAAACAGTCTATTGCAAACATATATATTTTCTTTATTTAAAAACATTTATTGCAAACATATTTAAAACATTTATTGCAAAAAAACGGACATGAAATGAGGGTTCAGTTTATTTTAACTTACGAGGAACAAGTTGAAGATTACCGCTTTTATTAAAACAACCCCAAAACCGCGCGGTGAGAGGCGGCATCCCGAAAAGAACGTCTTCTCTCGGTTAATTTATGGTCGCAACTAACTAAAAACTTTCACATGCTTCTACTGGCGCGCTTTCAGGGGATCAAGCGGAAGTCACCACATATCAATCATCGGCAGTAACTTTCCACTCAACTCTCCGAATTGAATTTTCTAACGAACTCAATTTCAAAATTTGTACTACACTGCTTACATAATTCGTAGGCTATTCATTAATTTGTTGAAATTCACTTTAGTCAGTACAAATTAACACTAACAGACTCTAAATCTGCCCTAACCCATTTATAGTACGAGTGAGTTACTTGCCTTTTGACCTATTAATTTCAGTCATTGTTTTTTAAATAAATAAAACACCTCGTGTTATAAAAAGCAGTCGTAATGTGTTGCCTCGTTAATACAATGGAAGGTGTCTCAATTGGAATATGACTCAATGAATAACTGCGCTTGCTAAAGACAAAACGGTATGTCTCTTTTTTTCTGTGGGATTAAGTTATTAAATTCCCAACAGAATTATGTAATACTACTGGCACTACTGTTAGTTTCACGTCCCATAATTTCTTCGGGACAGATACTTATCACGTTTTTCGTTTTTATTTTATTTTAATTTCTAGTTGATTGAAACAGCGCGAAATCCAAGCACATTTGTTCTAGATCTGCCGGTGGGTCTTGCAAAGGGTTAATCTGGGTATGACACTAAACTACATTCAGTAGTGAAGCTCCAGTTCTAGAAATCTGGGGAATGGGAAAAATCCCGGTAATTTTCACCTTTAGTTGTCAAAATTCCTAGCAAATAAGACAATTAGAGTAACCTCCCTTGACTTTCACTTTGAACTAAGCCGGTAGCTATTTTGAAAGTCTCCGTGCGAAATAAACAAATCTTAGAAACTTTTTCGAAAACAATACAACTGCATGCTTTAACACAAAAATTTCATAAAATGTGTTCTTAATAACAACTAAGTTCATTTCAGATAATGCGCACGCACAATCTTATGTTAAGAATTTTAACAACTAAAGGTGAAAATTACCAAAATCCCTTCGTTGGCATTATTATTATCATTACTAGCAATAACAACATTTTTTTTAAAGATATTGCCTGAGTGGGTGGGAGTTAAGAATTCAATGTCAGAGAGTGTGTACCATACGCAAGTAAAATCATCAAATTTGTTAAAGGAGTAAAAAAAGAAAACACTTTGAAATGGTAACTTAATTCTGATGGCTTTAAATATATATTAGAATAAAACAAATTATACTTGAATATTAATACAGGAGCATGTATCTATTAAAACTTGTTTTAAAAAACAATGAGGACCGTGTAAGGTTGCATGCTCAAATTTTGAGTGTATAGGATACAAGGTTATTCTTTATTCTATGTAGTGACGATTTTGGGTAATGTGACGTAAGTAGTGACGTAGTTTCGATTACGAACAAATAGAGACCAAATCTTCATTACTATTAGATGTATTGACGATTTTGGGTAATGTGACGTAAGCAGTGACGTAGTTTCGGTCACAGACAAATAGAGACCGAATCTCTATTATTATTATTATTATTATTATTATTATTATTATTATTATTCCTTGTGAGTTTTTCACGCTAGCGTTGGTTGATGGTCATTCACTGAAGTCTGATTGACAGCAAGTCTCCTCAGGTCTCCAGGACTCTCTGAGTATTCTAGCCGATCTTAACAATGTTGTTCTTTGGATGATCTCGAATCTTCCACTGATTTCTAATTCTCCAGACTCTTTTCCAAACCGTGGGGACCGTTCCAAAGGCATCAACTACGAATAGTATCACTTTCACTTTCATGTTCCATCGTATTTTTCCAATTCTCTGGCAAGGTCCAAGTATTGTCTATCTTTTCATTTTCTTTGAATTTTACTCTGTGGTCCACCGGAATGGAAAATTCCACCAGAACATTTTTTTTCTTGTTGATTAAAACTAGGTATGGTCTTCTGGCCGGGATTAGGTGATCCGTTTGTATCTCAAAATCCCAGAGAATCATATGAGTCTCATTCTCTAAGACGGCTTCTGGTTTGTGTATATATCATTGTAGTATAGTCAGTTATTATCATAATTATAGTCTTTCACACCAGCGTTAGCTGATGGTCTTTCCTGGAGTTTGAGTGACAACAAGTCTCCTCAGATCTCCAGGACTCTCCTGAATATTCCAGCTGATTTCAACAATGCTGTTGTCTGGATGGTGTCAATTCTTCCGCCGATTTCCAATTCCTCTAGTCTTTTTTCTATGCAAGACCGTTAGTGCCCTAACTACTACTACTACTACTACTACTACTATTACTATTATTATTATTATCTATATATTAATACTCGTGTTCCTTAATTGTACGACAGTTATCATCTTGTAACATTCTCTGTTTAAAAATGAGACCGTCCGATTCATCTGGATGGTCTCAATTCTTCCTCTAATTTCCAGTTCCTCTTGTCTTTTTTCTAAGCTTTTATTATTATTATTATTATTATTATTATTATTATTATTATTTACTCGAGACCATATAATTGCTTGAAAATTATTGGTGTTAGATAGGAATACTTGAAACCATACAACTGTGTGT
>CM042152.1:69468138-69500638 GCA_023376005.1 Doryteuthis pealeii | reverse complement strand
CAAAAAGAACCAATCGTAGAATCGTATCACACTGATATTGCAATGACAACCGCGGCGTGGAAAAAACTGTCGGTTTAACTTGTTAATGAGACATATAATATAACGACCATATAAATGAACTAGAAGTGGCTACCCGGCGTCGCCTGGGTAGAGAGGGGATTTTAAAAAGTTAGTCTAGTAAGACTAGTGAGATAAAGACAAAAAGAACAGTGACGAACTTAACCAGTTTGCGGCGGACTTGATTGTGGACCCCCCCCCCTCAACACAGAATTTCTTTTTATTCAATAAAACTTTGTCGTTAATTGTTATACACACAACTGCCCTTTATATACGTATAGATAGATAAGACATAGTGTTATATTTCGGAGTTAAAATTAATATAAGCCCTGACTTTTTTTCGGGGAAATATGACCGTATTTGGGGAAATAGTGACCTCATAATTTACTTTTTCCTATCGTTTTGTTAACCAGCGAGTTTTCCTTAATCAAACGTTTATGAAAGAAAACACCTTCAGCAAACAAAATGGGGGCGTTTTCCTTTTCTCTCTAGGAATGTGTGTTCGGTACAGTGACACATATATCAGAAGTAGGTGATCACTTTAAGTGTTTACTTGGGCTCTACTGGAATCAAAGTGAATTCTACATAACCAAAGAGATAATGTGTAAGCTTAGTATTTACAAGCAAGGATACCCGTTGTTGCCCAGGAAAAAAAAAAGAATAGATAAGACACAAAATAGTCAAGCTGGGTCATTACTATGCTCCTGGAAACACCTGAGAAAGACAGGAGGATACACTTGTCGAAACGTTGTGTTTATACATACCAAAATAAAAATTAAGACAACATTAGGAAACATCAAAATTATTCACATCAAGCCTCGTCTAAAAAATATAGACAAATAATATATTATAATTGTTTCAATAAACATTTTCTGTCTTTTTCACTGAATTTTTGAGGTGAAGTTTGATAATTTGGATTATTTGGATTATTCGGATTATTGTCCTCATCTTTATTGTTATCTGTACAACGTTTCGGTCGATGTGTGGCCTTCTTCAGGTATTTCTTGTCGGACTCAGGAATCTTCTCAAACTCAAGAACCTTTTCTTCGAACTCTGAAACCTTCTGGTTGTAATCGGGAGCCATCACGGAACGTTGATCCCAACCCTTTATTCAATCCACGGGGGTATCCTGTTCTCATTCCGCTAACCATAGTTGGGGTAGAGGCGTTAAGCTGTGTTAATTATCATTCTATTATACTGTCGCCCTTGACCAGGATTGAACCTGTAGCCTAGAGATAACTGTCACTTAGAACTGTATTAACTCACGCCTATATCCACTACGCTATGTTTCCAATTGGAAGAAGGCCGGAGGGCACATCGGCCGATACGTTGTACAGATAACAATAAGATGAGGACAATAGTCCGAATAATCCAAATAATCCAAATTATCAAGCCTCATCTCTAACGAAACGGTTGGAGAAAAAGCTATATGGGAATTACACAAGGATACTGTGTGCTGTCTTGAACAAACCCTAGAAGTAGCATCCTACAAAACACGAGTTGTCCGGTCACTTACCTCCTATCACATAAACCATCACAGTCAGACGAACAAGATATGTTGGACACTGCTGGAGAAGTAAAGACAAACTCATAACTGACGTCCTTCAGTGGACACCTACACATGGACACACCAGTGTCGGATGACCAGCAAACACTTGCATACAAATGTACGGACACTTGATGCCGTGCTGGGGATTTCCTTGGAGTAATGACTGATAGGGACAAGTGGTGAGAAAGAGACATGGGGATCTTTTCTGTCAGCATAACTTAATCGATGTGTGCGTGTGGAGATCGAATTAGGATTAATTGGAGCAGAAATTATTGATCGTTGAATGATTGTCTTGCCCCAATTTACGAAGGTTAGTCAAAAAGTAATGTCATTTTGTCTAGGACAGGTATAATTACCAACACAGGAACATGTATCATAGATCAAAATGAAGCTGGTCCTCTGTGAATCACACCCCTACTTAACCGTTTCACTCAATAACAAAGTTCCACCTTCGAATGAGAGCCTGTATCACTGTATCGCTCTCCTATAAAAGGGATGGGGCACTCTATGGCGGCCTTTACATACATACATACAGATGTGTGTATTGAAACAGTTAAAATTCCTACGCATTCTGTGGGTGAAAATAGGCCGAGCGGTTAAGCTGACCGCCTAATGCTGAATCGATCGGGTTTCTATCCCGGCTGTAGGTAGCTCACAAATGTCTAGCCGCACTGAAGAGACTTGATAAGTCGAAACACGTGTCTGTGGATGACTATATATATATATATATATATATGGAAATGCGAGGATGAGTTAAAAAAGTAATGCTATTTTGTTTAGGCCAGGTAAAATTTTCAACACAGAAACATGTATCATACATCAAAATGCAACTGACTGTGGATCACATCCCTACTTCTCCACATAGTCATCGTTTCTCCAAATAGCAATGTTCCACCTTCGAATGAGAGAATATATCCCTGCCCTTAAAATTCTGTTGACTGTTCTTTGAGCCACTTCTTCACTACAGATTTCACTTCCTCGTCACTGGAATAATGTTTGCATCTCATCGGCCCTATGAAAGAGGTGGAACATTGCTATTGAGAGAAACGGTGACTATGAGGAGAAGTAGGGAAGTGATTCACAGAGGACCAGCTTCATTTTGATGTTTCAGACATGTTCCTGTGTTGGTAATTATACCTGTCCGAAACAAAATGGCATTTGTGTTGGTAATTATATATGTCCTAAACAAAATGGTATTACTTTTTTACACACCCTCGTGTTAATTATTGGGGGCGGGGGTCTATGCTTTAAACACTCTGAAAGCATTCTAGTTCATTAGCTGTCCCCTGCCCACCCCCATCATAACACCTAGGAACGATTTCTGGGCACCGGTGGGAATAATGCATCTTACTTTTAGCCAACCCAGCAGGCCCACGGTGATAGAAATATTTTCTTATCTTGTAACTAGGCACCGACCGGTCCGATCGTGATCAAGCACAAAACAGAGAATAATATTTCAAAGGTTTTTTTTTCTTTTTTTTTTCTTTTTCTTAGGCTTGCAATATCTCGGACAGTAGGATAGGTTTCTCCAGTTATCCGTTAGGTGGCGGCATTTTCTATGACATAAATTGATCATGAATTTATTTTTACCGCGCCAATAAACACCTACATAAAACTGGATTATGTTTTCGCGAGGACTTATATGTCAATAAACGTCGTTAAACGGTCAACGTTCACGGCTCCATAATCGGTATTGCTCCTACTACAAATATGAACTCAACAACACGTGTCATATTGTCTCTTCTTCGCACGACGCCCAACTCCTCTCTTTGTGTTCTCTTGCCGACTGTCGTTCTTCTCAACACCATCTTGTTCTCCTAACCCTATGCTGTTTCCAGTGGGATGAATAGCAACGTAAGGTTATTTCTGTTTGTGTATATGCCTTTCTATGTTCATATGTATACATAAGTTTCTTTATATAAAACTAGAAGCGGCTACCCAGTATCATCCGGGTAGAGTGGAGTAACAAAAAAGTGGTGTAATTGTTAGCAAGTTAATTTCGCAGATCCATTATTATTATGTATATTTAAATTTTTAGATACCTTCGTGAATATAAATCAAATCTTCATAATCTTTGCCCACAAAGCAAGAACTGGTGACATTTAATGTGTATATATATATATAAAGTAAGTAAAGTAATTCGACGGGCGGCCTAAAGTCGGTATGTCTATCCCTTTTTCAATATATATATTTACTTTGTCATCAATTGTTGTATTTTCGTAGTTTCATCCGGATATACGTAAATACATACATACATACATACATACATAACGCACAAACTGCCCTTTATATATATACTAGTATGTGCATGTGTATCTGCAGCTATTGTTTCGGATATTGTTTATTTTCGAAATTATTTTTCACCTGTTGTCTTGTTTCGCGGCATATCCCACCGAAAACCCACAGTTGTTTGATCAATGTATCCTTATCATACTTTCGCTTACGGTTAAGTCACGCTGAAAGCACTGGTTCCCGCTAGATCAGCGAAGTTAAACAGCGAAGAGCCTGCTTAGTACTTAGATGGGTGACCATTTAGCAACAGCAGATACTGTAAGTAACCGAATATCAAAATGACTTGATTCGGCATGAAATGACCCGAAAAGGGTTGATATGTCGTAAAGCAGAAAACAACCAATCTATTGTATACACAAATATAGATACAATTTGTCTTTCAATGGGTCAATCACTCACATTTTCGCGGCAAAAAAAAAAAAATAAAAATAAAAACCGATTCGGATCACAACAACTATGTAAGTTTGAAGAGCGACAGAGAGATATCCAACATTACATCACAAAAAGGCCAACTGTCATACACGGCTATCGACTTCAGAAGTCCACTGACTTTATTATTCCGCACAACTATCACCAAAAGTGGGTTTATAATACTTTGCCTTACAAAAAAGCTTTAATCCATCTCTAGTCATAGTAGACCCACAAATTACAGAATTTTTTCTTTTAAAAAGTGTCAGTACAAACTTCTCTTAATAAGTTTCTCCAGTGTACGACGTAGTGTTCTAAAATTTCCAACTCACCCTGATAAAATAGACAGTGGTCAGTTCCCACGACCAGGCGTAAATAAATGATATTACCTGCCAGTAAGTCAAATGACATTCTGCCAACCATCCTCTAATTTCAGAGACTTAATAACAACCATCACGTCTACATCTCCATGTATTCTCTTTGTCCGAAAATATTAAAAACCAAGGATATGTGGGGATTAAAAGGAATTAAAAAAAAAAAACAAACTGCCATGAGCCTTCAGACCGGAAGAACCTTCCGAGCTTCTGACCCCCAAGGTAATCTCTCGGTCATTCGGACGTGGGCTTAAACTGGGACGAGACACTATTTCTGGACAGGGAGAAATTTCCTCTTCGCGTGGTGGCTATGACCCATGAATAAAACCTGAATCCTAAAACTACCCTTTGTCTTTGTCTCTTCCTTTTCTTTCCTTTAATTCCTTTTCAGCTCGACCACCAAATATGATGGGGAAAAAAGAAATCCCGTGAACACGCACCACAAATAACCAGCAACTTTGAACGGAAAATATTAAAATACTTGTCATCCCACAGATATGCCTCGAGACAAGACAAAATGAAAAGCATTATAACATTCAAGTAGATATGCTAGATTCATATCTTTTGAATTCTTGTGGTAAGAGAACAACAAAGAAAGTAACACTTTCAATGAAATCCTTAATAATATAGTTGTCTCACAATAAAGCATTTTTTAAACCCAGCTATCGCTAAATGATCTTATTCTTTAAGATATAACCTTTTACTGAACACTGTTGGAAATCTGATAGTTAAATTATCTTCCCCTGCCGTTAGGGGGCGAATCGCCAACACGAGGTTGGCGGAAGAATCAAACCCCATCACTTATCTGGAGATTCTCACCGAGGTGAGTCGCTAAAATAAGCACTCCCATCACCTGGCCCATAAAAAGGGTAGTTACCCAGGTGTGTAGCTTCTAATAAGCACTCCCTACTTTTTACTTATCGCATCAGAGAACCGACTGCACGGACGCGACGCAAGCAATTCCCAACACTTGACTTTCTAAGAACTCCTAAGAGAAACGTCTAACAGAACTTTACAACCACAGCGACCAGAATTCCCTTTCTAGAGCCACTTCTCCAACGAATTGTAATTTTCACCTCTCAGATAAGTCTTGTAGCAAATGCCAACAAAATTTGCAACAATATTCTTGTACCCTTTGTCAATATATGTGTTTAAATTGCATTGTGTTGTTTGTCTTCTTTCGTCCGAATAATTTGCCTACAACTGGGAGATAAGAGCTCCCCTAAAGACCGTAAAATTCCTCTTAACACTGCTCTAAAAAAAAAGTTCAAGCGTTCGTTTTTTTTTCCATTTCTCAAAGTTGTCTTCGTTTCCTTTTGTTTTTGTTTTTGTTGCTTTTCTTTTCTTTTTTTTTCCTCCCACATTTTAATTACTAAGTACTAGCAGGACCTGTGGTTATACCACAGTATTATTATTACAACGTTTGATATGTTTACTTAAGAGCTATTGGTATACTTCAATATTTAAAAAAGTATAATAATCTTGATTTAACTCTCTTTCACTCTTTTTCTTTCTTTCTTTCCTTCTTTTCATCTTTTCATCATGATCAATTGAAACAGATGAGATTCATCGCTTCCGCGCGCTCATCCTCACTCTCTCTCTTTCCCCACTCTCTTTATTTCTTTCTCTCTTTTTTATTTTTCTGTGTAGCATGTTCTTTTTCTTCCCTTTCTTTCTTAATGATAAAAATGGAATGGTCCATTATTTAGCTGACGTGACGACATTCATAAAAAATTAAAATTCGGCGGATAAGCAACACCATATAATCAGGATTTACGTTTTTACATTTAATTTTGGGCGATTTGGACGGTCTCATTTTTTTTTAAGCAGGGGGTGTTGTAGGATGATAACGGTGCTACAATTAAGGAACACGAGTATTAATATACAGATTTCTACGCATTTTGATACGCCTTGATTCTGTGTTTGAAAAGTTGTTTACGCTGAATAAAACAGTATAAAGTGATAATTTGCAGCGAAAAAAAACCCAAAACGTTCAGATTTTATTAAACATCCACCGTAAAATCTGTAAGTTATTTGATGTCCAAAAAAAAAAAAATTAAAAAAATAAATAAATAAAAGAATTAAAGAATTTTTCTTTTTTTTTTCCATAATTACCCGAGATGACGTAGAAACAAATGTGTTTTTTTGTTTTTTAACTAATTTTTATGTCCTTAAAATTAAAAGCCAAAGTGGAACATGAAAAATAACATTCTAATTATACGACTTTAAAGAAGCCGCGAAGATAACTAACTATTACTCAATAATATTAAAGTTGAAAGGGAATATTACCAAATATGCACAATTAGGGCCGGGTTAGCTCAGTCGGTAGAGTGTTCGGCTAGGTACCGCAAGGTCCCTGGTTCGATACCGGCCCTCGCCAACTCAGCGTATGAGTAGCACAGGGATCCCTGCAGTAAAGAGAGGAGCTGATGGTAGGTGTGGCGCTCCACCTCAGACGCCGAAAATAATCTCCTTAGTCTAGCGCAAGTGAAAAGTGGATATACTTCCTCGTTGTCTGGCTGATACCGACATTAAGCCGCCCTGACGACTAAAAAAAATGCACAATTAGAGTGTTGTTAAAAAGCTAATCTCGGAGTCGGGCATTGGTGTTTCGGGTTCGATCTTCACCTCACCCCTGGTTATTGGGTTAGGCGAGGAGACGATTGTTTGTGAGTATGAATAATATGGGTTAACACTGAACCGGAAAAAAAGTAAAACCCAAAAGTAAAAATTTGACAGAACAGAAAAAGCAGTTGAACCGAACAGAAATAAACAGCCCAACGGAAAGGTTGAAACAACAGGACAACATCAACACAGATACACCGAATTTTGACTGAAATGACATAGCAGCCGTATTCAAGAACGAATGACAAGCCCACAACTATAACGACTCTGCGAAGAAACTCTTTACCCAAACAGATAAGTCTTCTATGTAATTTGTAACTTACTTACTTACTTACTTACTATATATATATATATATATATATATATATATATATATATATATATATATATATATATAATCAACAATAATGATATTATGGATATTATGAACTCATAACTATAAGTTTCATGCTTACGCAATCTTCAGATGAGTCAAATGGTTGAGATTTTAAATATTTAAAATCTCAACCATTTGACTCATCTGAAGATTGCGTAAGCATGAAACTTATAGTTATGAGTTCATAACATCCATAATATCATTATTATTGATTATAAATCTGCTCTGCTTTATTAGCATTGAGCACCTTTTTATGCCAATACTTTTCTCATTTATTCTCTATTCATTCTACATTAGATATACTTGCAAATATATGCACCCTCCGGGTGCACGTATTTAAGTTTTAATGTAATAAAATGTTATATTAAATTAGAAACACTAATGAAACTAAATAAGAATGTAGGTAAAAAATATTTTAGACAGGGGGGTATAATCGAAACTCTTTCATCTCGTCTTTCATTGCTAAATTTTCCTAATTTAACTATTCAGTTAAAATAGGAAGTAAAGAATAAAATTACAATCATGTCTTTTTGTTAATGGATTTATTTTAAGATGTATCCACAAGACTTTTGCTCATATTCATTAAGTTAAAACCAAATAATTAGAAATCAATAATATTATACACATATTTATTAAAATCAAAATTTTAATATGAATATGCAAATTAGCCTTCCCGTTCACACTGTAAACCGCTATTTTGTTGTATATATATATAAATACAATTGCATGTTATTCGTATGTAGATATGGCCAACAGTAATAATAATGCAAAACTCTTTTATTGATAATTGGGGTTTGAATAAAACTAAAATCACGGTGAATGTGATGTAAATAACTAAGGAAATTGCAACTTGAGTAGTAATATAGTTTCGGTTACAGACAGACAAAACACTCAATCTCTATTATAATAAGATATATATATATATTAATTACGACCGCTAAAAGGATACGTTTTTAGCAACTTACATACGATGAAACCTACTTTGAATCTTTTATCTTTGTCTTAATTCCGTTCTTATAGGTACATTTGGAACTCGTTAATTTCCACATGAGTTCGAATCTGGTTGGGTATCCCATAATTCTAGCCTTGTGCCAAACTAAGCTAAGCTTAGTAAATGACTGCTCTGCTATCAATGGATCGTAAATATTTCCATAAAATTTGTTGGGATTACATCTCACGACAAATAGGGGTCAAGAGAGGTAATTACCTCTCGTATCGGCTAATACATATTTACCCCACCCCCCGCTCGAGTAGGATGTGACACGACGTCAATTTCTTAAGCGGAGTTTAACAGATTTAAATTCTTAAGTTTTCTTTCTCCTAGACTGGTCGCCTAACCAAGGTTAAAGAGCCCAGTCTGCCCTACTATTCACCCGTAGCTGGAGGAAGAACAGTTAGATTCATACCTTCCCCAAGAGTATTAGCACTAAGCTAAATGTAAACAACATCGCCTAGGATTTGAACTCATCTCGCCGTGTCCGTTTCTTACGGCGATAAACATTACACAGCGCGCCTCAATAGCCACAAGGCGGCGTGGTCAGCAGCACTATAAAAGAAGAAGCTCCAGAATCAAAACACTCTTTCCCTCTTCCGGTCTTGAGACAAATAACAATATTAGAATTCTGGGGTATGGGAGTTAACGCCCTTTGTCTGCGAGCCTCTGTTTCAAACCAACCAATCACGAGCCAGCATACTTTGGCGGCAAAGCCGAATAAGCAGACTCGTTCTACCTCTTCTGATCCAGCTTTCACCGGAGACAGACCTAAATAAGGGTCGCTCCTATACTTCAACAGACAACCAGAATCGGAGTCAGATGCAAGCAGAAGTCCATCATATCCGAACGGAACAGAAGGCCGTAGCAAAGGGCTCCGTTAATACCCTATCCTAGGATATACCAGTTAAGTGACAAATATAATTATTTGCGCAAACGAAACTAAAGTTTGCAATTGTTCTTTATATGTAATACAAGTCTTTTATTCATATTCTTGTCGTTCGGTTATTTCTTTGACTCTTAACCTGTCTGCCACACTCGTGGTTAACTCCAGTACAAACTAGGAGTACTGCCGCTAGTGTGTTCTTTTCTTTATAACAATGCAGCAGTTGCATTCCTTTCCACGGACAGGGGTCTTTGCGCCCCAGCAACCTAGTATCACATGAACACGATTAGATGCTTAACATGTAAGTCTTTACACCTTCCGTTTCTACTTGCCACATATCAAGAATTCAACACTTTCTCTACTAAAGACTCATTTAATTTCATATCATGACATTTCTCTCATACAACTCTATATAAACTCTTCCAAATGTTGGGTAAGTAAAATACGTGTACTTCTGTATATGGGGTTAAGTTAAGGAGAACCCTTCTGTGATTGTACATAGTAACCACGTGTTGCACCCAGTATTTTGGCACCCATATTCAATAGACAACTACAGACCAGTTCCACGACAACTGGAGCAGAATTGATCTTCGAGAGAATAATCCTAAGAGAAGATACCAAATATCCTTAATTTCCCTCTCCATCAACAGGTTGGTCTCTCAAACTCTCTATATTGGAAGGACATTTATATTGTTAGTCATTGTTTTCTTATGAAATAAATCATTAGAATTGAACTAAGTTTTAATTAATTTATTTGTTGTTGTTAGCCTTAGAATAAATGCTATACTAACACGATAGTTATATCTCCTGTCATGTCTGTATTCAATTCAGTTAAGTTCACTCAGGTAATAAACTATTCTTGTTATTACTTTGTCATGTATTGTTCTCGCATTTATTCTGTACGGGGAAACGATATTCAGCCAACCATTGTTCTTCAACAAAGTATATTATAGCGAAAAAGAGAGCGAAATATGGGTGTGGCATAATATCCGGTTGTTCGCTGTTTGTTTTGTTTAAATAATAATCATAATAATAACAATGAAAAAAAAAAGACAGTTTTCCGGGTTAAAAGGAAACTAAACCATTGATTGGTCCAGAAAAGTGAGTACACCTCTTTTTTTCACATTGGCCTGTTTTGCCTTTATCATCGAGAAGGTTCAATGGTGCTCTGGATTCGATAGAATCAATGGATTCAAAATACTTAGAAGCTATTTACCCAAACTGTTCGCCACAGGTAGGATGTGACACAAGATCGCAAGTAATGGACATCCAGCAACGATATAAATATTTAGTTGTTAAATTAAGAAAATATTTTCAGATGAAAAAAAAAAAATTCAGATGAAACATTACATGGCTCTGAAGATAGTTTGAATAAATAAAAAATAACGAAACGGCATATGTCATATATACAAAATGCATCCTCTGAATTTTTAAATTTTATATTTAACATCTATATACTGTAATGCTTATTTCCATTTTTTGGAAAGGGGTCGGGTTAGCTCAGTCGGTAGAGTGTTCGGCTAGAAACCACAAGGTTCCAAGTTCGATACCCGCCCTCGCCAACTCAGCGTATGAGTAGCGTAGGGATCTGTGTGGTAAAGTAAGGAGCTGATGGTAGGTGTGGCGCTCCACCTCAGACGCTAAAATAATCTACTTGGTCTAGCGCTATTGAAAAGGGGATAGACTCCCTCGCTGCATGGCTGATACCGATATTAGGCCGCCCCGACGACTTTACTTATATATATATATATATATATATATATATATTTCGAATATTTCTCCTGCATTACCCATCTTTCTTTTAGAAATAAAAACATTTTGGTCCGAAGAAAACGGTCTGTTTACATATGTTTTTCTATTATTATTTTATTCTATAATCAAAATAATTTTGAATAGAATACTGTATATGCAAACAAATTTCTGTCGAAACACGTGTCAGCATATGATAAATTTCATCCATAACAATATGTGTGTATTTTTCCATTTATCTTTTCAAAACACACACACACACACACACACACACACACACACACACAGTGAATTCATGAAGTAGTTACGAGGGAATAGAAAATTCATGAGTAGTCCCTCAAACCCCGCATGCATATACCGATGAAATGAAGGAGATGCCCTTGTTTGTCGCATGATTTTCTACTGTCACAGTGATAAGTACACTAAAAGTCGTTGATTCCTGGTGATGAAAAGAGCCCTTTGGATTTTCGCCAGATCCCATTTAGCCGGGTTGTGGCCCTAATACCCCTGGGTGCCAGATCTGTTATCTTTGGGTAAGCCTACGTGGAACTTAAGTTCCCGACAGCATGGTTCTGACACTATCACGTTTACACAGCCCTGTCGTAATGTGCTAGATGTCCGTTGAGCAAAGAGCTTCCTCTGCCTTTTTACACGTCTTGTTTTTCGTTCTACAGGTTGTCTAGCCACCCTCCTCATCAGACAAAGTCTACGAAGACACCGGTTTAGTCGCCGATGATCCGACTATGGAACAGGTAGTACTGGGCTATATAGTACCAGTAATCCATTGAGCGACATGGCACAGATTTGATTGAGTCAGCTTGAGTTACCTAAATACTGTTTTCTTTCAAGTGTTCTTATACAGTATCCCCCCCTCTGCTATTCGCGGGGGTTACGTTCCTTCCCCTCCCGCGAATCACGAAAATCAGCGAATTATTGATGCAGTTTTAAAACGCCTATGTGTGATATTATATACGCTAAAATATGCTTCCCAAACACATTCTAAAGACAGCCTTACTCATTAATACAGTAATAATGTAGTAATATGTAAGTAAGTAAAGTCGTCGGGGCGGCCTAAAGTCGGTATCAGCCAGTCAGCGAGGGAGTCTATCCACTTTTCAATAGCGCTAGACCAAGGAGATTGTTTTTAGCATCTGAGGTGGAGCGCCACACCTACCATCAGCTCCTTACTTTACCGCACAGATCCCTGTGCTACTCATAACGTTGAGTTGGCGGGGACCGGTATCGAACTAGGAACCTTGTGGTTTCTAGCCGAACGCTCTACCGACTGAGCTAACCGTAGTAATGATAAATTAAAAATTTATTTACTGACATTGTTATTTTTAAATTATTCACCAGTTAGGGTAAAATTGAGCGTTTTTCTGCTAAAAAATGGCCTAAGAAATTCACAAAATTACCGAAATTATGAAAAAACAAACTTTGAGAGCAAAATCCGTGAATATGCAGGGCCGCGAACGGTGAACCGTGAATGGGTGAGGGTATCCTGTATATCTTCTGATTTGGTAATTCTGTTCCTTCTGTTATCTCTCTCTTCCCCATTTTTCATCACAAGCATGGCACAATTTTCGATCTTAAATTCCTCCATTATTCCATTCCAATATCCTAGTTGGATATTCCTATGGTCTCTACAATGGTTCCCAGTTCTTTTTTTTTTGTTGTAATTTTTGTCAAATATCTTCATATCCATGTACATACAGTGGTTTATTTTTCCTGTGATTTGGTGAATCTGTAGACCCCTGTGAATTTCCTAAGTGTGTGATTGAGTGACATAATTGTTATAACAGTGGCGAGAGAGGGGAGGATCTCTGGAAGATATCTCTTTGGATTTTCACCTCTGCTAAGATTTGTTTTCCTGCTGTTAATTCCACTTTCCAGTTTTCCAAAGCTTTTGTAATGAAATCTATAACCTGGTCGGATATCTTGTACATTTTTAAACATTCAATTATCAAAGTTTGCGGGACCATATTATGGACTTTTCTGTCGTCAGTCCATAATATGGCTGCATTTTAGGCCTTGTTTTAATCTCCTTAAGAATGTACTGATCTATGTATAGTAGGTAATTTGTTCTTCTTGTCCCTTGTGGAACATTTTCTCTTCTTCCGGAAATAAGATAGCGGTATACAAGTAAGTAATATATTTCTTCTCTTATTAGTGCGATTATAATTTTCCACATCATAGGTATTATATTATTATTATTATTATTATTATTATTATTATTATTATTATTATTATTAGTTTTTCACACAAGCGTTAGCTTATGGTGTTTCACTGGAGTTTGAGTGACAACAAGTCTCCTCAGGTCTCCAGGACTCTCCTGAGTATTCCAGCTGATTTCAACAATGTTGTTGTCTGGATGGTGTCAATTCTTACTCCGATTTCCAATTCCTCTAGTCTTTTTTCTATGCTTTTAGGGACCGTTCCAAGTGCCCTAACTACTACTACTACTACTACTATTATTATTATTATTATTATTATTATTATTATTATTATATCAATACTCATGTTCCTTAATTGTACGACAGTTATCATCTTGCAACATTCTCTGTTTAAAAATGAGACCGTCCGATTCATCTATGATGAAATGCAAGAAAGTAAATCCTGATTATCTAGTGTTGCCTATCCGCCTTTTGATGAGTGTCGTCACCTCAGCTAAATAATGGACCATTCCGATTTTATTATAAAGAAAGAAAGGGAAGAAAAAGGACATGCTACACAAAAATATATTAAAGAAAGAAAGAAAGATAGAGTGAAGGGGAAAGATAAAAGGGATTGAGCATGCGGAAGCGATAACGGTAATCTGTTTCAATCAAATATAACTAAAAGATGAAAAGAAGGAAAGAAAAAAAACTGTGGGAGGGAGTTAAATCAAGATTATTATACATTTTACTTATTGAACTATTTTGCAATACCTCTTATGTAAATATATCAAACGTTGTAATACTTAAATTATCATACTGTGGTATATCCACAGGTCCCGCTAGTTATTATTATGAGAAATTTTCACACCAGCGTTAGTTGATGGTTTTTCACTGGAGTGAGGGACAACAAGTCTTCTCAGTCTCCAGGACTCTTCTGAATATTCTAGCCGACTGCAGCAATGCAGTTGTCTGGATGGTCTCAATTATTCCTCTGATTTCCAGATCCCCCAGTCTTTTTTTCCAAGTTCATTGGGACCGTTCCAAGTGCACCAACTACAATTGGTATCACTTTCACTCTCATATTCCACAGCTTTTTCAAATCTCTGGCAAGGTCTAGGTACTTATCCATCTTTTCATTTTCCTTCAGTTTCACCCTGTGATCTGCTGGAACCGCAAAGTCCACCAGTTGACATGTTCTCTTTTTTTTTGTTAATCAACGCTAGGTCTGGTCTCCTGGATGGGATAGGGTGATCTATTATTATTATTGTTCACTCCTTTTGAGTTTTTCACATCAGCGATAGCTGATGGCTTTTCCCTGGAGTCTGAGTGACAACAAATCTCCTCAGGTCTCCAGGACACTTCTGAGTATTCTGGAAATCACAACAGTGCAGTATTCTGGATGGTCTCGATTCTCCCTCTGATTTCCAGATTTTCCAAACATTTTTCCAATCTTTTTGGACCGTTCCAAGTGCACCAACTACAATTGGTATAACTTTGTATTATTATTATTATTATTATTTACTCCTTTTGAGTTTTCACATCAGCATTAGCTGATAGGCCTTTCACTGGAGTCTGAATGGCAACAAGTCTCCTCAGGTCTCCAGGACTCTTCTGAGTATTCTGGCAGATTGCAGCAGTGCAGTGTTCTGGATGGTTTCAATCCTTCCTCTGATTTCCAAACATTCCAAACCCTTTTCCAATCGTTTTGGGACTGTTCCAGTGCAATTGGTATCACCTTCCCTTTCATATTCCATAACTTTTTTAGTTCTCTGGCAAGGTCCAGATATTTGTCTATTTTTTCATTTTCCTTTAGCTTCACCTGTGATCTGCTGCACTGCAAAATCCACCAGTTGACAAGTTCTTTCTTTTTGTTTATCAACAACTGGGATAAGGTGATCCATTTTTATTTCAAAGTCCCAGAGAATTTTGTGTGTTTCGTTCTCAAGAACAGATTCTGGTTTATGCATATACCATTTTGCTGTGTAGTCAAAATTAATTTTTTTGCATAATTCCAGTGGATCACCTTCCCAACCCAGTCGTGTCTAGTTTTGTAAGTTTGCTACATTCGCAGAGTATTGGTTTACAGTCTCATCTCTATTACCACAAGTCTACATTTACTATTTCGTTGGGTCTTATCAATATAGTTTGTCCTCATGGCATTATTATTATTATTATTATTATATATATCAAATTCGCTAGACCCTGTTGGCGCCATAGTTGCTTAGTGATAGACTCACTACGCTTACACTCTTGGCCACTTTTATCTTAGAGCATTTAGATCTTACATCATGCATATTACATTTTACCAAATGCATATTACATTATTACAGATTCGCCTCATATATTGCGCAATGCATACCACCTATTATAAACCTTACCTTTTATCCTTTACTTTTTACCTGTTTTATTTTACCTTTCACCTGATATACCTTTTTTACACATGGCCCTTTACGTTTTTGACATTTTGTTTAGTCATTCATTCACTGTAGATGATTGGACGATTATAAGAAAAAAATTGCATTTTCTTCTGGTGGAAAAAGCCGCTTTTTATATTTATGTATTAATACGCGTGTTCTTAAATCTTCCACCCGTTATCATCCTGTAACACCCTCTGGTTATAAGTGAGACCGTCCAAATCATCCAAGATGCAATGCAAAAATGTGCATACAGGTTATATGGTGCTGCTTAATCGCAGATTACTTATTTTCCCCATCCTATTTCACCCAATTCTAAAAATGAAATATCCCAAATGGTCTTGCGTCGCTTAGATGCTCAACGGAAAATTAAAATGAATTAAAAAAAAAAGAAGTTACATGTATGTTTTATTTGTAATATTGAAATTTTGAATTACGGATAATATTTTGGGAATTTTGATCTAATGTCGTCCAGGCCTCCTGCCCTAATTTACGCTATGTTTTAGCGAGCCAGCGTGAGACGAATTTCCAGCCCAACGTTTTTTTCGAATCGTGTTTTAGTCACTTTTATTTTTGTATTATTTATTGCAAAGATGTAATGAAATTGCAAATCATCGTTTCTGGCTTAAATAGCTCCTTTTGATTTTTGTTTCGTTTCGTGGAAATTCTACGGGCCCCGCTGGTAATTTATTATTATTCTCAGTGGATCAACTTCCCCACCCAATCGTGATTCTTCTTCTTCTTCTTCTTCTTCTTCTTCTTCTTATTATTATTATTATTATTATTATTATTATTATTATTATTATTATTATTCACTCCTTTTGAGTTTTTCACATCAGCGTTAGCTGATAGGCCTTTCACTGGAGTCTGAATGGCAACAAGTCTCCTCAGGTTTCCAGCACTCTTCTAAGTATTCTGGCAGATTGCAGCAATGCAGTATTCTGGATGGTTTCGATTCTGCCTCTGGGTTCCAGATTTTCCAAACTTTTTTCCAATCCTTTTGGGACCGTTCCAAGTGCACCAAATACAATTGTTATCACTTTAACTTTCATATTCCATAACTTTTTCAGTTCTCTGGCAAAATCCAGGTATTTGTCCATTTTTTCGTTTTCCTTCAGCTTCACCCTGTGATCTGCTGGAATGCACAATCCACCAGTTGACAAGTTCTTTCTTTTTTGTTAATCAACACTAAGTCTGGTCTTTTTGCTGGGATAAGGTGATCCGTTTTTATCTCAAAGTCCCAGAGAATTTTATGCGTTTCGTTCTCAAGAATATTATTATTTCACTCTTTCCTAGTCTTTCACCCCCAGCATTAGCTGGTGGTCTTTCACTGGCATCTGGGCGACAAGTCTCCTCGGGTCTCCAAGACTCTTCTGAGTATTCTAGCCGATCTTAAATATGCTGTTGTATGGATAGTCGCTATTCTTCTGATTTCCAATTCCACCTGTACAGGGCACCAAGTACAATTGGTAGCACATTCACCCGTATGTTCCACAGTTTTTTTTGTTTTAGTTCTCTGGCAAGGCCCAAGTATTTGTTTATCTTTTCGTTTTCTTTCATTTTCACCCTGTGATCAACCGGGATGGCAAAACCAATGGGCTGAAAAGTTTTCTTTTTTATGTTAATCAACACTATATTTGGTTTTCTGGCTGGGATAAGGTGATCTGCCAATATCTCCAAGTCCCACAGGATTTTATGAGTCTCATTTTCTTGACTGAATTCCACTTTGGTTGCATGTTGAAAATTAGTTTTTTGCACAATTCCCAGTGGATCACCTTTCCGACCCATTCGTGGTTAGTCTTATACTCTCGATGTGCTGGTTTGCTGTATTCGCTTATTGCATGTTTGATCGCTGCATCTCTGTCTCCATACATCCTACTCCTGCTACTCTCTTGTGTCTTATCTATTTTTGCTTTGATATAATTTGTTCTTATAGCATTGTCATTCTACTGCAATTATGAAAGATTCAGTTTCTCTCTTGAGGTTTCCTTTTTTTTTAAAACTATGTCCAGGTCTACGCATGAGCAATCTCTTCAATTTGTCGCTTGACGTATTCATGTAATTGTTTTTCTTCCCATTTCTGTTTGCTAGGTTTTATTGTTTTTTTTTGTCCATATGTTGCACTTGCTGTCAGTGGTTGCTATAATTAACCTTTCCTTGCTCTTTTTTCTGTATTTCATTATCATTATTAGTTTTCCCCACCAGCATTAGTTGATGGTCTTTCACTGTAATCTGAGTGACAACAAGTCTCCTCAGGCCTCCAGGACTCTTCTGAGTATTCTAGCCGATTTCAACAATGCTGTTGTCTGGATGGTTTCAATTCTTCCTCTGAATTCCAATTCCCCTAGCCTGTTTTCTTAACTCTTGGGGACCATTCCAAGTGCTCCAACTACAATTGGTATCACTTTCACCCTTATATTCCATAGTTTTTTCAATTCTCTCGCAAGGTATAGGTATTTCTAACTTGTCTGTCAGCTCGACTTAATACGTAGTTCGTTGGTTGGTTGGATTTTATGGCATGTCAATCCTTGTTGGGTTATTTTATGCCGAAGACATTTTTTTAATTCTTGATGGGTATTCAATTTTTAAAAAAAAATAAATTTTTTTTTAAACTCAATTTTTTTCAAACACATTTTTAAAAACTCACCTTTTCTATTTAACCCATAGATGAGACACTAACAGGTACTACCACACCTAGTCATTGTGGACCTGGAAGTAACGGCGATGAAGGGGTACTCCACACTCCCCAGAGCTTCAGAATTGAAACTTCACTATTAGATGCAGTTTATACCCAGGACAATTTATAAGAAGTATTAGTCGTAGTAAAGTCATTGGGGTGGCCTAAAGTCGGTATCAGCCAGACAGCAAGGGAGTATATTCCCCTTTCACTGGCACTAGACTAAGGATATTAGGATATTGTTTTGGCGTCTGGGTAGAAAGGCACAACTACCATCAGCTCCTCATTTTACCGCACAGATCCCTGTGCTACTCATACGCTGAATTGGCAAGGGCCGGTATCGAACCAGGAACCTTGTGGTTCCTAGTCGAACGCTCTACCGACTGAGCTAAACCGACCCTAGTAGTAGTAGTAGTAGTCATCATATTGCCAAAAGGCAACCATCTCTCTCTTCCGGTGCCATTTTGTGTACATATTTTTAACAGAACATGAACGTAATTATTTTGTCAAATACGGCTATTTCCTGTCTCATCAGAAAGCAATGTTTACCGAACCATATCATCTGATTGGTTCGCAACAACAGTCAACATCTGCTTCGCATCACGGGCTGCAAACGACTGCACGACACTCTATAAGTAATATCTTATTAATGATCTCATATTAACTGACAACGGTTAAAGATTGTTAAACGGACAAGCATTCTTTGCCTGCCTGGAAACACGGACTAAATATCGAATTCGAGCTGCCACTAATTACTCTAATCTCCCCCATCCACTTTCTCTTTTTACTCTCTCTCTCTCTCTCTCTCTCTCTCTCCCGCTGTCTTTCTTTCTTCCCTTCTTTCTCCTTTTGTTTTTTTTTCTTTCTTTCTGTCTCCTATTTTTTTCTTTCCTTCTCTTCTTTCTCTCTCTCTCTCTTTCTCTCTCTCTTTCTCTATCTGTCTTACTTTCCTTTTCTCTCCTTTTGTCTTTATTTCTTTCCTTCCCTCTCCTTCTATCTTTCTTTCCTTCTCTCACCCTCTGTTTTCCTTTCTGTCTTTCCTTCTTTCTCCCCCAGTCTTTCTTTCTTTCCTTCTCTCTCCCTCTATTTCTTTCTTTCCTTCTCTCTCCATCTGCCATTCTTTCTTTCCTTCTCCCCCCTCTTTCTTTCTTTCTTTCTTTCTTTCTTTCTGTCTTTTTTCTTTCTCCCTCTGTCTTTTTCTTTCTTTCTCTTTCTTTCTTTCTTTTTTTCTTTCTTTCTTTCTTTCTTTCTTCCCCTTGTTTATTCTTTCTTTCTCTCTCACTCTTTCTTTCTTTCTTTTTTTCTTTCTCTCTCCCTCAATTTCTTTCTTTCCTTCTCTCTACCATTGTCTTTCTCTCTTTCCTTCTCTTTCAATCTGTCATTTTTTCTATCCTTCTCCTCCTCTCTCTCTCTCTCTCACACACACACTCTCTATCTTTCTTTCTTTCTGTCTTTTTTCTTTCTCCCTCTGTCTTTTTTTCTTTCTTTCCCTCACTCTTTCTTTCTTTCTTTCTTTCTTTCTCTCTCTGTCATTTTCTTTCTTTCTCTCTGTCTCACTCTTTCTTTCTTTCTTTCTTTCTCCCGCTTGTTTTTCTTTCTTTCTTTCTTTCTTGCTTTCTTTCTTGCTTTCTTTCTTTCTTCTTATAATTGTTTTTGTTGTTACTGTTGCTGTTATTGACGGTAGAAATTAGTGTGTAAACGTGACCGGGATTGTAACCATGACAACCAGATAAAGTCGCCCGAGAAGAGTTGCGACGCCATGTTCATTTGCACAGAACGAAATGAAAAGTGAATGATCATTATATAAACACAAGCTGTTTTAAATAAAATTGATATCATTTCAGATGTTGAGGACATTTTATAAAAATAAAAAAATTGATATAATTTCATAATCTAATAACTGGACCAATTCTCGTTCAAATGATCCCAAATTTTAACAGCATGTGTAGAAAAACCTCAAAATTCTACAGGGTGACCCGAAAGTCGTGTCAGCCCAACATATTGTTTTAACTTTCATTATTTTTTGGTTGCTTGGCTGATTGGTTGGATTTGACGCATGTCAAACCTTTCTATTTGGTTTGGTTTGGTTTGTTGGATTTGACGGCATGTCAAAACCTTTCTATTTTGTTTGGTTTGGTCTGTTGGATTTTACAGCATGTCAAACCTTTCTATTTGGTTTGGTTTGGGTTTGTTGGATTTTACGGCATGTCAAACCTTTCTATTTGGTTTTGGTTTGGTTTGTTGGATTTTACGGCATGTCAAACCTTTCTATTTGGTTTGGTTTGGTTTGTTGGATTTTACGGCCTGTCAAACCTTTCTATTTGGCTTGGTTTGGTTTGTTGGATTTTTACGGCATGTCAAACCTTTCTATTTGGTTTGGTTTGGTTTGTTGGATTTTTACGGCATGTCAAACCTTTCTATTTGGTTTGGTTTGGTTTGTTGGATTTTACGGCATGTCAAAGCTTTCTATTTGGTTTGGTTTGGTTTGTTGGATTTTACGGCATGTCAAACCTTTCTATTTTGGTTTGGTTTTGGTTTGTTGGATTTTACGGCATGTCAAAGCTTTCTATTGGTTTGGTTTGGTTTGTTGGATTTTACGGCATGTCAAACCTTTCTATTTGGTTTGGTTTGGTTTGTTGGATTTTACGGCATGTCAAACCTTTCTATTTGGTTTGGTTTGGTTTGTTGGATTTTACGGCATGTCAAAGCTTTCTATTTGGTTTGTTTGGTTTGTTGGATTTTACGGCATGTCATGTCAAAGCTTTCTATTTTGTTTGGTTTGGTTTGTTGGATTTTACGGCAGGCAATGTCAAACCTTCTATTTTGGTTTGGTTTGGTTTGTTGGATTTTACGGCATGTCAAACCTTTCTTTTGGTTGGTTTGGTTGTTGATTTTACGGCATGTCAAAGCTTTCTATTTTGTTTGGTTTGGTTTGTTGGATTTTACGGCATGTCAAAGCTTTCTATTTTGTTTGGTTTGGTTTTGTTGGATTTACGGCATGTCAAACCTTTCTATTTGGTTTGGTTTGGTTTGTTGGATTTTACGGCATGTCAAAGCTTTCTATTTTGTTTGGTTTGGTTTTGTTGGATTTTACGGCATGTCAAACCTTTCTATTTGGTTTTGGTTTGGTTTGTGGATTTACGGCATGTCAAAAGCTTTCTATTTGTTTGTTTGGGTTTGTTGGATTTTACGGCATGTCAAACCTTTCTATTTGGTTTGGTTTGGTTTGTTGGATTTTACGGCATGTCAAACCTTTCTATTTGGTTTGGTTTGGTTTGTTGGATTTTACGGCATGTCAAGCTTTCTATTTTGTTTGGTTTGGGTTTGTTGATTTTACGGCATGTCAAACCTTTCTATTTGGTTTGGTTTGGTTTGTTTGGATTTTACGGCATGTCAAAGCTTTCTATTTGTTTGGTTTTGGTTTGTTGATTTTACGGGCATGTCAAAGCTTTCTATTTTGTTTTGGTTTTGGTTTGTTGGATTTTACGGCATGTCAAACCTTTCTATTTGGTTTGGTTTGGTTTGTTGGATTTTTACGGCATGTCAAACTTTCTATTTGTTTGGTTTGGTTTGTTTGATTTTAACGGCATGTCAAACTTCTATTTTGTTTGGTTTGGTTTGTTGGATTTTACGGCATGTCAAGCTTTCTATTTTGTTTGGTTTGGTTTGTTGGATTTTACGGCATGTCAAACCTTTCTATTTGTTTGGTTTGGTTTGTTGGATTTTACGGCATGTCAAAGCTTTCTATTTTGTTTGGTTTGGTTTGTTGGATTTTACGGCATGTCAAACCTTTCTATTTGGTTTGGTTTGGTTGTTGGATTTACGGCATGTCAAAGCTTTCTATTTTGTTTGGTTTGGTTTGTTGGATTTTACGGCATGTCAAACCTTTCTATTTTGTTTGGTTTGGGTTTGTTGGATTTTACGGCATGTCAAAGCTTTCTATTTTGTTTGGTTTGGTTGTTGGATTTTACGGGCATGTCAAACCTTTTATTTTGTTTGGTTTGGTTTGTTGGATTTTACGGCATGTCAAACCTTTCTATTTTTGGTTTGGTTTGGTTTGTTGGATTTTACGGCATGTCAAAGCTTTCTATTTTGTTTGGTTTGGTTTGTTGATTTACGGCATGTCAAAGCTTTCTATTTTGTTTTGGTTGGTTTGTTGGATTTTAACGGCATGTCAAACCTTTCTATTTTGTTTGGTTTGGTTTTGTTGGATTTTTGGCATGTCAAAGCTTTCTATTTTGTTTGGTTTGGTTTGTTGGATTTTACGGCATGTCAAAGCTTTCTATTTGGTTTGGTTTGGTTTGTTGGATTTTACGGCATGTCAACCCTAGTTGGGTTATTTTAGGCTTAAAACGTTTTATTTTATTCATGCTTGATGGGTATTCATTTTCTTTTAAACACATTTTTCTATTTAACCCATAGATGGCACTCTAACAGGTACTACCACTTCCAGATTAGCGTGGACCTTGGAGTAAAAGGGATATATATATATATATATATTATATATATTATATATATATATATATATAGTTCTATATCTATTAGTAAATAGTGCTCAATGTCGTTGATAAACAATGTATGTCGTATTGGTAAGAAACTGCCTATTACCAAACGCCGTTGACTTAAAAAAAATCCTGGGAAAGACACTAAACTACATCTGGTGTCGAGGCTCCAGATCTGGATCTCTGGGGGAATGTAAAGTACACCTTCATTACTCTTAGGCCCACTTTGATCAGGAGTGGTAGTACCCCGTCTATGTGTTGAGACTCACCTTCCCAGAGAAGATATTGTTGGTATATTCGAAAACCTGCCGGAAGTGCTGGATATGCTATTATATGACTTCAAGCAACTATTCAAATTCAATAACAACAATTATTTTTTTTGCCACAGTTATATGCTTTAAAGTATTCTGATTTTAAAAAAAATTAAAGCAGTTATACGGTTTTCCTACCTAAAACAAATAATATGAAAATAGTTGTATGGTTTCACGTATTCCTTTCTAAAACTAAAACTATAAAAAACAGCCACATGGTTTCACGTATTCCTATATCTTATTATAATGGAGATTGTGTGTTTTCCTTTCTGTAACCGAAACTAAATCACGACTCAAGTCACAATTCCCTTAGTAATTGACGTCACATTCACCATGAATTTATCCTTATTTTAACCTCAATTATTAATAAAATTGTTTTACATTATTTATACTGTTAACCATATCTACATATTAATAACATGCAATTGTATTTATATATAAAACAAAATAGCGGTTTACAGTGTGAACGGGAAGGCTAATTTGCATATTGATATTAAAAATGTAATTTTAATAAATATATGCTTAGTATTATTGGTTTCTAACTGTTTGGTTTTATCTTTATGAATATAAGCAAAAATCTCTTCAATTAATCTTAAATGAAATCCATTAACAAGAAAAATAACTGTCATTTTATTCTTTACTTCCTCTTTTAACTAAATAGTTAAATTAGAAAAAATAAACAATGAAAGACGAGAGTGATGGAAGAGTAAAAATTTCAGTTGTTCTATTTTTCAATCATATCCCCTCTGTTTCAAATCTTTTTATCTGCATTCTTATTTAGTTTCATTAGCGTTTCTAATTTAATACGATATTTCATTACATTAAAACTAAAAAATACTACATTATTTGCTAGTAAAACTAATGTAAAAACAGTTATGTGGTTTTACCTATCTAAAACAAGTAATTTGAAAACAGTTATATAGTTTCAAATATTTCTATCAAAAACAAATAATATGAAAACAGTTATATATATTTTCCAACACCTCCGCACGAGCAGGATGTGACACAAGGTCAATTCTTAAGCGGAGTTCAACAGGTTTAAATTCAGAGTTTTCCTTCTCCTAGACTGGTTGCCTAACCAAGGTTAAAGAGTCCAGTCTGCCCTACTATTCACCCATGGCTGGAGGGAGAGTAGAATTCATACCTTTCCCAAGGGTATTAGCGCTAAGTGAAATGCAATATATATAGTTATACGTTTTCCTATCTCAAACAAAAAAATATGAAAACAGTTATATGGTTTTACGTATCCCTATCTCAAACAAAAAATATGAATACAGTTATATGGTTTCAAGTTTTCCTATCTCAAACAAAAAATATGAAAACAGTTATATGGTTTTACGTATTCTTATCTAAAACAAATAATATGAAAACTCTTATATGATTTCCCATTTTTCAATCTAAAAAATATGAAAACAGTTATACGGTCGTACGTATTCCTGTCTAAAACAAATAATATGAAAGTAGTTTTATAATTTCACGTTTTCCAATCTAAAACAAGAGATCCAGCATTGTAGTATCACCATCGGAGGCAGTTTAGATTCCTATCCATGGCTCCTCTTTTTTTTGGGGGGGGGGTTAATTCCTCTGAAGTTGGCGTATTCTAACCCCGCCGACAAGATGGCTTGAGATATGGACGGAAAAAATAATGGAAAAGTGGAAGTAAAATATCGACATTACAGAAAAAATGAACGAAGAAAAATAAGTTTTGAACAGTTTAATCACAGTAAAAGATTATATGCTAAAAGAAAGAGAAGATGAGGAAGAAAAAGGAGAATGATTGAAAAAATGAAAGAAAGGAAGAAAGAGAAGATGAGAAAGAAAAAGGAGAATGATTGAAAAAAGAAAAGAAAGGAAGAAAAGAGAAGATGAGGAAGAAACGGAGAATGATTGAAAAAAAGAAGAAAGGAAGAAAGAGAAGATGAGTAAGAAAAAGGAGAAATGATTGAGAAAAAAAAGAAAGAAAGGAAGAAAAGAGAAGATGAGGAAGAAAAATGGTAGGTTTCTATCCCTTTCTTTTCTTTCTTTTTTTCCAATTCATTCTCTTTTTCTTCCTCATCTTCTCTTTCTCCTTTCTTTCTTTTTTTTCAATCATTCTCCTTTTTCTCCTCATCTTCTCTTTCTTCCTTTCTCTTTTTTTCTTCCAATTCATTCCTCTTCTTCCTTCATTCTCTTCTTCCTTTTCTTTCTTTTTTTTTCAATCATTCATCCTTTTTCTTCCTCATCTCCTTTCTTCCTTTCTTTCTTTTTCTTTTTCAATCATTCTCCTTTTTCTTTCTCATCTCTTTTTTCTTTCTTCCTTTCTTTCTTTTTTTCAATCATTCTCCTTTTTCTTCCTTCATCTTCTCTTTTCTTCCTTCCTTTCTTTTTTTTTTCAATTCATTCTCCTTTTTTTCTTCCTCATCTTCTCTTTCTTCCTTCTTTCTTTTTTTTTTTTCAATCATTTCTCCTTTTCTTCCTCATCTTCTCTTTCTCCTTTCTTTCGTTTTTTCAATCATTCTCCTTTTCTTCCTCATCTTCTCTTTTCTTCTCTTTCTTTCCTTTTCTTTCATCATTCTCCTTCTTTTCTTTCTCATTTCTCTTTCTTCTCTTCTTTTTTTCTTTTTCAATCATTCTCCTTTTTCTCCTCATCTTCTCTTTCTTCTTTCTTTCTTTTTCAATCATTCTCCTTTTTCTTCCTCATCTTCTCTTTCTTCCTTTCTTCTTTTCAACTCTCATTCTCCTTTTCTTCTTTTTCTCATTCTTCTTCTCTTCTTCTTCCTTTCCTTTTCTTTTTTCAATCATCTCCTTTTTCTTCCTCATCTTCTCTTCTTCCTTTCTTCTTTTTTCAATCATTCTCCTTTTTCTTTCCTTCATCTTCTCTTTTTTCTTCCTTTTTCTTTCTTTTTTTTCAATCATTCTCCCTTTTCTTCCTCAATCTTCTCCTTTCTTCCTTTCTTTCTTTTTTTTCAATCATTCTCCTTTCTTCCTCATCTCTCTTTCTTCCTCTTTCTTTTTTTTTTTTTTCAATCATTCTCCCCCNAAGAAAGAGAGAGACGAGAGAGAGAGAGAAGAGAGAGAGGAAAGACGAGAAGAGTGAGTGAGAGAGTGCCGTTATGTGTGCGTGAATGTATGTGTATGTCGGATGAGAGAGAGAGAGAGAGAGAATAGAGAGAGACAGGAGAGAGAGAAGAAGGAGAGAGGGGGATATTAAGCAATAGTAAAAGGAATATGTGGTAGATTAAAGTAGAAAAGAGGTGTATATTAAGAATATATAGAAAGAAAGAAAAGAAAAGAAGGCCAAAATGTCGAACTGAATACAAATAGCGAGGGAAAAATATTAAACAAACAAACGAAGAAAGAAATAGGTAAGAAGAAAGATAAACAGATACAGAAGAAAATGGAATGATAAATAATAAGAAAGAAAGAAAGAAAGAAAGACAGAGAAAGAAAAGAACGATTAGAGTCAGAAACAGGGGGAGGGGAACGAGGAAAAAGAAGAAAGAAAGAAAGAAAGAAAGAAGGGAAAGGAAAAAAAGAACAGAAAAAAAGAAATGAAAAAAGAAAAAAGAAAGAAGAAAGAAAAGAGAGAAAGAAAGAAAAATACGATTAAAGATCAGAAAAAAAAAGAGAATGATAATTAAATTAAGGAGAAGAGAAAGAAAGAAAAACAAGATAAAAGAAGAGAGGAGGAAAAAAAGAGAGAGAAGGGAGGAAAATGAAATAAAGTTATAAAAAAAAAAAAAAAAAAAGGAGGGGGATGGAAAGAAAGAAAGAAAGAAAAAACGACGTAAAGATCAGGAAAAACAGAAAAATATGAAAAGAAAAAAAGAAAGAAAAAAAAAAGGGAAAGAAAAAAAGAAAGAAAGAAAGCCAAAATGGCCAGACAACAAGAAAAAGAAATGAAAATAATGAGAAAGAAAGAAAGAAAAGAAAGAAAGAAAGAAATGAAAATGAGAAGAAAGAAATAAAGAAGGTAAACAGGACACTAGAATATGAATGATATTGATATTGTTTAGGTTTAACATGGCATAGACCTAAATGAAAGATATAGGAATGTGATGATTGTGTTGCGCCAACCTTTTAAATAGGAAGAGCTTGCACGCCTTGAAAAGCCACATTGAAAACCCCGCCATTAACTTCAGCACTTCGATATCACATTTATGCATATTTTTTTAAAATTTTCCTTTCTAGATAAATACTTAGAAGAGATTTGAATCTGACTCGTCGCCAACACAAAAAAATTTGGTCTCCCTAGGCGAGCTTTCTAACCGTTACGGTAGGCATATAAATATTCTTAGCTTCTTACTTTCTTTTCTTATTTCTTCTTTTTCATTTTTTTCTTTTTACAAGACATGAAAAATTCATCGGCAAGAAAATCGCTGGTAATAATTTCCACCTGCCGGTTTAGACAAAAAATAGACTAACTGCTTTGACTATTTCCACTGAAAAAGGAAATGCTTTTGAATATTTCGGATGTGCTCAATTCTGTGTGTGTGTGTGTGTGTGTGTGTGTGTGAGAGAGAGAGAGAGAGAGAGAGAGAAGAGAAGAGAGAGAGAGAGAGAGAGAGAAGAAAACAGTGAGAAGAATGTACAACGAAAAAATGTGAATAAGAACTCTCAACGTGCAGTAAAGAAAGAAAGAGATAAAGAGAAAGGGCGAATGATTGATGAAAGAAAGAAAGAAAGAAAGAAAGAAAGAAAGAAAGTGATGATTGTACAGAATAAATAAACTAAAAAAAAAAGAAGCACAGTCCAAAATGCATTTAAGAAAAGAAAGAAAGAATTTAAAAAAAAAGAAAGCAAGAAAGAAAGAAAGATTGAAGAGAATGTATAACGAAAATAAAAAACACAAGCACATTCAAACAGAAGTAAAGAAAGAAAGAAAAAAGAAAGAAAGAAAGAACGAAAGAAAGAAGAAATAAATAATTGGGGAGAATTTTCAATGAAAAATAAGAAAAAGAACTTTCAAAGTGCAGTAAAGAAAAAAGAAAGAGAAAGAAAAAAGAAAGAAAGAAAGAAGAATTGGGGAGAATGTACAACGAAACACGAAAACAAGGAGTAAACAAAGTGAAGAAGGAAAGAAAAGTACGAAAGAGAAATAAAGAGAAATATAAGAAAGAAAGTAAAAATGAAAAATAAAAGAAAGATGAAATAGTAAGAATAAAGATTTTTAAAAAAGAAAAAACTAAAAATAAAAAAGTAAAAGAGAATGAAATAGTGAAAAAGCGAGGACAGAAAAAAAAAGAGAAAAAGAAAATATGTTCATGAATATTTGTTTAAAAACCAATTTTTTATCACCATATTCCAATTTTCATTCAAAATGAATAGAAAATTCTATTAAAATTTTAAAGTATTTGTTTTTTTGTTTTTGTTTTTTTGTTTGTTTTTTGTTTGTTTTTGCTATGCCTCCTTGAGCATCGCCTCTTTTTTTCTATCTTCTCACACCAACCTTTAATATTAAAAAAAACACACACATAAGCAAACACACCCATAAAACAACCCCCCCCCCCCCACATACACGCAGAGAGTTTGGAAGACCTGAAACAAAACCAAATGGACAGCCACTAGCAACAACTTCAGTTTCGGAGATCTTCTGTAGATAAGATTTTTATCTCGAAATATTAAGAATTTATTTTGAAAAATTACAGGGTAACAAAAACACCATAGTTACCTTATTTTTCTTTCATACATGCATTGTGATAACCTTCAAAACCAACCACCAAACCAATAT
The DNA here is from genome assembly GCA_023376005.1 of Doryteuthis pealeii. Lineage (NCBI taxonomy): Eukaryota > Metazoa > Mollusca > Cephalopoda > Myopsida > Loliginidae > Doryteuthis > Doryteuthis pealeii. Next base: position 69,471,561 of record CM042152.1, on the reverse strand, counting down.
AAACACAATGCTTCAAGCAAATTATTAAAAAAAATATCTTTGCACTATTAATATTTATCTACAGCTTATATTTTGTTAATAAATTTATCCAATAGTTCCCCAAAATGTTCTCTTAAATTATTCTAACCATTTTTTTTTCTGAAATCATCCAAATTAACCTTAAAATTTTGTACGTTATTGCTGTTTTTGATCTGATTAGGCAATTTGTTAAAAATAATACGTTACTCTATTAGCAAAAACATCTAATTAGTTAATAGACTTAGTTTTTGAAATCTGTCTTGACAGTAAATTTCCATTTGATTTAATTGGATTTTTCGGATCGTTGTCCTCATCTTTATTGTTATATACACAATGTTTCAGTCGATGTGTCCTCCGGCCTTCTTCAGAAGTCAGAAACTCTCTCGTCGAACTTGGGAACCTTCTTCTCGAACCCGGGAGCCTTCATTTGTAATCAGGAACCTTCCCGAAACTCTGAACCGAACACTTTATTCAATATACCTCTTCTCCATTGGACACATAGCGCAACGGATATAAGGGTTGAGTTAATACATTTCAGAAAATCATCTGGATGTTGCAGGTTCAATCCTGACCAGGGGCGATAATAACATAGAATACTTAACATAGCTTAACACTTGTACCCGGTCATGTTTAGCGGAATGATAACAGTCTAACCCGGTGGATTAAATAAAGGTTTCTGTTAGATGTTCCGTGAAGATTCCCGATTTGTTCGACAAGAAGGTTCCCGAATTCGATGAGAGGATTACCGAGTTCGACAATAATCACCGGAAGAAGTCCGGAGGGCATATCTGCCGAAACGTTGTGTAGATAACAATAAAGATGAGGACAACAGTCCGAAAAATCCAAATGATATGGCGCTTCAGTTCGAAGAGAAATATCTAAAAAAAAATGTCTACCATAATTAGTAATTCCTTTATTATCTTGAAAATTTTAATTAGATCAGATCTCATTCTTTTTTTTCTAGTAAATTGGAGGCATTTCCTATTTTATACATTTGTATAACCATTTCTCGGTCTCATTGTGGCGTAATGGTTAGCAAGCTAGTCTCACAGATCCATTACTAGTGAATAATGAATTCGATTCTCGCCAAAAGTCCATTACTTGCGACCTTGTGTCACATCCTATCCGTGTCAAAGGGGTTGGGTAAATATCTACCTGCAGTATTTCCTATGTGTCTCTGTTGGATTATTCTGTTTATAAGGTGTGCTACAATACACCACTTGAATTTATAGACTAAGCGAGGTCGCGTGGTTTGGACCTCAGCAATCAACAGCCCGAATGCGTGGCAGATTGACTACTTAATCACTGATACGGAGAGGTGTCCATTTGCAATAATTGACGAAGGGCTTGCAATACTGAAGGGCACCAAGGAACAACCAAAGGATTCTTTGTTATGGGCCATCCTGTAGGCTTTAAGCAAGAGCGCTTGTTCAGTGGAATTGGATCCTTGATAGTCCTCAGATAATGAATCCTTTGATTCTTCTGGCAAAGAGTCCTCAGTTCCTCCTCAATGAGTGCAAGTAGAGCTATGAAAAATATCAGTGTTTAAGTAGTGTATCAGCCACGCATTATGGCTATTGATTGGCCGGAGGAATAAACCACGTGGCCTCGGCTAGTCTATAAATCCAGGTGTGGAATTGTAGCACACCTTATATCCAAATATTCCAACAATGTCCAAGGATTTCTGCTGGACAAGCGCTCTTGCTTGAAGCCTAAAGGATGGCCCATAAAATCATAACAGTCCCATCGTGATGTAATGTTTAGCAAACTAATCTCGCAGAACCATTAATACTAAAAAGCGAATTCAATCCTCGCTGGATGCCTCATACTTACGATCTTATGTCTCATACAACCGTTGCGAACGGGTTGGGTAAGCCTGCTGTCTTTCCTAATCTTTTAGAATGACTGAATTTATAATAAAAATTGGTGGAGTAGCCTCTTGTCAGTATCAACACGATAGCGAGGGAATCTATACACCTTTCGCTAGCATTAGACCAGGCAGGCTGAAAATGGAGCGCCACACCTACCACCAGCTCTCCACTTTACCGTACAGATTAGATTAACCAATCTGTACTACTCATGTGCTGAGTTGGCGGAGACCGGTATCGAACCCGGAACCTTGCGCGATTCCTAGGCGTGTGCTATACAAACTGAGCTAAATTTGGAAAAAAGCAAAATTAATTATTTTTCCAGAACTTTTTTTACATAAATGTAAAAATTGTTTGGAATTAGTTTATATAAATGAAAAATTGAAATATCGCAAACCTATTTCTTTTGTCGTCCATATGACTGATAATCTGTTTATAGCCGACCATGCCTTCCCTATTCGTACATTAACATCGCTTTCTGTGGATGAGATATTACTACCTAAGTATGTGAATTGTTCTACTGGCTTTAGAGGCTTACCGTCGAGTGTAGAAATGTCTCCTTTCTTTTTAAAACACATGAACTCAGTTTTATCAGAGTTCTCATAGAGGCCCGATGTTCTTTGCTGCCTTCTCCAGGCTATGTAGTAGTGCCCATTGACAAGTTAAAACGACAATTCTTCCAAGTTGTGGTTGTATCAGTGCTGCTGTATGGCTGCACCACTTGGACCCTAACGAGGCGCCTGGAAAAATAAGCTAGATAGAAGCTGCACAAGAATGCTGCGTGCGATCTTGAACAAGTCCTGGAAACAACACCACACAAGAAAGCAGCTGTACGGCTACCTGCCCCCTATCTCACAAACCATCTGAGTGAGACATACAAGATATGCTGGACACTGCTGGAGAAGCAAGGACTAACTCATAAACGACGTTCTTCTGTGGAAGCCAACATATGGACATGCTAATGTGGGCCGCCCAGCAAGGACCTACATTGACCAGCTCTTCGCGTATACTGGATGCTGCGCAGAGGACCTCCCGGGGATAATGAATGATAGAGAAGGTTGGCGAGATATTGTCATGGATATTTGTGCTAATTGCGCGACACGACGATGATGATGATTTGTTTTGAAGCCATTCAAAGGCCGAATGGAAATGAAAATCGGAAAAAAAGGTAGCAAGAAAAGAGAGAAGAAAAGAAAGAAATGAAGACAAGATAAATATCAAGAAGAAAAACGAAAAGAAAAAGAAAGAAAATAAATAAATAAATAAATAAAAAGAAAAAAGACAGAAGAAAAGAAAGAAAAAAAGAAAGAAAAGAAAGAAGATGAAAGTAAGAAAAAACTAAAAAAAAGTAAGCAAAAAACAAGAGAAAAAAGAAAAAAGAAGGAAAAAGAAAGAAATAAAACAAGATGAAAGCAAGAAGCAAAAAAGACCCCGAAAGCAAAAAGAAGAAAAGAAAAAGAAAGAAAAACGAAACAAAAAAGAAAGAAAAAGAAGAAAAGAAGAAAAAAAAGAAAAGAAATAAGACAAGAAAAAAAGT
>CM042152.1:69415638-69463138 GCA_023376005.1 Doryteuthis pealeii | reverse complement strand
TCTATATATGGAAATAAGATGAGGAAATCAATCTAACAGTATGTGGAGAAAATTTAGAAACACGGGATGTTATGATGGATGGAAATTTATAGTCAGTACCCGAACATTTCGGTTTACAATGGAAACCTTCATCAGGACTGTGAAAATGAGAATAAAAACAAGGATTTATGTGGATAAAAGATAATAAATGTTTTGCATGCGATGAATTAGAAAAAAATGTGTGTAAAAAAGGTTAGTTACCATTAGTTGAGAGGCGTTTGTAGTTGAATGTTGATGTCGTGATATTAATACACGTGGAAAGAAAAATATAGAGAAGAAAGAAAGAAAAAAAAAGAAAATGAAAGAAGAAAGAGTAAGAAGAAAGATGAAAAAAGAAAAAAACTGGGGGAAAAATAAAAGAGAATGAAAGAGTGAAAAAAGTGAGGAGAGAAAAAAAGTAAGAAAAATGCTCATGAATATTTGTTTACAAACCTCAAATTTTTTTATCACAATATTCCAATTTTCATTCAGTACTAGCGGTACCTGTGGATATACCACAGTATTATAATTTAGTTATTACTACCTTTAATTAACAAACAACGTTTGATATGTTTACTTAAGAGCTATTGCCAAATAGTTCAATATCTAAAAAGTATGACAATCTTGATTTAACTCTTTCCAACTCTTTTTTTTTCTTTCTTTCCTTCATTTTCTCTTTTCATTATGTTCGAATGAAACAGATTAGCGTCATCGCTACTGCGCACTCACCCCCTCTCTCTATCTTTTCGCTACTTTCTTTCTTTCTTTCTTTATTACACGTTGAGAGTTCTTTTTCACATTTTTCGTTGTATATTCTCTTTAGTTCTTTCTTTCTCTCTTTTTCTTTCTTTCTTTCTTTCTTTCTCTCTGTCTGTCTGTCTGTCTGTCTATATCTTTCTCTCTCTCTCTATCACACACACACACACACACACACACACACACACAGAGAGAGAGAGAGAGAGAGAGAGAGAGAGAGAGAGAGAGAGAGAGAGAGAGAGTTGAGAACATCCTAAATATTCAAAAGCATTTCCTTTTTCTGTGGAAATAGTCAAAGCAGTTAGTCTATTTTTTGTCTAAACCGGCAGGTGGAAATTATTACCAGCGATTTTCTTGCCGAATTTTTCGTGTTTTGTAAAAGAAAAAAGAAAATTAGAAGCCAAAAAAAAAAATGTGTTCCTACCGTAACGGTTAGAAAGCTCGCCTAGGGAGACCAAATTTCTTGGCGTGTCAGATTAAAATCTCTTCTAAAAAGTATTTATTTAGATAGAAAATTGTAAAAAATATGTTTAAATATGACCTCAAATTGCTTCATACTTTTTACATATTGAAGTATAATCAATAGCTCTTAAGTAAACATATCAAACATTGTAATAATTAAATTTTAATTTTTCCAAGTTTGTTGGAACCGTTCCAAGTGCACCCACTACAATTGGTATCCCTTTCACTCTCTTATTCCACAGCTTTTTCAATTCTCTGGCAAGGTCTAGGTATTTGTCCATCTTTTCATTTTCCTTCAGCTTCACCCTGTGATCTGCTGGGACCGCAAAGTCCACCAGTTGACACGTTCTCTTTTTTTTTTGTCAACGCTAGGTCTGGTCTCCTGGCTGAAATAAGGTAATCCGTCTTTATTTCAGTACCAGAGAATTATATGCGTTTGATTCTCAAGAACAAATTCTGGTTTATGCATATACCATTTTGTTGTATAGTCAAATTAACATTTTTTGCATAATTCCCATGGATCACCTTCCCGACCCAGTCGTGCCTAGCTTTGTATTCCCGCTGTGCTAGTTTGCTACATTCACTTAATACATGGTTCACAGTCTCATTGCTGTCACCGCACAGTCTACATTTACTGTTTCGTTGCGTCTTATCAATTTTTGTTGTTGTTGTTATTATTATTATTATTATTATTATTATTATTATCTTCTAGCTTCGGAGAATCGGAAGTTGGTACATGTACGCAATTATATGTGATTTAACTGATCGCTTTCAACTGCTAATTATATGAAATTAAAATAACTCTAGACTAGGAGCCTGGCCGTTGGCTCTGAAATTCTTTTCAAAGATCGTAAATTGACGCTAGTTAATAATACGCCTCCCTGTTAATTTGATTTCAATAAATCGTAGCAGCGTCTGCTTCTGTCGACATTCGATCGAGTTTAACAATAAAGAAAACAGACTTTTAAAACAATGTAGTGAAATGATTAACTTTTATGTGCAAAAACAAAAACAAATGTGTTTTATATTAACGTTTTGTGTTTTTAATAGCGATCCGGAAACTCACTTATCGTTCTGAAGCAAACAGCAACGATGCCTAGTTGTCTATTCATAAATACGCGGTGAATCAAAAAGTAATGGCGATTTTCTATATTCTTTATTAGGGCTAAACTTGCAAATCAGTCGGAAAATTAAAACATATTACAGGCTGACACAGAAAAAACAGAACCCAAATTATTTATTTTCCCATTAAACTAACCCTAAACTCCAACCCCAACCCTAACCCTAGCCCTAACCCTAACCCTAATCCCACCCCCTAGTTAAAATTAACTATTTTATTACAAAATTTGTGGGTTCTGTCTTTTTTCTGGGTCACTCTGTACACAAAAAAACGATTTTTACTTTTTTTTCTATAAAAATAAGAGTCTGAATAATTATATCAGCAGATTTTTATAAGTTTTTATGCGAGAGTTTTTTTAGTAAAAGAACTATGAATACAGAATTCTGCTAAAAATATCAATAAAGAAACTAACCCTGTTGTAAAAAAGGAATGTTTTACTCATTTTTCAAGATAACGGTGAGTAAATTCCCCCATGGGATAATTTGATCTTTGAATTAACCGTTTTTCTTTGTAACAACTCTTTATGTTCGTTATTTATTTTTTGCGAGATTTTTAAAAAGTTCAAAAATATTTACGTTTCTTCCTTCATATGGCCTAAACTGATCACGTGACGTATTTTGGTGGTACGTACTCTTCTACGTTGTCTCTGCTATGCTGGGATGGATTTTCTCTTCATTGATTTTCCTTCTTGGGATTTCTTCGGACTTCTTCATCTTTGGGTCCGTTTTGGTCTTACGAGGGTGATTCAAAAAGTAATGCCATTTCCTTTATTTCATGTAAAGTTTTTTTAAATCTGACTCTCAGTATTATCACTGAAACTTAAAAAAATAAAACTAAGGCCTACATTGAGACCCTAACGAGGCTCAGAGCAAGAATCCGACGAGTAAGACCCAACTTGTCAATCGACAATATCCTCTTCTGCATGACAATGCTCGACCACACACAAGCATCAGGACAAGGGAGAAAATCGCCTCGTTCGGGTGGACAACTTTACCGCACCCTCCGTACTCACCAGATTTAGCGCCTTCAGACTTCAGATCTCTGCGGCCTCATGAAAGAGGTTTTGAGAGACAAACATTATTCCAGTGACGAGGAAGTGAAATCTGTAGTGAAGAAGTGGCTCAAAGAATAGTCAACAGAATTTTACGGGGCATTTTTATGTTCTCATTCGAAGGTGGAACATTGCTATTGAGAGAAACGGTGACTATGTGGAAAAGTAGGGATGTGATTCACAGAGGACCAGCTTCATTTGATAAATGATAAATGTTCCTGTGTTGGTAATTATACTGGTCCTAAACAAAATGTCATTACTTTTTGATTCACCCTCGTATTCCCATAGTTTATATTCATCTGGCATAGAGCCAACGAGTGTACTGTTAAGAAGATTGGGTTGCGTCAATCTTCTAAGTGATTGATTGATTGATTGACTTTAATGGAATGTCATCCCGTCTAGGGTTATTTTATGCCCAGGGTTAGGGAATTACGTTAATTGAACATTTATATTGACATTTGTTGTGTAGTTATTTCTTAATAGTTTTTTGTACAGAGTATTTCTATTTAATGTATTAATAATAGAGATTCGGTCTCTATTTGTCTGTAACCGAAACTACGTCACTGCTTACGTCATTTTAGGAATTAAGTAAGTTTATCAATGACTATTTGATTTATAGTTAGTATCATTACTACATAAAGATATCAAAATTCTATGAAAAATCTATTGTCAAATTTTCACGAACATTTTTATACTTTAAATAAATTTATGTTTAAAATATTTTTTTCTAAAATATATTTGGAGAAATATTTTTTTACTAGGTCGGCCTCCCCGCCACCTTATTTAATCTTATGAAATCCGAACAAAATATATTTTACTCGTACGATTTTTAAATTTTCAATAAAGATAAGAGTCTGAATAATTAAATCAGAATTTTTAGAAACGTTTTCGAGGTTCCTACTGTCGTAAAATAAAACAAATATCTCAGTGGAATGGAGGGAATATGATGCTTTTCAAGTAAGTAAGTAATTTTTAAAGAAATATTAAACGTTTTGTTTTATTTATTTAATCCCCGTCTCCGGCAATATCTTTCAGAATTTATTTTTACACCACCCGGAGGGTGTTTTTTGCTAGTATAAATAATTTGCACACAATTATTTGGTTTCAAGTATTGTTTCAAGTAATACTACTAATTATATTGTTTCAAGTATTCCTATTTAATACTACTGATTATATTGTTTCAAGTATTCCTATCTAATACTACTAATTATATTGTTTCAAGTAAGTGTTTCTATTTAATAATTGAAATTTTTTGCACACAGTTATATGGTTAAAAAATTAAAAAAAGAGAGAAAGAATGAGGAGAATAAAAAGAAAGTAGGTTGAGTGTGAAAATTAAGAGGCTTGAAAATAAGAGAAAGAAAGAGAGAGGGTAAAAGGATAAGACTGAGAAGAAAGAGAGAAGCAGTAGAGAGGGTTTTTTTTACAGATCAATGATGAAGAGGGGCGGTGATTGATAGGATGAGCGTGGGGATGACAATGATAAAAATTAATGTGAATTCAGAGTTTTCATTCTCCTAGACTGGTTTCCTCGCCAAGGTAAAAGATACCAGTCAAGTCCTGCTGTTAACCCATAGTTGAAGAGAGAGTAGTTGGATGCATACGTTTCCCAAGGGTATTGGCGCTATGTGAAATGCAAACAGCCTCATCCAGGATTTGAACTCGGATCGACGAGTCCATTTGCTACGACTCTAACAATTACCTCCCCGTGCCTTCAGTCACGTGATATATGTGAAATGCAAACAGCCTCATCCAGGATTTGAACTCGGGTCGACGAGTCCATTTGCTACGACTTTAACAATTACCTCCCCGTGCCTTCAGTCACGTGATATATGTGAAATGCAAACAGCCTCATCCAGGATTTGAACTCGGGTCGACGAGTCCATTTCCTACGACTATAAACCATTACAACCCCGCGCCACCGGTTACGTGATATAAGTGTCGTATTAACTAGCACGTACTAAGATATCGAAAAACCTTGGAATCACCCTAGTAAATTTGATTGTTAGATTTCAATTGACTAACGACTTTTATCACAAATAACAGTTTTATCCCCCAAACATTTCATTAATCTATTCGAGGGTATTCCGTGGAAATTGATATCCTTATCAAAAGATACCTGCCAATGACAGTAGCGAAGTGGAAAGGTTGACCTATTCAATTATCATTTCAAACATCAAATTATAATTACGCGTTACAAAGCAAGGTTATCCAATGCCGTCCGGACTTAAATCTGACTCTCAGTATTATCACTGATACTTGCAATATGCCATTCAAATATCAAATTATAATTACGTGTTACACAGCAAGGTTATCCAATGCTGCCCATGCGTTATTCTGACTCTCAGTATTATCACTGATACTCCAATATGGCATTTAAATATCAAATTATAATTACGCATTACACAGCAAGGTTATCCAATGCTGCCCTGACTTTAATCTGACTCTCAGCTATCACGCGTTACACAGCAAGGTTATCCAATGCTGCCCAGGCGTTATTCTGACTCTCAGTATTATCACTGATACTTGCAATATGGCATTCAAATATCAAATTATAATTACGCGTTACACAGCAAGGTTATCCAATGCTGCCCAGGCGTTATTCTGACTCTCAGTATTATCACTGATACTTGCAATATGGCATTCAAATATCAAATTATAATTACGCGTTACACAGCAAGGTTATCCAATGCTGCCCAGGCGTTATTCTGACTCTCAGTATTATCACTGATACTTGCAATATGGCATTCAAATATCAAATTATAATTACGCGTTACACAGCAGGTTATCCAATGCTGCCCGTTATTCTGACTCTCAGTATTATCACTGATACTTGCAATATGGCATTTAAATATCAAATTATAATTACGCGTTACACAGCAAGGTTATCCAATGCTGCCCAGGCGTTATTCTGACTCTCAGTATTATCACTGATACTTGCAATATGGCATTTAAATATCAAATTATAATTACGCGTTACACAGCAGGTTATCCAATGCTGCCCAGGCGTTATTCTGACTCTCAGTATTATCACTGATACTTGCAATATGGCATTTAAATATCAAATTATAATTACGCGTTACACAGCAGGTTATCCAATGCTGCCCAGGCGTTATTCTGACTCTCAGTATTATCACTGATACTTGCAATATGGCATTTAAATATCAAATTATAATTACGCGTTACACAGCAGGGTTATCCAATGCTGCCCAGGCGTTATTCTGACTCTCAGTATTATCACTGATACTTGCAATATGGCATTCAAATATCAAATTATAATTACGCGTTACACAGCAAGGTTATCCAATGCTGCCCGGACTTTAATCTGACTCTCAGTATTATCACTGATACTTGCAATATGGCATTCAAATATCAAATTATAATTACGCGTTACACAGCAAGGTTATCCAATGCTGCCCGGACTTTAATCTGACTCTCAGTATTATCACTGATACTTGCAATATGGCATTCAAATATCAAATTATAATTACGCGTTACACAGCAGGGTTATCCAATGCTGCCCAGGCGTTATTCTGACTCTCAGTATTATCACTGATACTTGCAATATGGCATTCAAATATCAAATTATAATTACGCGTTACACAGCAAGGTTATCCAATGCTGCCCGGACTTTAATCTGACTCTCAGTATTATCACTGATACTTGCAATATGGCATTCAAATATCAAATTATAATTACGCGTTACACAGTAAGGTTATCCAATGCTGCCCGGACTTTAATCTGACTCTCAGTATTATCACTGATACTTGCAATATGGCATTTAAATATCAAATTATAATTACGCGTTACACAGCAAGGTTATCCAATGCTGCCCAGGCGTTATTCTGACTCTCAGTATTACCAATGATACTTACAATATGGCATTTCACTCATCAAATTATAATTACTTCTGAGACAGCAAGGTTATCCAATGTTGCCCAGCCTGAAACTTAGAATATAGCAATTCAAGCATTAGATTATAACTACACGTTACACAATGCTTCCCAACGTTAATCTGAATCTCAGTAACTCTGTGCAAAAAAAGAAAAAAGACAAAAAAAAACTATTAAGAAACAACCACACAACTAATATAAACATAAATGTACAATGAATGCAATCCCCTAAAGTTTCGGCGGAAAATACTCCTGGAGGGGTTAACATGCCGTTAAAATCAATTATTTCTCTATAATGGCATATAGGATCAAAATTCTCCGAGGGTTTCACAAGTGTCACATTAATCTTTGTCATCCTCACACTCATCCTGTTTGTTACCATCCCTCTTCATCTTAAAAAAGACTCGCTCTTCTGCTTCTCCCTTTCTCCTCCCATATATTCTCCCGCCTCACTCTTTCTCCCTCTCTCTTATTTTCTAGCCTCTTTATTTTCACTCTCTTCCTACCTTGTTTTTATTCACATCCAACTTTCTTTCATTTTCTCTTATTTTCTAACTTATTTATTTCTTTACTCTGTTTCTCTCTTTCTTAGAGTTATCAGCAAGTGTACGAATCTTTGGGAATTAGATAATGACAAAAAATCTTAAAAGAATGAGGTGCTCTTCCAATATGTGATCTACCGAAGGTTTGTGATCTACTATTGATCTACTATTCATGGCATGTGATTTACTAGGAAAAAAGAAGACAGGGTTAGGGTTAGGGTTAGTTTAATGGGAAATTAATGGGGATTAATGGGCAGATCACATATTGGAATGTAAACAACTCGGTAGATCACATATTGGAAGAGCAACAAGAATGAATACAGAAATAATTGTATGAGAGAAAATGTCTTTATATGAAAAGTTTTTGTGTATATAAGGTTCTTGAGGCTGTTGGTTAAAGAAGAATGTTAAAAGCTTACATTTTCATGTGCTGTGTGACACGAGGTTGTAGGAGGCGAGAGGCCCCCTGTCACGTATACAGGAGATAAGCTGTTAGCCTGTCGATGCTAGAATCTGAAAGAGAATTTATGGTTTTGGTGATTCTGATTTTATGCACTACGCCACCTAGCGACTAACGGGAAAAGCTTGGTAAGTAAAGAATGTTATTCCTATAAATTTGATGTCAATGTCCCTCCGGCCTTCTACAGGTGTTTCTTGTCGAAATCGGTAACCTTCTTGTCAAACTTGGAATTCTTCATGGAACTTGGAACATCAAATTATAATTACGCGTTACAAAGCAAAGTTATCCAATGCCGTCCGGACTTAAATCTGACTCTCAGTATTATCACTGATACTTGCAATATGACATTCAAATATCAAATTTTTCAATTTTTCAATCCATTAAGAAAGATTTTTCTTATTCCGTCAATCATGAGTGGGTATAAATGCTAAGTTATGTTAAGTTTTTATTTTATTTTCGACCGTAGTCAGGATTGAACCTGCAACCTGCAGATGATTAACACTTAAAACTGTATTAACTCAACCCTTATATCCGTTGCACCACGCGTCTTTAAGTCAATATAATGGAATTACCCACGATTCTGTTGGAAGAAAAGTTTACATGAATGAGAAAAATTATATACATATGTGTATATATATATGTACATGTATATGTATAATGATATATATATGTACACACACACACACACACACACACACACACACACACACACATATATATATATATATATATATATATATATATATATATAAATGGTCTGTATATAATTAGTTAATTAATTATTATACATTTACACTCTTGGGTATTTGTAAAAATATATAAATTTATAAGTGTGCATCAACATGGCATGCATTGTGAATGTACAGGAGTTATTGAGGATCTCAAATAGAATTATCCCACATACCGGTCAATTGGATACTTTTACCTTATATATATATATATATATATATATATATATATATATATATATATATATATGGGTTTGAATAATTTGATAGGCGAGAATGTCAGAAACAAAGTACAGTTAACTCCATGTCCACACTACTACCTATATATATATATATATATATATATATATATATATATATATATATATATGGGTAAATAGCAGCGCAGACTGGGCTCTTAACCATGGCTAGGTAACCAGTCTAGGAGAAGAAAAACTCTGAATTCAAACCTATTAAACTCCGCTTAAGAAATTGACCTTGTGTCGCATCCTGCGGAGGTTTGGTAAATACACACACACACACACACACACACACACACACACACACACACACACATATATATATATATATGTGTGTGTGTGTGTGTGTGTGGCGTTTTAATAAGTTATAACCTTTCAATTGGTATTATTAGTTAACCTAGATTTAGATTTAGACGTCATAAGTCTACTGACAAAATTTAATGAAAATTGATCCGCTCGTCTCTGGTCTGAGTCTGGTAGAAAGCGTGGCAGGAAATTAATTCTAGGTATGTACAACATCCCAAGCTGATGACCCCGCGTCGGCGATCGCCTACATCTTGAATCGATATTTACGTGTCTATGTTTATAATTGCTAAGCTTGTCGGTTGGCCCACTTCCTGTCTGTCAATGTATTCAGTTCATATTAAAAACGGGTCTTTATCAGTGTCATAAAGATCATCATCAAGAAGGCCGACAGCGCGGATTCCCATGTCGCTCTCTCGCTGTTCGTCTCTATCGGCCATCGCTCCTGGCAAGTCCCCAGCACTACATCTCGTGTCCGCATAGAGCTGTTGTATCTAAGTTTTTTGCTGATCATGTGATATAATAGGGAAATAGAGATTACGTGTAGTTTAACATGGAAAGATTTTATGACGAAGCACTAGGCCAAGTGTCGATTTCTGACTGGTCGAAAGATGTCACATGGCGAAGTGCGGAAGAGAGGTAGTAAGAGGAGAGAATGTAAGATCAGTTTGGGACAAAGCGGTGACGGTGTCAGACGCAATCTGCGTGTCTGTCGCCCAAGGCATTTTGTCTTGGGGATTAAATAAAATAACTCATAAGAAGAAAATGAGAACGTCTTGTGTTATTATTAAGAACTATAAATGTCATCAAGTGAATCCCAAATTGTATTTGGTATTTTTTTCTTTCGGCGGGGTGGAATTAAGTTTGATTTAACCGAAGAAAATTTATGTGGCATTTCTAAACCCGCCAACATCTTTTTGGCGGGAAATAGTTGACTTCCGCCATCCTTTTCAGTGCAATTTTTTTTTTCAGTTTTATGGATGATAGTTGTTTAATGGAAAATGTATGTGGTGGTTTAATAGAAAATGGAATTTCCAAACTGATGTAATTTTTTTGCCGAAGTGTATATATATATATATATATATATATATATCATCATGTCGCGCAATTAGCACGGATATCCATGGCAATCTCTCGCCAACCTTTCCTATCATTCATTTTCCCTGCATCTTTGCTTAGTTGGTCAATGTAGGTCCTTGATGGGCGGCCCACACTAGCATGTCCGTGTGTTGGCTTCCACGGAGAACGTCACCTATGAGCTCATCCTTGCTTCTCCAACAGTGCCCGGCATGCCTTGTCCGTCTCACTCGAATGGTTTGTGAGATGGGGGGCAGGTGCCCATATAGCTGTTTCCTCGTGGGGTGCTGCTTCCACGATTTGTTCAGGATTGCAAGCAGCATTCTTGTGCAGCCCCCGTCCAGCTTATTCTCAAGGCGCCTCGTTAGGGTCCAAGTGGTTCATCCGTACAGCAACACTGATACAACCACCGCTTGGAAGAAATGTCACTTTAGCGTGTCAGTGAGATCGGATTTCCATATTACTGATAATTTGTTTGTGGCTGCCCACGCTTTTCCTATTCGTGTATTTACATCGGTTTCTGTGGATGAGATATTACTACCTAGGTATGTGAATTGTTCTACTGGCTTAAGGGGCTTACCGTTGAGTGTGGTTATGTCTCCCTTTCTTTTGAAACATATGTACTCGGTTTTATCGGAGTTTACATAAAGGCCAATATTATTTGTTGCCTTCTCTAGGCTATGCAGTAGTGACTCGGCCTATGGCGGTGTATCTGCAAGGAGTGCAAGGTCATCAGCGTAGTCTGGATCTGTGACTTTCTGCGCGGGATATCGTCTGCTTCTTACCTTTTTTAGTGAGAAGCCTTCTTCTTTTATGGTATCTAATGATGTTCGGAGTACATAGTCTAAGCAATGATAAATATATATGGTGCTAGTATATATATATATATATATATATATATACCCAACGTCTCCATACGAGTAGGATGTGTTCACCTCGCTATACTGTTCTTGGTAAAAGACGAGAATTAATCTCTTCTCTCTCGGCAGCTATAGGTAAAATAATAGGACATGCCAAACTAGCCTGGGTGGGCAACGAGTATAGAAGAATAACTCTAAATTCAAATCGAGGGTCATCAACTTTAATATCTTGGTATAATATTGACATTTACCCCAAATACACTGGCGGAAGTGAACACCACCTATTATATGATTGTTATAATAAATATAGTATTAGATCCACTATCTTGCGGTTTACACATATTGTTACTATGTGAGTCTTAATGTTGTATACTTATCTTTAAATTAACACGTACTTATCTTGTATTTCTTCGATAGTTCTGGATAGTTCGGTTATGGCTGCTATCTCATCTTCTATAGCATACATGTATACCCGTGGTTGTACACAGGCATACTTATCTTCTTGCTTGGATACTTAGCTTCTGTTTCTTCTATCTTGTTGTCTTTCATTGGGCTGGATCTGTCTGTCGGTCGATCCTCTGCTATCTGGATTGTCTAGGCTGGTACCTTTTAGCAGGATCCTCTATTATTCTGGATCTGTCTATCTCTGGGACGCCCTGTGTTGTTATTTTGTTCTTTATTAACTACACAAGACTTCGCTTTGTTTTGGAGCTCATATTTTATTTGAATAAGATCCCGGATCAACAACACGCGTGCGAGAATTTGTTTTGTTTTGTTTGTTTTGTTTTGTTTTACGGCATATCAACTTCAGTGGGTTATTTAATGCCGATAAAATTTTGAAATAAGTAAATTCTTAATGGATAATACAATTTTTTAAATAAATACATTTTTCTATTTAACCCATAGATGGGACCCTAATAGGTACTACCACTCCGGGTCAGAGTGAACCTGGGAGCAATGGTGATGAAGCGGTGCTCCACATTCCCCAAACCGCCAAAACTGGAACCTCACCATCAGATAGATTTTAACGTCATTCCCAGGACATGTAGACCCGCAGCCACCGCCTTCTAGCACCCATATGATAAGAGAGGTTGGGGCTTGCCATAAGGGCAATAGGGTTGGGGCAATCATATAGGTGCTAGGGCTTGACATGACCAGCCGATTGATCGGAGGGGGCCTCTCCGACCGCCCGTCTAGCCCAAGATAGGGCTAAAGTGGCGAGAATTTGGTTAATCGAACAAAATCAGCCATTACGGCCCATTCTCCTCAGCGGCAAGCCAAAGACTGATTTTCTTTTGCTAACATCCCACGTTCGCACTGGCGAACCGAAAGCATTGGTCAAAACAGGTTACATCGTGTCACTCACATTCCCTGTATCTTTCCACTAACCGTTATTTTAAAATCTACGCTACACTTACTGTAAATAATTGATAGGCTGGCCATCAATTACGTAACACTTAAGAATTAATCTGTAACCATCTTCGAGACGAATAGAAGATATTAAAGATTCTGCATTAGATAAATGAATAGATGAAATAAACGCGGTCGATAAATGTTATAGGTGATACACCCTATAAGACTAATGGAATGCGCCGACGTGTTACTATAAGTAACAGGGACAATTGTGGCTTGAGAGTAAGCCAATGCGAGTCAGCTCACAATTCTATTTGTCGGACGTATTTCCCACTTCTCTGCATTGTATTTGTCTACTTTTTGTTAATACATTTTCTACATTTGTTACCCGTCGTTTTGTTCTTATTTGACCCCTTAAAACCTCACAACAATAAATACGGAGGGTGTGTGTGTGTTACGATTTTTGTGGCCATCCTTAGGCTTCAAGCGATAGCACTCCCCAGCGGGGATCCCTTATGTTAAGCAAGCGTGGTCCCTAAGGAAGAACCTTTGGTTGCTCTTTGGTGTCCCTCATTGTTGGGTATAATCCTTTGGTTGTTCCTTGGTGTCCCTTAATGTTGGATATGATCCTTTGGTTGTTTCTTCGTGTAGGGTAAAATCCTTGCGTTCAGCGAAGTCCTTCGGCGCAGGCCCGTTCATCAATGTCGAATTACGTGCAAATCAACGGCAGTCCATATCGGCGATTAAATAGTTAACTAACCACTTATTCGAGCTGTTGATTGGCTGTGGTTTAATCTACGTTACCACGCTGAATCTATAAGTTTAAGTGGTGGATTCCAGCATGCCTTATATAACAAAAAAAGCAAACTTAAATTAGCAATTAAATTAGCAAACCATTGTTTGTGAGTTTGATTCTCACTGGATGCCCTATACTTCTGACCTTGTGCTTCATCTAAGCTACGCTTAGTAAATAACTATATAACAAAAAAAACTGCAACAGTGTGTGTGTGTGTGTGTGTGTGTGTGTGTGTGAGAGAGAGAGAGAGAGAGAGAGAGAGAGAGAGGTGTGTGTGTATGTGTGTGTGTGTATGTGTGAGAGAGAGAGAGAGAGAGAGAGAGAGAGTGTGTGTGTGTGTGTGTGTGTGTGAGAGAGAGAGAGAGAGAGAGAGAGAGAGAGAGAGAGAGAGAGAGAGAGAGAGAGAGAGAGAATCAAAGGAATCCTTGCTGTCTGCACGCCTGGATGATGATGAAACTGATGATAATGGTCTACGCACACACCCCAAAAAAAACCACTTTAATTTCTTTTCTACTTCAAGGCGAGAGAGTGGTTACGTCATCATCGATATCGATCGGGTACGTTTATGATCAAGTGTTTTAAATGGAAATTTACTCTACCCAAAACAACTACAACTTAAAATGAAGAATATATTTGACGGCAGTATAGACCATTTCAGTGAGACAAGAGACAGTTGTGGAGGCAGTTGACGATAAAGAGAATAAACACGCATATAAACAGAATATGGAACATTGGTGCTATTCCTATTCATAATTGATCTTAATGAATTTACCAGCAAATAGTCCTTTATTACCGCTTCACTTCACGTGTTTGTATTTGTGTTGTTAAATATTATGACTCATAGACTTGTTTTGTTTTGTTTTTTAAACTAGATATTTATAATAAAATAGGCGAAGGTAAAAGGTTGCTATCCCCTGTTGAAAACATCTTCTTTGACTATCGATTAAGCACCGAAGAATCTGATTTTTTTAAATAGGGGAGGGGTATGTTAATCTGAACATTAGCTACATAAATGAGAGTAACCTTCCCTTGTTTCTTTCATTTTGAGGAAGCCTTACTAACAATTAAGTTCATTTCAGATAATACGCAAGCACAATTAAGAACCCATTTTATGATATTTTCGTGTTAAAACATACAGTTTTATTTATTCGAACAAATTTGTATTTTTAGTGTAGATTTACGGTGAAATGAAAATGGCAAACAAAAACATAAAGCTTCCTCAAAGTGAAAGAAACAAGGGGAGGTTACTTTCATATATGTAGCTAATGTTTCAGTGAGACAAGAGACAGTTGTGGAGGCAGTTGACGATAAAGAGAATAAACACGCGTATAAACAGAATATGGAACATTGGTGCTATTCCTATTCATAATTGATCTTAATGAATATTTATAAAAGCCTAAAATAATGTTGACATTAGTCTGGTTGCTAAGCCTGTCGGATCAAGTCTCCAATAAGCACCCCAAATCACCCCAGTAATTAAAATTCCTTTTTACTTGCCACCGCAACCTTCCGCTTTCAAATTATTTGTAAACAAACCAACAGACGATTTTTTGAGCTTATATTGTATGTGACATTAGAATTTCACTGTATTTTCAATATTGATTTTAATAAAAAAAAAAAAAAAAGATTAGTTATTTCATGTTATTTTAGTTAGCATTTCTGAAAAATGATAAGTTTTAGCATTTTTTAAATCATACTTTTTAATTTTGATCAGAAGCTTATGGAGATTTTGCACTTACGATAAATAAATAAATAGTTAGTTCATGTTATTATTAATAAACGAAAGACACGTTTTATATTAAAATAGTTTTTGATTTTGATTGAAAAAATTAGTTCTTTCATGTTATTGTTATTATTCATATGTGAAAAATTAATTTTGCTTTAACGATAAATTAATATTGTTATTGTTGTTCTTTTTTTTAATGGATAGAGACTTTTAAATTTTTTTGAAAATATCAATTTTCAATTTGATCATATGGTTGATACACGTAATCAAATTAAAATTTAAATAGCAAAATATTTTTTTTAAATAAATACTTTTTAATTAGAAGCTTATGAATATTTGTAATACTTATGATTAATTAAAACACCGAAAGATACGTTTTTATATTATAATTTTTTATATTAATTTTTTTTTATTTAATAAGAAAAATGCAGATAGGTTTATCTAAATAAAAATACAGTTTTTATTTTAGCAAAATTAGCAAAAAAAGAAAAAAAAAGAAAAAGGTGACAACCGGACACTATTTACGTTTTAACGTAATTAGATATTACTAGTACAAAATAAAAAAAACCCTCCAGGCGATGTAAAAATAGATTTTTGAAACATATTGCCTGAGGGGTGGGAGTTAAAAATTCAATGTCAGCGAGTTTGTAACCTAAGTAAGTAAAATCATCAAATTCATTAAAGGATTAAAAAATAAAACAATTTGAAATGTAAACTTTAAATATGTATTAAAATAAAACAAATTATATTTAGATATATAATATCAGTCATGTATTTTTTAAAACTTGTTTTAAAAAACAATGAGGACTGTCTAATGCTGCATGTTCAAAATTTGAGAGTATTTAGTCTATGTTATGACGATTTTGGGTAATGTGACGTAAGCAGTGACGTAATTTTTGTTACAGACAAATACCGGAAGCGAATCTCCATTATTAATAGAAGATATTGAATTAAAAAGACTAATGATATTGAACAAGAACACAAAAAATTACACTTATTTTTACTTTATTCTAATTGATTTCAATATGAATTTATATATAGGATTGTTTTTAATACGTTTGAGAATAAAACAATAATATTAGAAATCAATAACGCCAAGTAATTATTTATTTAACATGGTTTTATTAAAACCGGTATGCAAATTATTCACACCATATACTATGTAAACATTTAATTCTTAATGTATATAACACATCGCAATATTTGAAATACATTAACAATATGGGTTGTTTTGATGCAAATCTTTCTCAGTTTGGCCTTAATAGAGACATTGTTGATAAATAAGAGACTAATTAAGATTGAATAATGATTATCTAATAACCATTGAGAATAAAACGTAAATAACTAAGGGAATTGTGATGTTAGTGGTGACGTAGTTTCAATTATAGATAGACAGGCACACAATCTCTATTATGATAAGATATTGAGAAATAATATATGCACAAACGAGAATCTACCTTACAAAATGATATGCAAAAAATTCTCTAGACTTTTGGGGTACATTCAAATGCCACAATAGGAACGAGTGGACCAGATTTAATTTTAATTTACAAAAACTTGTTTTTAGGAGATCACGGAATAAAAGTTAAGAAAAGCAAAAAAACGCCTACCCCCCCAATACAAAACCCCAAAAACAAAAACAAACAAACAAATTTAAAAAAAAAGTATTTGCAAGGGAACTGGACAAGACATACTGATAGAGCAGTGGTTCCCAACCTTTTTATATTCCCGCACCCTTAAAAGAGTTTTGCTCTGACCTCGCACCCCCACAATTTATACTTTTGTTCAAAAATATAGAATGTGAATTCATACTACAGTTTTATCCAAAGATCATATATATTTCACCTCTAAACACTTTCGACATGATGAAGGGAAATGATGATAATCTGAAATAAAGAAACGAAAATACACATAATATTAATTACAAAAGAAAAATATCTTTGGCTAGACGGGCGGTCGGAGCGGCCCCCTCCGATCAATCGGCTGGTCACGTCAAGCCCTAGCACCTATATGATTTTCCCAACCCTATTGCCCTTATGGCAAGCCCCAATTCCTTTTTATCATATGGGTGCTAGAAGGCGGTGGCTGCGGGTCTACATGCCCTGGGAATGACGTTAAACTCTATCTGATGGTGAGGTTCCAGTTTTGGAGGTTTGGGGAATGTGGAGCACCCTTCATCACCATTGCTCCCTGGTCCACTCTGACCCGGAGTGGTAGTACCTGTTAGGGTCCCATCTATGGGTTAAATAGAAAAATGTATTTATAAAAAAATTGTATTATCCATTAAGAATTGATTTATTTCAAAACTTTATCGGCATTAAATGACCCACTGAGGTTGATATGCCGTAAAACAAAACAAACAAACAAACAAAAGAAAAAAGATTAATCTAAATTTGAAGTGACGCTTCTCGCACCCCCTGGAATGATGCTCGCGCCCAGGCAATGCGAACACCCCTGGTCGGGTACCCCTGTGATAGAAGGTCAGGTTCCAGATCAGGAAAATACCTTCAGACACCTTGGATCCACAGTTGCCACCGGCAACAGACTCAATGCTTGATTTCCGATTTTCAAATGTTTCCAATGCCCTTGGCAGGCTGAAGAGACGAGTCTGATTCAACAGAGGCATCTTCATGAGAACTAAATATGCAGTATACCGTGTCATAGTTCTCGCAACCTAACTTTATGGTGGGGAAGCCTGGATGGTATACAAAGCGGATGCCCACAGACTACATGTCTATATGATGCGTCACTTACGCAGGATATTAAATGTCAAATAGTGTGCATGTTTCCAACAGGACCATTCTGGAGAGAACTGGACACCCTGGCATGCACGACATACTTGTCCCGCACAACCCGGATGGGATAGCTGTTACATAATTTATGTGGTGGCATGGGTTGTTGACAGACCCTGCAGTGAGAATTCAAGAGGGCCAAGTGGGAAAATACCAGGAACGTTGGTAACCTTGACCCCAGAGGCGCGAATCTCGCACGTCACGTGATTTAGTTAGTTTAGATTTTAGTTTCAACCTGAGAGTAGACGTGCCACTGCGAGGTTAATTCTCCACGCGGCGAATAAGAATGGGTTAAATAAATCTTGATCAATAAAATAAAAGTCTTGTGAGTTAATTAATTGCATTACTAAAAACTAGCCCTTAAAAGAAGCCCTTAGAAGAGACTAGACAACATGACGGCAAAAAGAAAGAAGAGGAAACATACCAACTAATAGACGACAAGATGACGATTATAGCCGAAGCAGTAAAACAGAAATGAAAAACAAGTAAGTCTCAACTCTGTATCTGTCTCTCTCTAATCTCTCTCTGTCACCCGGGTCTTCTCTCTCGATTATATACCCGATGTTGGGTATATACGATTATACAACATGGCCACTCGAACAGATTTCGGGATGACAAACCGCCAAAGTAGATTCTGTACTCTCAACTGAGAGATAGTTCACTTGGAATCGGTAGACCAAAGTTCAGCTAACAAGGATAACCACAAGAGAAACCTCATAGACAGTTGGCAAGACGCATTCAGGCTTCGAGTCAACAGATTCGCATGGTGTCATCATTGGGTACGATGGACAGCTATTATTATTAGTAGTAATACTAGAAAAAAAACGCCCTCTGGGCGGTGTAAAAATTAATTATTGAAAGATATTGCCTGAGGGGGTGAGAGTTAAAAATTCAATGTCTAAGGGGTTGTATCATAAGTAAGTAAAATCATCAAATTTATTAAATGAGTAAAAAAAAAAAAATGAAATGAAAAGTTAGTTCTGTCCTCCTCAAATAAAATGTTGCGTGCATCTATTAATTTTTAATTAAATAATTATTATGAATATTTTACTCATAAATTTGACATAAAATCATAGGTATTTATTTATTTGTAAACTTTTTAGTTAACTTATTGTTACTGAAAAAAAGGCGAGAGTAAAAAATAATTTTAAAAATTGATCACAAATTTCGCAAATAATTTTTACCATTTAAAGTAATAATACATTTAATTAACTTCTAAGTTTATTTATTCAAATTGTCACTGTAATAGTGACAATTTAAATAATGGAAAGGAGTCAAATGTTGAATTATAAGGAACTGTTTTTATTTATTTTAATATTAATATTAAATTTTTGAAAAAGATAAATAAAAAGATATACTATATGTCTACTCTAGATTAAAAAGGCTAAGTATTTTTCGTTAATTTTTGTTTCGCGTATTGCACCCCAATATAGTGAACAATAAATTTCTTCGTAATTATTTTTGGTGTATGAAAATGAATTTTATATTTTTGGAAAGAGAATTCAATTACGGAACATATGTAAAACAAAAAAAAAAAAAAATCGATATTTTATAAAGTTCGTAGTAGGACGTCTTACATTTTGAAACTGAAGTCTCGTAAATAAGAAAAATATACAGGGTTGTATTAACGATTTTGGATATTATGACGTAAGCAGTGACGTAGTTTCGATCACAGACAGATAGACACCGAATCTCATTATTGTTAGTGTTATTATCATTGCACTGACTAAAGTAATTAAAATAAATCTGTTATTGAAAGAATATTACTGTATGATAAAAACTGTTGGCATGTTGTCATGTAACCCGTCGGTCCTCCCGCGAGCTGAAGGGCTCACAGAATTCCGAAATTGGCCGTCAAGATCGGATTTTCTGCATCAACCACGGATTGCAGGCATCTATATTTGCTGGAAATCTAGCGAATGCCCCACGTTGTGCTAAGATCTCAAACGACTAGAAATCTGCTATAGAAACTGATTTCCGAGATTAATGCGGCCGATTGGTCATATGAAAAAAAAGAATAACGAATCTTTTCTTTTAAAAAAATCAACAACATTTATATTCGAAAATATAGGAATACAAATAATTACTTCTCAAGGTTTGTGGGTGATGTGCCCGTAATTAAATACTTCTGGTCTTCTGCAAAGTATTGTGCAAAACAGTTCGTAAGTTGACTAAGTTTTCAAAATGGTCTTAGCTGAAGTCAGTTACTCTCGGCTCTCCGTATTGCGTTAAATCTTGTCAGCTAGTCCGATTCTCAAGCGATCACAACTTCATCTGCCCGTTTGGCCTCATCTGCCCATTCGGCCTCTTCTGCTCCTCAAGCCAAAAACGTCTGAGTTAAATAATACTCCGACCGGAACAATTTTATTTCCGGTCGGCATGAAAACATCGGGAATTTTTCTGCTCCACCCACCCAAGAAGGGTAACCGCCTTCCTCTTGTTCAACGAGCCAATCAAATTTACTTCCGCTCACCAATCTGGTACCATCTCTTCCGGCCACTTGAATGTGTTTTTTAAATACATTCGACCCTTTTTTTAATGTCGATTTCCAACAAGAGTTTATCTACATTCTCCAGCCATAGGGAAACATAAAAACAATAGATTCTCTTTAATCCTGGTTTCTTCATGTTCCGGTAATCTATAAAACAAGATTTATCTTTTCCCCGCGACTAAAAGTCTGGATACATCAAAGACTCGTCTAAGAACGGCTTCCCTCACTTCTGGGAGTTCCGACCTACTTGAGATTTTACTACCGGCCACTATCGCCTCGACCTGTTTTGGATCTACGGCTGAGGTCGGCCAGCGAGTTATATTTCCGTTTATTAATTCTTTCTTTCTTCTAATTTCAAAACCTAGATCAGGTCATATTTCGATCGCGGCCCTGTAATTCTGACCCAAACAATCGGAAGATTTTAACTTCCGATTTTTCTTTCTTTCTTTTTCTATCTTCCAAACCTGAATCAGGTCACAGTCAGCCTCGAAATGTATATTGACAATATCATCAAAATATGGATTATTTGGATTATTCGGACTATTGTGCTCATATTTATTGTTATCTGTACAACATTTCGGCCGATGTGCTCTCCGGCTTTCTTCAGGTATTTCTTGTCGCTGTACAGATAAAAGATGAAGACAATAGTCCGAATAATCAAAATAATAGAAATTATCAAGCCTCATCTAAAAAATTCACAGAAATATTATCTTTAAAATAATGTCACTGTTTAATTGATTGTAACTGAATAAACATACGAGCTTTTCTTTTACGAGTTGATCATCGATCCGGGTATACTCTCTCTCTCTCTCTCTCTCTCTCTCTCTCTCTCTCTCTCTCTCTCTCTCTCTGTCAGTTTTTTTTTTTGAAAAATAAATACTTGAAAATCTTACTTCAAATATTCGGGAAAATTTTTTTGAAAATAAATTTATTGAACATTTTATTAGAGAGAGAGAGAGAGAGAGAGAGAGAGAGAGAGAGAGAGAGAGAGAGAGAGAGAGCGTGAGAGTGCGTAAGGGAGTGAGTTTGCACAAGAGAGTGAGAATGAGCTTATGGGTATGAATGAGAGTGAGCGTGCGTAGGAAGATAAGTGAGAGTGAGTGTTGATGAGAGAGTGAGGGATCATGAGCATGCTTAATATACTGAGAGTAAGTGCGTCAAGCAGTGAGTGAGAGTGAGCGTGCGTAAGAAAATGAGTGAGTGAGCTTGCAGGAGAGAGTGAGAGTTAGAATAAGCGAACATATGAGAGTGAGTGCCATGAGCGTTTGTGAGAGAGTGAGTGATCGTGTGAATGCGTAAGAGACTGAGAGTGTGTACGCTAGTGTGAGTGTGAGTGAGAGTGAGCGTTTGTGAGAGTGTTTTGAGTGTGTAAAAGAGAGTGAGTGAGAGTATGTGCGTGAGAGAGAGAGAGAGAGAGAGAGAGAGAGAGCGAGCGAGCGTACATCAGTGTGAGTGAAAGTGTGGGCGTAAGAAGAGTGCTCAAGAAAGCGAGTGAGAGTAATGGTGCAGGAAAGGGTAAGAGTGAGAGGGTGAGTGAGAGTGTGTGTTTAAGAGAGTGAGAGCGTGTGTAAATGTAATAAAAGAGAGAGAGAGAGAGAGGGAGAGAGAGAGAGAGAGAGAGAGAGAGAGAGAGAGAGAGAGAGAGAGAGAGAAAAAAGATAAGAAAGAAAGAAAGAAAGAGAAACGGAGAGAACGAGTTTTTCGAAGAGGAATCCATTTATTGAAGAACACGTTAGAAGTCGTTTTTTTATAAGTTTTTTTTTTTAATTTTATATTTTTTTCTTTTCGTTTGTTTTTTGTTTTGTTTTCTTCCTTTATTTTAATTTATTTAATTTACTTTTTTGCTAGTACACCATTCATACTCTAAGACAAAAAAGTGAGATTCGTTTTTTTTTAATAATTTATTTTTAATCATGATTTTTTTCTTCTTTTCTTTCTTTCTTTCTTTCTTTCTTTTCTTTTTTCTTCTTTTATTTGCTAGTACACCTTCAAACTCCATGATAAAAAAGAGAGTTTCTTTGCTTTTTTTTCTAGTACACCATTCAGACTCCAAGACAAAAAGCTAGATTCGTTTATTTATATTTTTTTAATTTAATGTCTTTCTTTCTTTCTTTCTTTCTTTCTTTTTTTTTTTTTTTTTTTGCTAGTATACCATTCAAACTCCTAGACAAAAAAATAGATTCATTTTTTTATGAGTTTTTTTAATTTAATGTTTTTTGTCTCTTTTTTTCTCTCTTACTCTCTTTCTTTCTTTTTTTTATTTCTTTTATTTTTTGCTTGTACCGATTTCAAACTACTAGACAAAAAGTGAGATTCTTTCTTTTATAATTTATTTTATTTTATGTTTTTTTCTTTCTCTTTCTTTCTTTCTTTCTTTTTTTTCTTTCTTTCTTTTTTTTTTCTTTTATTTTTTTCTTGTACCCATTTAAAACTCCCAGACAAAAAAGAGAGATTCGTCTTTTTATAATTTTCTATTTTATTTAATGTCTTTTTCTTTTCTTTCTTTCTTTTCTTTTCTTTTTTTTATTCCTATTTCAAACTCCAAGACAAAAAAAGCGGGATTCGTCTTTTCATAAGTTTTTTTTTTTTTGTTCTTTCTTTCTTTCTTTCTTTCTTTCTTTTCTTTTCTTTTCTTTTCATTTTTTTTCTTTTTCTTTTTGTTGTTGCTTGTACCCATTTCAAACTCCAAGACAAAAAACCCCCAAAACCCGAGCTTCAGCCTCAGGTTTCCGCCTCCCTAAATCCCGCCATTTTTTCTACTTTTTTTCTTCTTTCTTCATTTTTATTCCCCGCTTCTTCCTATGATTCTTTTAAAATCTTTATCACTGTTAGTTCACGGTTTACAAACACTGTATTACGGCACTAAGGAACCGAGTGGATGGGTTGGGAAAGGTTCATTGCTTCACTCTTGTCAGGTGAATTTGAGCGAAAGAATGTCCTGTTCAATTCTTTCAACACGACCCATCCCATCTGGTCAAATGATGCGCTCCATTTACCGCCAGTCTGCTAAGACGTGTAATTACAATAGCCGCGGGGAAAATCTCCGCACCGCCTCCCACCAACCGAGCTTGGGTGAAGGAAGAGATTTCTGCTTATTTACATTGGTTGCCGGCATTTTAACGGTGAATTTTAGTTTTGTATGCGCTTGCACACGCACACGTACACGTACACGTATGCGCACACACAAGACACATACATGTACGGCTAACTATGCTAGGTATGAAATAAGTTTGCAGAAGAAGAAAAAAAGGAATTCAGTGATAACAGACAGCTTCGAGTAAAGTTGATTGGTTGGATTTTACGACATGTCAACCTTTGTTGGCTTATTTTATGCCGAAGATATTTTGTTTTATTCATTCTTGTTGGGTATTCAATTTTGTTTTTTCTAATTCAATTTTTAAACACATTTTTAATACTCATTTTTAAAAATTATCTATTTAACCCATAGATGGGACCCTAACAGATACTACCACTCCGGGGCAGGGTGGACTTTGGATTAATGGTGATAAAAGGGTACTCCACATTCCCCAGAGTTCCAGAATTGGAACCTCGCCTCTAGATGCAGTTTAACATCATATCGAGGACACTAGGGCCCTCAGTTAATTGGTTGGTTGGTTGGATTTTACGGCATGTCAACCCTTGTTGGCTTATTTTATGCCGAAGAATTCTATTTTATTCTTTCTTGTTGGATATTAATTTTTTTTCAAACTCAATTTTTTAAAACACATTTTTAATACTCATTTTTTTATTATCTCTTTAACCCATAGATGGGACCCTAACATATACTACCACTCCGAGGCAGGGGAGGACTGAGGATTAATGGCGATCAAAGGGTACTACACAGTAACCAGAGTTTCAGAATTGGAACCTCAGCACTAGATGCAGTTTAACGTCATACAGAGGACACTAGGACCCTCAGCTACCGCCTTATAGCACATATATGATGAAAAGGTTGAGAGTTTGCTATAAGACCAACAGGGTAGAGAGAATTATATAGGTACTAGGACTTGAAGAGACCAGCTGATTCATTTGATGGGGCCTCTCCGATCGCCGTCTAGCCTAAGTAAGGGCCAAAATGGAGAGTTGCAAGTCATGGACTGAACCACCAGGATTCTGTCCTTAAGCATCACAGGCCACCACCCACCACCAACAGGTAGCCTCATTGGTATTTTAGCCCTCTGTAGGGGGTGCAACCGACAGGGAAGGAGTAAAGTTGAGTTTGTAGATACTTGCCTAATATATTTTTAGACTTATATAGGCAGGAATACGCTCACAAATACGAAACTAAGACACACCTAAAACTAGATGCAATGTATGTATGTATGTATGCATCACCTGGGTCAATCCATGCAGATTCCAGGAGTAAATAATGTGTCTTGTGCTATATGTGGCAAGGTCTGTAAGTCGGCTTCTGGTCTTAAGAGACATATGGTGGTGCATAAGCATCAAATTTTATCATCTGATTTATCTGATTCATCTCATTCAATGGGGAAGAAGTCTTTTCAATGTCATATTTGCGTCAAATTTTGTAGATCTGCAGCAGGTTTGATGAGTCATTTGAGGGCTCATGCAAGGAAGGGTTCTGGTGGTGGAGTTGTGGGATTGTGAGGGACGGCAATGATCTGTAAAAGATTATGCTATTGCCATGCCATGTACGTATAAATGAAAATTGTGAGCAATGTCAGAAGTTTGAGCTACTATGCTAATTAAAATAATTATTTTAGAAATTACAATCGTTAATTAGGCGTGAAATTGAAGTCACGATTGTTTCTATTGTATATACATATTTCAAAATGTATATGTTGACTTTTTATCGTTTAATATCTGTCTGTCTGTCTGTCTCTCTCAGTCTCTCTCTATATATAGAACTCACCTCAAAGAGGTTTTTTTCACGGAACATATGGACTTGCTACTACTAAAACACTCCTCTACCCGGATTATAATTGCATGTCAAACTATCAAATTCATTGTATTATGTATAAGGATGGATGGACCGGTTCTGTTCATACGTATGCGTATGGTGGCATGCGCGCACACATAAACGTATGTAAAAAGCGCGACGTCATGGTCACACCTACGCGTGAATGTGCGTATAAATTTTGGTGCTTGATGTTCTATATAAAAAGCATACATGGAACTCACACTTCAATATATATATATATATATATATATATATATATATATATATATATATATATATATTATCAATGTGTATGGTTGGTACTAGTATACTAGAAAAAGTAATAGTAATCCAACGTACAGTGTTATTAGAAGAGTGCTCAATATCTGTGATAGAGCGTTGTTGTATGTGTTGATAGTTGAATGAAATGACAAATAAAAGTTTTAGCTTTTATTCATTTATTTGGGAACGATATTACTACCAATGGTTTCCTGCTAAAAGCATTCATCAGGTAAACGAAATGGTTTTTTATATTTAAAAAAACCATTTCGTTTACCTGATGAATGCTTTTAGCAGGAAACCATTGGTAGTGATATCGTTCACAAATAAATGAATAAAAGCTAAAACTTTTATTTGTCACTTCATTCAACTATATATATATATATATATATATATATATATATATATATATATATATATATATATACGTATGTTTCTTATATAGATAAATGCCAATTGAATAGTCTATAAATCAAAATAACGTAAATGAAAGAAAGTGGTGAAAAAAATTAAATTTACTTGTTATTAAAGCTTGTGTATGATGAAGCATAGATAAGATATATTTATGCGATATTTCAGAGTAAACGTCACCAATTCCCCGGAGGAGAAAATGAATTCAAAATCAAGATGGTCGCATCAAACAGGAAGTAAATCCGTTCTTAAATTTTGTATGGTGACACCCGGGTTGTCAAATATATCCAAAAAAATGTAACCTTTTCATTTCCTTTGTTGTATTCTGAGTTGTGTTGTTCTTTGTAAATTATCTGGAGGTGTTTGCAGCTAAAAAGAATTTATGTCTATTAAAAAGAAATATTGTAGTCTTATATCTAAATTAAGTTTGTGTTTGCATGGTTAAAATTTATAAATCCGTTTTTCTTTGTTTATTTTAAACAAACAAAAACGGTTTTATGAATTACATCCATACACACATCTTATTATAATGGAGATTGTGTGTTTTTCTGTCTGTAACCGAAACTATATCCCTACTCAAGACACAATTCTCTTAGTTATTGACATCACATTCTCCATGATTTTATTTTTATCTAAACCTCAATTATTAATAAAATTGCCTACATTATTAATACTGTTAACTATGTCTACATACTGACAACATGCAATTATATTTATATATACAACAAAATAGCGGTTTACAGTGTGAATGAAAAGGCTAATTTGCATATTAATATTAAAAAATCGAATTTAATAAATATGTGTTTAGTATTATTGATTTCTAACTGTTTGGTTTTATCTTAATGCATATAAGCAAAAATCTCTTCAATGAATCTTAAATGAAATCCATTAACAAGATAAAATAACTGTCATTTTCTTTACTTCCTCTTATAACTAAATACTTAAATTAGAAAAAATAACAATGAAAGACGAGAGTGATGGAAGAGTAAGTTTCAGTTGTTCCATTTTTTATTATACTCCCTCTGTTTCAAATCTTTTATTATACTCCCTCTGTTTCAAATCTTTTTATCTGTATTCTTATTTAGTTTCATTAGCCTTTCTAATTTAATACAATATTTTATTACATTAAAACTTAAATACTTGCACCCTACGGAGGGTGCATATATTTGCTAGTAAACTTAATTTAGATATAAAATATTGCATTCATTTATTGCATTTTTTTATCCTTCATTATCCTCGACCTTTAATAGTAAGTTTGATTTATGGGTCATTCGATTGTCATCTATCTATCTATCTATCTATCTATCTATAGATAGATAGATAGATAGATGACAAACGAATGGCCCATCTATAGATATTTACCAACCCCTCCGCACGAGTAGGATGCGACACAAGGTCAATTTCTTTATCTAATATGAATTCAGAGTTTCCTTCTCTTTGACTGGTTACCAACCCTCCGCTCGAGTAGGATGCGACACAAGGTCAATTTCTTTAGCGGGGTCTAATAGGTGTGAATTCAGAGTTTTCCTTCTCTTTGGTTACCAACCCTCGCTCGAGTAGGATGCGACACAAGGTCAATTTCTTTAGCGGGTCTAATAGGTGTGAATTCAGAGTTTTCCTTCTCTTTGACTGGTTACCAACCCCTCCGCTCGAGTAGGATGCGACACAAGGTCAATTTCTTTAGCGGGGTCTAATAGGTGTGAATTCAGAGTTTTCCTTCTCTTTGACTGGTTACCTAACCATGGTTAAAGAGCCCAGTCCATCCTGCTATTTACCCACAGCTGAAAGGAGAATTGGATTCATACCTTTCCCAATGGTATTAGCGCCATGTGAAATGCAAACAGCTTTGTCTAGGAATTGAGCTCGGGTCGACGAGTCCATTTCCTACGACTCTAACCATAAGACCACGCACCTCCATTAGATAGTCATAGATATGTGTATATATGCGTATATGTATGCGTGTGTCAATATATATGTTACAATTTTATGGGCCATCCTTTAGGCTTCAAACAAGAGTGCTTGTCCAGTGGAAATCCTTGGTAAAGAATCCTTTATTTGTTCCTTGGTGCTCCTCAGTATTGCAAGTCCTTCGTCAATGATTGCCAAAATGCCTCTCTGTATCAGTGATTAAGTAGTCAACCAGCCACGCATTCGGTCTGTTGATTGGCTAAGGTTTAAACCACGTGACATCGCTTAGTCTATAAATTTAAGTGGTGTATTGTAGAAAACATTATATCCAAAATATTCCAACAATATCTATCTATCTATCTATCTATATATATATATATACAAAACGTCACTCGTTGGGTCACCTATTGAGCTCTGGGTAAATAACTGGGATCAGGGAGAATTGAGTTTGCAAATCAAATCAAATTTTTAAAAAAATTGATACGGGTGGAGAATTAAAAAAACAACATTATAATCATTTGCAAGATTTCTAAGAAAAGGAACATCTGACCGAATTTAAATGTTAATGGACCTAATTTTGGAATTCTATCAACAGCCAATATGTTGAGAAGCTAAGAGCTGGCTGCTGAGGAAAAATAACTTTTCAATTTCTTTCTCAAACTCTCCAATCTCTCTCTTTAATTCTCACAGAGAAACTAACACATATAAGGAGAAGTTTTTGACTTAATTGCAAATTACGACTAATTAAAACCAATCAAAATGGACTTTTTTCAAACATAATTCAATCAATTCAAGAGGTCCAGTAGAAAGCAGCGACAACAAAGCACCGGCACATCAACATCTTCAGGGACAGCCTTCACATGCAGTATCTGTGGGCGAGAATGTTTTTCAAACATTGGACTTTACAGTCACAGGAGGCGCTGTAACTTCAAGGGCACAAAAACTATATTATAATCTTCCGAGATTGAAATGCCAATAATAATAATAATAATTCAATCTTAGATTAAAGGAATATTTCAGTATGTATTTTGTGTCATTAAACTAAACAGGAAAAATCATTTAGAAAACAATCATTGATTCACTCAATTTTAGTGTGTAATAATAATAATAATAATATAATAATATAATAATAATAATAATATATGTGTGTGTATATATGCGCACGTGTGTGTGTGTGTGTGTGTGTGTGTGTGTGTGTGTGTGTGTGCGTGTGTATGTAAGTGTTTTCTTGTACTGATGTCTTTAGTATTTTGCGTGCATTCTTAACTTTATTCTAATTTTAACCGAAAAAAAAAATTAACCCAATAATAAGAGGGTATACGTTTGTGTGCATGTTTAGGCATGCATGAATATACGTATACGTTCGGATCTTTTATTGTACGTACATCCCAACCTAAGTAATAAATTTAACTGGGCAATTGAGAAACTTAATGAAAAAAAAAATAGATATAAAAAAAAAATCAAAACAAGATGTCTGCTAACTCCTCTTAAAATCCAGTGGAAACTGGGAGAATTAGACAATAAGTCTTGGAGAAAAATGTCTTCTAATGCAGACCTGCCCCCCACCCTCCTCACACACACACTTTCATTGCTTGTGCCACATTTTAAATGCACAGCCTCGCCTACGGCATAATTTCTGCGTGAACGCACCAATGTTTCCCTAACGTTACACACACACACACACACACACACAGAGAAGAGAGAGAGAGAGAGAGAGAGAGAGAGAGAGAGAGAGAGAGAGTGAGAGAGAGAGAAAGAGGAGAGAGAGAGGGGTGGGGGAGAGGGAGAGAGAGAGAGAGAAAAAAAATGTCAACGAATCTATAAGCAAAAACATCAAAATAGAAGAGTAAGACAGATTGGAGAGTAAGGTGGAAACGCAGAAAGGAGAGTCGTATTTAATACCTAGAGTTACAGAAGATTTGACTCATCAACCTCTTAAAATTATAGAACAACTTCGTCCTTTTAATTCCACCACTCCTATTTTTTGATGGCGCCGGGAAAAATGAAGAAGGGAGACGATATATGACGAGACCAAAAGAAGGCGAAGAAAACAGACAAAAAAAAACAAAACAGGATGGATAGACGCTTCCAGAACAAGTGGAGAGTAAACGCCAACATCTTTGATGGCGACATTAAAGGGTGTAAGAGGAAACGGTATCGTCTTGATAGGTTTTCGCTTAATTCATGTGCCGTGGTCGCAATAATGTCCAAATGAATCCACCTTCCATTTCCTGGGTGTACGTAGAACTCTTATCCTATTTCTTAACACGCCTAAAAAGAAGACGCCATTTTCTTTTTTCTTTTTTGGCGGTAAACGTAGATGATTAGAAAGTGAAAAATGCTTGCGCGTATTTTGTTGCATTGAGCACAGAGAATTGTATATACCACACCGTAGAAACTTTCCTAAGTTTTTGGTGCATAAATGTGCATGTGTGTGTGTGTGTGTGAGCGAGAGAGAGAGAGAGAGAGAGAGAGAGAGAGAGGGAGAGAGAGAGAGAGAGAGAGAGAGAGAGAGAGAGGGGGGGCGTATGTGTTTATGTGCGTCTATACTGGTTCTTTGAGTGCAGGCTTAACAGCAAGAATTGAAGAATAAGCAAATATAATTATAGGTTTTCATCAAAATACCTCTTTGTGCTAAAATCTATGCGAACGTAATATATGCGTCTACACACAATCGCTGATGCCTCGATAGGTTTATACTATCTTAATGAGTGTATAGATGCCTTTGAAAAAGGAGACTAATATATACATGCACAAACAGACACTCAAAGGCAGATATCAGCGGCCGATTAACAGACATTCTAAGTTTATATTAAAGTCGAGGATAATTATTCGTAATCAGTACTTATCCATGTCATATACGGGTTGTAAGATGATCATTATCTATACATATATAAAGAGCAGTTGGTGTGTATGTATGTCCGGATGAAACTACGAAGATAAAACAATTAACGACAAGGTAAATATATATATATATATATATATATATATATATATATAAAAGTAATTAGTAATTTGCTTGAAGCATTGTTAAGTATGTTATAATATATTAATAATTTGAAGGCAATACAATGCGTATAAAAAAAACATTTTTATTTTTATACGCATTGTATTGCCTTCAAATTATTAATATATTATAATATATATATATATATATATATATATATATATATATATATATATATCACAAGTTCTTGCTTTCTGTGCAAAAAATATGAAGATTTGATATATATTTGAAGATATTTAAAAATTCAAATATACATAGATATACCATTGAAATTCTACTTAAAAATGTCTAGCATTTGGACATCTTAAAAGTGAACAAATCCATACACCAGGGTTTTTACTCCCTCTCTACCCAGGCGACACTGAGTAGCCGCTTCCAGTTAGAAATAAAGGACATAGAGTTAATTTTATGGAAGTTTATTATAATAATTCGTATTTAAAGAAGTCTAACTAGCAATATTTATCTATATTACACACGGATTGTAAGATGGTCATTATTTAAATAAAAAATACACTACCGTGCCATAAATTACATAAATACATGGATAGCCTTAACCAGATATTTATTCTTAAAGCTCTAGTTAAATTCCATAAATAAAAAATACTTTTCTCCAGATATTTGGTAGATTAAGTTATCAGTACTTACTCGTATTGCACACTGATTGTAAGATGGTCATTATCTATGCATTTATAAAGGGCAGTTAGTGTGTATGTATGTATGTATGTATGTATGCATGTTCATATAAAATTACGAAAATAAAACAATTAATGACAAAGTAAATATACATATACACATTGAATATCACCAGTTCTTGCATTTTGTGCAAAAATTATGAAGATTTTATTTATATTTATGAAGATGTCTAAAAATTAAAGTATACATAGAAATAGAATTGAAATTCTACTTAAAAATGTCCAGTATTCGTAAATCCCAAAAGTAAACAAATCAATACACCTGGTCCCCCCTCTACCCAAGCGTCGTTAGGTAGCCGCTTCTAGTTAAAAATAAAGGACGTATAGTCACTTTTATCACAGTTTATGATAATTATTCGTATTCAAAGAAGTCTCACTAGTACTACTTACCCATATTACGTAAGGATTGTAAGATGGACATTATCTTATTATAATGGAGATTGTGTATTTGTCTGTCTGTAACCGAAACTATATCACTACTCAAGTCACAATTCCCTTTGTTATTTACGTCACGTTCTCCAAGATTTTATTTATATTTAAACCTCAATTATTAATAAAATTGTTTTTCATTTTAATACTGTTGGCCATACTAATAACATGAAATTATATTTATATATACAACAAAATATTGGTTTATAGTGTGAATGGGAAGGCTAATATGCATATTGATATAAAAAATTTGATTTTAATAAATATATGCTTAGTATTATTGGTTTATAATTGTTTGGTTTTATCTTAATGAATATAAGTAAAAATCTCGGGGATAAATCTTAAAAGAAATCCATTAACAAGACGAAATAACTACAATTTTATTCTTTACTTCTTATTTTAACTAGATAGTGAAATTAGGAAAATTTAGCAATATTCCCCCCTCTGTTTCAAACCTTTTTATCGGGATTCTTATTTAGTTTAATTAGCCTTTCTAATTTTAATATAATATTTTATACATAAAAACTTAAATACTTGCACCCGGAGGGTGCATATATTTGCTAGTTAAACATAAATGACGTAGAATAGCTTTTATTAAGTAAGTAAAGTAAAATCGTTGGGGCGGCCTAAAGTCGGTATCAGCCAGTCAGCGAGGGAGTCTATCCCCTTTTCAATAGCGCTAGACCAAGGAGATTATCTTAGCGTCTGGGGTGGAGCGCCACACCTACTATCAGCTCCTTACTTTACCGCACAGATCCCTGTGCTACTCATACGCTGAGTTGGCGAGGACCGGTATCGAACTAGGAACCTTGTGGTTTCTAGCCGAACGCTCTACCGACTGAGCTAACCCACTTACCCACGTCATTTAGTTGTAAGATGATCATTATTAGAAATAAAGGGCGTAGAGTTAATTTTATGGAAGTATATAATAATCATTCGTATTTAAAGACGTCTAACTAGCAACAGTTATCCATATTACACACGGATCGTAAGATGGTCATTATTTAAAATAAAGGATGTATAGTCACCTTTATCAAAGTTTATGATAATTATTCGTTTTTAAATGAGTCAAACTAATATTACTTACTCATATTGCATACGAATTGTAAGATAGTAATTGTTAAAGATAAAGAACGTAGAGTAACTTTAATTAAAGTTTGTGACAATTACTCGTATTTAAAGAAGTCTAACAAGCGGTAAAATAGTAAAGTCGTCGGGGTGGCCTAATGTCGGTATCAACCAATCAGCGAGGAAGTCTATCCCCTTTTCACTAGCGCTTGTGGTTTCTATACGGACGCTCCTCCGACTGAGCTAACCTGGTCCTTTCTAACTAGTAGTAGTTATCCATATTACACACGGAGTATAAGATGGTCATTATTAAAAAATAAAGGATCTAGAATCGTTAGTAATAAGGTTTATGATAATTATTCGCATTGAAAGAAGTCTAACAATCAGCACTTATGCATATTACATACGGATTTTAAGATGGTCATTATCTATGTTCTGTACATATATAAAGGGCTATTGTGTGTATGTATGTATATATGTGTGTGTATAAGCGTGTAGTGTAATGGTTAAAGTCTTGGGAAATGGACTCGTCGCCTCGAGTTCAAATCCTGGACGTGGTAATTGCATTTCACTTAGCGCTAATACCCTTGGGAAAGGTATGAATTCTACTCTCCCTCCAACTATGGGTAAATAGTAGGTCAGACTGGACTCTTTAACCCTGGTTAGGCAACCGGTCTAGGAGAAGGAAAACTCTGAATTCAAACCTGTTAAACTCCGCTTAAGAAATTGACCTTGTGTCGCATCTTGCTCGTGTGGAGGGGCTGGTAAATATATATATGTGTGTGTGTGTATATCAGGAAAGAAACTATGAAAATAAAACAATTAATTATAAAGTAAATATATATACACATTCACTATAACCAGAGCTTGCTTTCTGTGCAAAATAAAGAATGGAAAGTCATTGGTTACATTCGCGACTAAAACATAAATCAATATGTAAGACTAAAACAAACAAGGTATCTCCGAGACTAACATTTTCTTATCCCTTCTCAACTAAGACAACGCCGGGTAGTTGCTTCTAGTTAAGAATAAAGAACGTAGGGTCGATTTTATTAAAGTCTAATGTAATTATTCATATTCAAAGGATGGTTTATTTGTGTTTATCGTTTATTTACTACTAGCAGGACACGTGGAGCTTCCTCGAAACGGACCAAAAATCAAGAGGTGCTATTTAAGCCAGAAACGATGATTTGCAATTTCATTACATATGAATCCTACTGTTTTCTTTGCAATAAATAGTAAAAAAATATACGATAACTATCGATATAATACATAATACATATATAATTTGTAAGTATTTAAATCTACAGAAACTTCAAGATTAATATAGTTACATAGCGATAATTAGGGCAAGACATAAGAGCAAAATTACCAAAATATCTTCTGTAATTCACAATTTCAGTATTACAAAAAAGACCATACATGTAACTTCTTTTTTTTTCAATTTATTTTATTTTTATGTTGGGCATTTAAACGACTCAAGACTATTTAGAATGTTTCATTTTTAAAATTAGGTGTAATAATATCGGACAAATAAGAAATCTGCGATTAAGGGCCACCAGATAATTCGGTTTCACATTTTTGCAATGCATATTGAATGATTTGGACGGTCTCATTTTTAACCAGAGGGTGTTGCAGGATGATAACGGGCGGAAGATTTAAAAACAAGCGTATTGATATATAGATTAATTATAGGCTTGTTTACTCCCTGCATTTACGATGGCTCCGTAGTCATTCAGAAATTTCAGATACCTGAAGATTTCAGATGAAGGAGACATTACTATTCTTAAATCAAGTCAGAAACCAAAAAAAGGTAAATAAATTTCATCTATCGAAGATAGTAGGGTTATCCAACATGAAAATGGCGGAGCATAGCGATGCCGATGGACATTAGACGAATTCTGAAAAGAGTTGCAGAACTGTGGTATTTGATTTACCACATTATCGAGTGTAACTCTTCAGTTTGTTAAATCTAGAGGCGGATTTGTTCAATGTTGTCGTTAGTAGAGAAGGCCTGCCCGTTTTGTAAACTTTGCAAACCATTCATACACATCCCGCTGGGGTGAAAACAAACAAACACACACACACACACATACACACACAAACACACACACACACACACACACACACACACATATGTATATATATATATATATACATACACACACATAAAACCTAAACAACCCAAAAGTTCCTATATTGTACAAAAAGTCTTCGATTTTGGGTATTTGCAGCATAGGATATATATATATATATATATATATATATATATATATATATATATATATATAGAGAGAGAGAGAGAGAGAGAGAGAGAGAGATTAGAAAAAACAACAAAATTAAGTCAAAGATATACTTACATTTAGCCGACGCTAAAGCGTTTCGGTTTTAATGAAAACCATCAACAGGGCTTAATATAATAATATAAATTCATATAAAAGGAATGATGTAAAAGTAAGCAAAAATTTTGTGAGCCTCAATTTGCGATGTTAGATGGCTCAACTTCGCAACCGAAATGCAAGAAAATGGAAAAATGGAACGTCACGCGGTGTGAGCATTTCCATTCAAATGGTTGATAATATCAATATCCCAGTAATCGTTGGTTTTAAAATAATCCAAAAGTTGTAGAAATATAAATAAAATAAATATAAATGTAAAATTAGAAAAGTCCAACAGATGTTAAATATTTAAATTAAATATTTTATGTAGTGTTGTTATGTCTGTGGATAACAATATATATATATATATATATATATATATATATATATATATATATATATATATATATATCGTGTAAAGTAGAAATGGATTTTAAAATATCATGGTGTTTAAGCAAAAGTTCATAAATAATTTTACAATTTTCTGGATTTTTCTAAAATCAACGATTTCCTGGGTGACAGTCTTTGGTGCATGCGATGCTTTCTGGGTCAGCTCTCTTTTCTCCCTTTTTCTGGCTCTCTTTGCTGTTGAGGCTAATCTCATCTCCACCTCATCCCTCTTTGTTCCTATATTAAGTAAATAGAGACATAAAAAGCAATATCTCTTTTAGGTTGCAACCAGCCATATAACTAATTCAAAACACAAAATCTACACAATTTCCAAGTCTGGGCTAAAATGGTGTGCTTCAGTAATCCGCCTGAAGGTATTTAACGATTTTATCAACAAAAGACACAATGGTCGACCGCCACAGCGACAGAATATATATATATATATATATATATATATATATATATATATATATATATTAACATACAAGGTGTGTCAAAAAGTATCGAGACTTTTTATACTTTTTTACACACCTTGTATTCTGAAAAAAATAACGTTCCGTTCATTCTTCATTTCTATCTTGGTTGAAACAGCTTTAAACTTGGTACTTATTTGACACACCTTGTATTCTGGAAAAAAAATTAATTAATGTAATGTTATTTATTTTTTCAGAATAAAGGTGTGTCAAAAAGTACAAAAATATCGATACGTATTTGAGACACGTAATTATATATTACCACAGGTACATTTGAGATTATGGGAAATTAAATCCGTAACCAAATTCAACAATGGGTAAAAAGATAAAAACATGAGTTGATTCGTGTCATTAAAGTGATATTAAGCTGTGAACAAATTTGTTATCAAAGATGAAAATAATGCAAAAGTGGTAGGCATTTAAGTTCCATTTAGCATTTCCTATAAAGAAAAGAAATATTAAAAAAACACTATCTGAGAGTACGTTAAAACGTGTTGGGCAAATCTTGCTTGCTGACTTAATGACTTAGAATTCTTTATTTATCTTTTTTTTTTTTCCTTTTCTTTCTTTTGCCGGGAATTAACGACAAGTTGGGGGGTAGGGTCAGTAGGTAGAGTCATTTTAAACAGAATAAAAATGTATTTTCTTTTTTAAAAAGCCTGTGAATGACGCCAGGGAGGCATTTCCTACATTGAAGTCTGACCTGTGTGGCAGGGCTGTATGTCGAGGGTTTCATATGTGTGACAGGGTACATAAGGCAGTCCATCTGCGTGCTCACAACTGAACTACTTGTAGAAATGGTCTTATTCTGTCAAGAAGCGGCAATCACCATATATATTACCACATATGATTAAACCTATCTCACTAAATAAGTTCGTTGTACGCCAATATATGCAATATTATTAGGAGAGTGCTCAATATCTTTGATAGAGCAATTAAATAATTATAATGATGAATAAATATATATTAGGTTTTGTGTGTATATATATATATATATATATATATATATATATATATATATATATAATTACATGGATGGTTATCTGTGACCATTTGATTTCATGCACATCTTTAGTGTGCAATCTTCAGGCAGAAAAATCTTTTCGTGCCAGAAGATTGCTCTGTAAAGATCTGCATGATATCAAACGTTCACACACACACACACACACACACACACACACACACACATATATATATATATATAATATATATATATATATATATAAATTGACAATTACAGAGTAGTCGTACTTTCAACTCTATTGTATGGTGCTGTAACTTGGACACTTTACCACAAGCACATAAACCAACTTGAAGCTTTTCACATGCGTGTCATTTGCGGTATAAAATGGGATGATAGAGCACAATATTAAAAAATGTAACATTGCTGGCAGGAAGTTCCATCTGTCAGTGTGGCTTCATAGCTCACAGCAAGGCTGGGCTGCTATCACAATACTCATTGCATTTATTAAACAAACAAATGTTACATGTCCGTGTAATAAAATTAATTATCATTATTATTAATGATAACATGTAATTATTAGTCACAATTAAATATGGCTAATGACACCAAGATTTTACAAAATGAGGACACTTAAGATTATATGCTACTAATTTTATCTGTGTGATACTGCTGTATACCTATTTTTGCAGCCTCCTATATATATATTATATATATATATATATAAAGTATAGTCGTCGGGGTGGCCTAAAGTCGGTATCGGCCAATCAGCGAGGGAGTCTATCCTCTTTTCACTAGCGCTAGACAAAGGAGATTGTTTTTGTGTCTGAGGTGGAGCGCCACACCTACCATCAGCTCCTTACTTTACCGCACATATCCCTGTGCTACTCATACGCTGAGTTGGCGAGGGCCGGTATCGAACTAGGAACCTTGTGGTTTCTAGCCGAACGCTCTACCGACTGAGCGAACCCGGCCCTTGAATATATATATAGTTTAAATATGGTATATTTTAGCAACGAATTATTATTTAGGCAGATGTTTGAAAATATCCGTATCCAGACGATACAAACAGACTTAGGACAGATTTTAAACTGCCTACAACCACAGTTGTGACAGGTCGTCCCCCCCCACCCACCCCACAATAAAAAAAGAAATGCTGAATAAAAAGCCGAACACTTAATCTTTGTTTGCCATTTTTGATAAAACGACAGGGAGAAATGGAAATAAATCCGATGGTATGTAAATATAAAAAAATATGAAAAAACAAACAAACAAAACAAAAACACACAAAAAAAAACCCAGCGTATTCTGAGGATGATTTTATTATATCAAGAAGTTTTAACCAGGATCAATCGTTTCGATTTTATATTAAGTTATCACCAGGGCAATGGAAATATGTTATATTTTAACTTCTGAATAATATTCGATATGGAAAGAAGAAAAAAAAAAAAAAGAAAGAAACAAAAAGACTACTCTTAGTATTCAGTAGCCGTCAGTCGCGTTTTTTTTTCAAAACTATGTGATAGAATTTAAGTTCCAAATTTATTTTTTTCTTTCAATATTTATATTGAATATTATTCACAGGTTACAACATTACATATTAACAATGCTTTGCTGATGGTTTAATATAAAAACCGAAATATTTGACAATGGCTAATATATCTAACTATAATAAAATCACCCTCTGAATTCCTTTTTTTTTTTAAATATTACACACACACACACACACACACACACACATATATATATATATATATATATATATATACATATATATATATATATATATATATATATATATCTTATTATAATGGAGATGGTGTGTTTTTCTGTTTGTAACCGAAACTATATTACTACTCAAATCACAATTCTCTTAGTTATTGACATCACATTCTCAATGATTTTATTTTTATTTTAACCTCAATTATTAATAAAATTGTTTAACATTATTAATACTGTTAACCATATCTACATACTAACAACATGCAATTATTTGCATATTGATATTAAAAAATCGAATTTAATAATTATGTGCTCAGTGTTATTGATTTCTAATGTTTATTTTATTTTAATGAATATAAGCAAACATCTCTTCAATGAATCTTAAATGAAATCCATTAACAAGAAGAAATAACTGTAATTTTATTCTTTACTTCCTATTTTTAACTAAAGACTTAAATTAGAAAAAATAACAATGAAAGACGAGAGTGATGGAAGAGTAAGTTTCAGTTGTTCTGTTTTTCGATTATACCCCCTCTGTTTCAAAATCTTTTTATCTGCATTCTTGTCTAGTTTCATTAGCCTTTCTAATTTAATATAATATTTTATTACATTTAAACTTAAATACTTGCACCCGGAGGGTGCATATATTTGCTAGTATATATAAAGTAGGTGGAGTGGTCTATTGTCGGTATCAGACGGACAGTGAAGGAGTCGATTCTCTTTTCGCTAACGCTGAACCAGAGAGATGTTTTTTGTGTCTGATGTAGACCAACACACCTACCACCAGCTTCCCACTTTACCACACTGCTGGAGTGCTTGCCTGTCTATACACAATGCTTTATTGTAATATATTACAAATCGCAATCACCGTATTTCCATTATATTTTCTTAATGTCTTCCATGGTGGGACTTCTGACTCAGCCCACTCTTCTCCCAACCTCGCACTGGGTTCTTCGATGCACTAAGAAAATGATTTAATGTGTGTAT
This sequence comes from Doryteuthis pealeii, assembly GCA_023376005.1. Taxonomy (NCBI): domain Eukaryota; kingdom Metazoa; phylum Mollusca; class Cephalopoda; order Myopsida; family Loliginidae; genus Doryteuthis; species Doryteuthis pealeii. Next base: position 69,422,866 of record CM042152.1, on the reverse strand, counting down.
CGCATTCCTTCTTGATAGGCACGATTGATATGTTCAAGAAAAATTAATATACATTCATATAGAATCAGCGGTACTCTTTGTGGAGTTCAGTCCCGGCCTACTGCCTCAAAATCCGCTAGCCGGTGGCTGCTGAACCCAGCTACGATTAAGACCGTAGCCGAAGCGGTGTCACTTGAAAAAAAAACTATGGTTAGGGTTTAGGGTTGGGGTTGGGGTTGGGGTTTAGGATTAGTTTAATGGGAAAATAAATGAATAATTTTGGCTGTTTTTTCTGGGTCACCCTACATACAGAGGAACCCAGAAAAAAACAGAACCCACACATTTTGTAATAACAGTTAATTTTAACTAGGGGGTTTTAGGGTTAGGGTTTAGGGTTGGGGATGGGTTTTCGGGAAAAATGTCCTAAGTTGGTTGGGGTTTTTTTTTTGGGGGGGGGGTCAAGTGACACCACTTCGGCTACGGACTTCAATCGTAGCTGGTGTTTTTTTTTAGCAGCCACCTGCTAGCAGATTTTGAGGCGGGAGGCCGGGACGGAACTCCGCAAAGAGTACCAAATCAGCATTAAAACGACGAAAACCACCAGTCGTCAATAACTGAATTTTAAAGAGATTCTTCAAATATTCAGCGGTCAGGCAATATTTATAAAAGTACGAAGGTTCTACACAGAGCTGACTCCTTAAACCAGGCATGTCAAGCTGAGTAGACCCCTAGGGCCACATAAATTACACATGTATGTCATGAGGGACGCATAAATTACATATGTCTGTCATGAGGATCGCACATATCATCTAAGTCTTTAAATACTTCTTTTATATAAACAGAACAGTGATGATTGCTATCATTAATGCGTTCATCATCAACTAAAAGCGATTGAATACATATCTAGTATCACTTTTTGTTAAAAAGAAAGGAAAAATAATATTATTGACAGAGTTCAAATAATAAAATGTTCAAGTGTCACTGTCACTTTCAATTATATCTTGACTCGTTTACAGTTTGAAGCACTTCTATATTGTGTTAATATTGCAAATGACCACCATTTGTTTCCTGTTTCGCAGAACAATACAATTTTTATACAGCATACGCACATATATATGGCCATTACACTGTACAATTCTTTAAATTTTGACAGTTTTTGATGAAATTGAAAAAATGTAAACTCATTAATAATTTGACACGGAGTAATATATATTATATATATATATATATATATATATATATATATATATATATATATATACTAGACAAACGTGACGCGCTGGGTCACCTATTCGGCTCTGGTAGATAATTTTAGATTAGGAAAAAGGGAGTTAGCAAAGCACGAGCAGGATGCGACACAAGGTCAATTTCTTAAGCAGAGTTTAAGAGGTTTGAATTCAGAGTTTTCCTTCTCTTAGACTGGTAACCGAGCCAAGGTTAAAAATACCAGGTCGACCTACTATTTAGCCATAGCTGGAGGGGGAGTAGTTGGGTGTATACCTTTACTGAGGCTATTAGTGATATGTGAAATGCAAACAGCCTCGTCCAGGATTCGAACTCGGTTCGACGAGCTCATTTCCTACGACTCTAACCATTACACTAAGCGCCTCCATAATAATACAAATATTTGTACGATTGGCGTCAAAAATTACGGAAGCGCTGACGAGCTTTCAACGTACGTGCCGATTTCTGAAATTTTCATTTGGAAGCCGCGGGAAACCGTTCTGTTTGGCCATTTCCGAGCGGCGGTTTTCATCTCCTGCATTTTCTCCCGCGTTTGGGGTTGGCGGGAATATATGAAGGCGAGACTCACTGACAAAAGGAAGTGGAGTCAACAGGCCATTAAGACTGGCGATATCTATGGCCGTCTCCTATCATCAACTTCCGCCCGTAATCTGAGTCTGCTATCGAGAATTTTCATTGATGATTGATAACATCCAATGATGCTGATAGCAGACGATGAAGAATGGTCATTGTTTCTATTGAAAATGGCGCCAATCTTCAAATTCCGTCTCATACTCGATGACGTTGTCTTCTTCTCCATTGTCTCTTATTTTTATTTTAAATTGCGCCAAATCAGTTACTCCCCCCCCATAAACCTCTCACTACTCCCGATATAATTTCTCTTATTCAATTGCTTTTCTTCATTTCATTTCTCTTCATCTAGTTACTAGACAAGCCGCTAGGGGCCAGTTAATATTAATCCTGTTGGCTGGGGCTTTAAAATACACCGACAGCACCTATGCAGAGGGGTAAAAATGGAACCGCCTATAAGCCGTGGGTGGTGACCCGTGATGCTTAAGGATGGAATCTTGTTAGCTGAGCAGTCCATTACTTGCAACACTACTAATATATATATATATATATATATTATATATATATATAAGTCATCCACAGACCGTGTTTGGACGTTTTGCGTCTCTTCAGTGTGGCAGGACACAGCAACTACCTCTGACCATATATATATATATATATATATATATATATATATATGAAGAAGGCGTGAAACGCCGAAACACGTATCTGTGGATGACTTATTAATATATGCTCCCATAAATTTGGTATGAGCTCTCTAATTGGTAATTTAGATTAACTCTCACTACTAAGCATATAAGCAATGATCGTTTCCCTTGATCTCTGTGTGACCGTAAAAATACATAAACAAACCTATGTATTTAACACCAGTCTCGCTACAGCTGTCAGTGCCGAGTGGATAAGATATCAGGCTGGCTGGCAAACAGTCAGTCTGAGTTCGACCCTAGTCAAGGATAGTTGTTGTGTCTAGCCACACTGAAGAGGTGTGAAACGCCGAAATACGTGTCTGTGGATGACTTACTTATATGTTGTCAGTGGAAATTTTCTTGGTATTTTTTTACCTTGGATGATAGTTTATATCAGAGTTCATTATCTATTCACCTCAGAACTTATTTAATTCAAATAGTCTAATTATCATTATTTTCAGTGAAAAACGAGTCACACGTGCAAGAACTGCTGACAGCGGCTTACGGTTGGATCGCAGTGATGGGAGAGCCTGCTCAAAGTAGGCAAAGAGTTAAAAAAAAAAAAAAACTCTTTAAAAACCTATCTTCACAAAAAAATATTTTCTTCACAAAATCTTTTCTCTTGGGGGATGAGCTAAGATCTAAACTAGTCGAGAACAGTTAAAATAAATAAATTTATGCATCTCTCTCTCTCTTCTCTCTCTCTCTCCCTCTCTCCCTCTCTCTCTCATATTTCCACTCGTTCACTTTCTCTGTCCCCACCACTTTCTATTTTCTCTCCCTCACTTTCTCTGTGCCTCAATTAATCTCTCATTTCTCCCCCCCCCTCTCTCTTTCTCTCTCTCTTCTCTCTCTCTCTCTCTCTCTTCTCTCTCTCATTTCCTCTTTTTTTTCTTTCTCTCTCTCACACTCATTTTCACTTGCTCACATTTTCTGTCTCTCTTTACTTTCTTTCTCTTTCTTCTCCCTCATTTTATCTCTCTTATTCACCCCCCCTCTCTCTCTCCCTCTATCTCATTTTCTCGGGTTCATTTTCTCTGTCTCCATTCCTGTCGTTCTCTCTGTTCCTCACGTTTTCTATCTGTTTGTCTGTCTGTGTGTCTCTCTCTCCCTCTCCCCCCCTCTCTCTCTCTCACACACACACACCCCCACCCCCCCATTGTAGAGAGGTTCAGACTTCTCCCAAGGGTATTACACCGAAACTGAACGTAATAGCGCGGCTGGAGTTCGTAGTCACTTACTACGGTGTTACCCACTACGCCACGGGGACTCCCCTGTTTGTTATATGTGCTTAATGATTGTATTACTAGCAATACCTGTGGATATACCACAGTATGGTAATCTAATTATTACAACGTTTGATACGTTTACTTAGGAGCTATTGCCAAATAGTTCAATATGTAAAAAGTATAATGATCTTGATTTCACTCTCTTTCACTTTTTCTTTCTTTTCATCTTTTCATTATGTTTAATTGAAACAGATTAGCTTTATCCCTTCCACGCATTAAATCCTCTCTCTCTCTATCTTTCTTTCTTATTAGATTTTTTTTCTGTGTAGCATGTTCTTTCTCTTTCTTTATGATAAAAAGTACATACAAATCCAACAAATCAACAAAAGAAGAAGAAGAAGAAGAAGAAGAAGAAGAAGAAGAAGAACTGCTGCTTCTGCTGCTGGTGCTGCTGCGATTTACAGACACGAAGATAAACTACAGAATCAAAGTAAGAGAGAATAGCTAGACGATATATTCAAAAGACGAACAGGCTGTTTAAAATAGATCTACCAAATTTAGTTCGCACGCCTATAGGAACCAGTGAAAGACTTATATAATTTTCCCCTGGGGAAGAAAGCGGGTGGCACTCCTCGAGAGAGGGTCGTTGAAAAGAGTGAAAATAATAGAAATAATCTAAAGGAAACAAACATAAACATATTGTAGGAAATATAAGATAGAATAGATAAACAAAAAAAAAATTACCACTTGTAATATCTTTACAAAGTTTTATTCTTGAATCCTTTCTGTCCACTAATGACGATGGCGTAGTGTCCAAAATAAAAAGTAAAAATTTTCATCTGCATCTGCGCAAGTGACTCTGCAGGCCAATTCTTGAATGGCAGTCTTTGGTGCACTGAATGCACACAAACTGTGATGCTTTCTCGAGCTGCTGGCTTTTCTCACTCTTTCTGGTTCTCTTTTCTGTCGAGGCTACTCGCCTCTCTGCCTCACCCCTCTCCGTGACTTGCTTAATGTTGAGGCGCCAGGCCGCTCTATTTTTTGCATCTACCTCCCACGTGTTTGTATCAATATGGCATATCCCTATAGCTCTCCTGCAGACATCTTTAAACAAAATACAATATAGAAAGAAATACAAGAAAGAAAAAAAAAGCTATCAAATTAAAGTACTTGCAATTTTGAATTTATTGTCCGCAAACTATGTTGACGACTCTTTGATAATTTGAGGCCAAATTTTTAATTCTATTCGCTACCCCCTAAAACATTTATCCCTGCTACGGTTGGTTGTGGTGTTTTGGTTTGGTTTGGTTTGGTTTGGTTTGGTTTACGGTATATCAACCTCAGGGTCATCTAATGCCGACAAAGTTTTGAAATAAATTCATTCTAAATGGGTACTCAATTTTTTATAAATACATTGTTCTATTTAACCCATAGATGAGACCCTAACAGGTACTACCACTCCGGGTCAAAGTGGACCAAGAAGAAATGGTGATGAAGGGTTCTCCACATTCAAAACCTCAAAAACTGGAACCTCACCATCAGATTGAGTTTAACGTCGTTCCCAGGACATGTACACCCTCAACCACCGCCTTCTAGCACCATATGATAAAAAGGGCTGGGGGTTGCCATAAAGGCAATAGGGTTTGGCGCAACCTTATAGTTGCTAGGGCTTGACGTGACCAGCCGATTGATCCGATCGCCCTCCCAGTCCAAGAAAAGGCCAAAGTGGAGTATTACAAGTCATGGACTGCTCAACCACCTGGGTTCTATCCTTAAGAATCACGGGTCGCCACCCACGGCCAACAGGTGGCCCCATTGGGGGTGTCTTACCCCTCTGCAGAGGTGCATTCTGTGCATTCTAACGCCCCTGCCGACAGGGTGGTGTTATATTTTACTGCATATCAACCCTTTTCGAGTCATTTAATGCCGAATCAAGTCATTTTGAAATTCGATTTTACTTACACTACCTGTTATAGTTTAATGATCACCCATCTAAGCATTGAACCGGCTCATCGCTGCTTAACTTCGGTGATCTAGCGGGAACCGGTGCTATCTGTGCTACGGTTCTTATAAATGAAGCGATAAAGAATTAAAACAAAATAAATGCATTTTTCCCATGATGCAAAAAAAAAAAAAAAAAAAAAAAAAGAAGAACCTGAAAAAGTTTTTGGTATCTGCCCTTTTTTATGAACGCACTTCTGAAAATGAGATAAGCTCACTCTTTAAGTTCTGCAACGCTAACGGGCGGTCACGCAGTAAAATAATTAAGTATCTCAATTGATTATTTTAGTAATTGATTTTTTAATTCTTTAACTTTAAACATTGACTTGAAACTGAGATGCTAAATTTGTAATTTGGGATTTTAGAATCGAAAAAAAAAAAAAAAAAAGACTAGAGAAAATTTCGTTAATATGAAAACATCCGTATATAAACGGCTATTCAAAAATTAAAAATGCCAGAGAAATATTTTGGAATAAAAACATCCGAGTATAAACGGGATTTCTAGACATTACGTACATTTTTGGAAGGTCAGTAAGGAATCAGCTGATTTTTATGGGTCGGCGGTGACGTGGACGAGCCGATAAGGGAAAATTATTAGTTAATTAGAAATCTTTTCGTATCTATAAAGACGAATTTTGAGAGAGAAAAAATGAGAAGAAAAAAAAAACTACCCGAAAATCAATACGCACGGAGTTGGTGGCGGTTAGCCTATTCGTCTGCCTTCTTTCTTTCTTTCTTTCTTTCTTTTTTCCTACTGGCATAACATTGACTCTAGTTAAGCATTGTTTTGTTGTTTTGATCTTTCTTTCTATCTTCCTCTGTTTGGCTGCTACTATACGACTAGTTAGCGATCTACGGCGAAAATAAACTTTATAGTGGCAAAACGGAAAAACGGTTGGTGTTCGATTCTTGTTTTGACACAAGTTACCACGGACAACAATAAAAAGAGTAAAAGAACCATAACGCTTATTAAGGGATGACATTACAATGCTTTCAAGAACGCCCAAAAGGTGTTTCTGGTCAAACTCGGGAACCTTCTCGAAATTGAGAACCTTCTCTTCGAACTCGGGAACCTTCTTGTTGAACTTGGGAACCTTCATGTCGTAATCGGGAGCCTTCAAAGGAACTTCGAACCGAAACTTTTATTCAATCTGTTGCATTATTTTGTGTATATATATATTTACCAACCCTCCGCACGAGCAGGATGCGACACAAGGTCAATTTCTTAAGCGGAGTTTAACAGGTTTGGATTCAGAGTTTTCCTTCTCCTAGACCGGTTGCCTAACCAAGGTTAAAGAGTCCAGTCTGCCCTACTATTTACTCATAGCTGGAGGGAGAGTAGGATTCACACCTTTCCCAAGGGTATTAGCGCTAAGTGAAATGCAATTACCACGTCCAGGATTTGAACTCGGGGCGACGAGTCCATTTCCCATGACTTTAACTATTACACCACACGCTTCCTGTGTATTTTTTGTGTATATAAGGTGTCCTGCAATGCACCACCTAAATTATAGACTG
>CM042152.1:69400638-69410638 GCA_023376005.1 Doryteuthis pealeii | reverse complement strand
AAGCTTTTCTTTTATTACTGTCGAAAAAAAGTATCGACTCTGGTAACCAATTAAGATCTGTCCGACATGTCGGAGTTGCTTTTAGCGACTCACTCCTACCTTGGGTCAAATAACTACGGTGTAACTTTACAAAAACAAGTAACCGTCGTTTCTGAAGGAGATGTTAGAAAAAAAAATGAAGCTGAAAGAGGAGGGCAGCCTATTTATACGTGTTGTTTAACTATCTTGCCTCCTCGAACTTCCGTCATGAGATTATAAATTTTGTCCCTTCCCGACCTCGCGTTCTTAGTATTCAAATGCCGTCAGAGACTTCCTTGACCGAACCAGCCACTCCCCCTTTTTTTCACATTATTTCATATACCGAAATTTTTTATTAAAATCAAATAACTACGGTGTAACTTTACAAAAACAAGTAACCGTCGTTTCTGAAGGAGATGTTAGAAAAAAAAATTTTTTTATTAAAATCAAAAAACTACAGTGTAAAATGATTAGTTTACATTAGTAAATGTCAACCCCCACATTCTAAATTAAATTTCATTGATGATTCGTTTAACGTTTGTTTTGACTCTCGGCAGAAATCAGTGTTTATGACGTGTCTTGATGTCACTTCTGGGCATCCTTACATAATGCACCGACTTCCGGAATGTGGTTGATGTCTTCTTCGCTTTGTTAGCATTTTACGACATTCATGTATTACGTCGAACGGTCATAGGTCAGTATCCGGTGACATTACGTCAGATATTGTCCAGCGACAAATTTAACAAAAAAAAAAAAAGCAGGAAGGGGGGGTAATATCTTCTAACTGTCCACAGTACTAAACTATAATTTTTATTCATTTATTTAAGGAATTGACAAATTATTTATTTCTTTATTTTATTTTAGGGAAATTTAATTCCCTGTCTGACCTATGACTCTCGTTTATGGGCACGGGGGATGGGGGTGGAGAGGAAATGGCGATGGAAGACGTCAGAGGAGACGACTTGCTTTGCGTCCTTTCGTGTTTCAGTGCAAAGTCACCCGGACGCCGATGAGCTCGTAAATTTTGTAGTTTGTCTGACATTCAACGCCGAGACGCGGCGGTGGGGGCGTTGGTGTGATGGTGATGAGTTGCTAGGTGTTGTTCTTTGATGAATGGATCTGCCAAAGATAGTAGATCAGACAGACGGCTCCCATTAGCGCCAGATCAATCATTCAGAAGAGGGGGAGATAAAAAAAAAGACTCAAGAGACGGAAAGGGGGGGGAGATATAAGATCAATTAAGTGATACATATATCTATATACGTACTATATATATGTATATTGTACGTACTATATATATATATATATATATATATATATATATATATATATATACAATATATATATATATATGTTATATATATATATATATATATATATATATATATATATATACATATATATATATATATATATATATATATATATATATAGTTTCTCGTGGGCTATGATCTTTAACAATCGCTTCGGCCGAGATCTACGTGGGATCTTCGCCCAGGACGCGGTTTTCTGTGTCACATTGCAGAATTTATGAATTTGGTGTCAAAAACCAAATCATAATATGATTTTAAAAACGATAAAACGATATAAGGTTTTGATGTTCGGTCAACATTGACGTGTCTATGTGTAGGAGTCGACAGGAAAACGTCGCTTATGAGTTCATCTCTTCTCCAGCAATGACCATAATTACATTCATCAGCTCTGTTTAGACCGGATGCCCTGTAGCGGACCTACCTCGAGAGTGGGCCGACGGGGGCGGATAGTGTGTGTGTGCGCGCGTGTGTGTGTGTGTGTGTGTGAGAGAGAGAGAGAGAGAGAGAGAGAGAGAGAGAGAGAGAGAGAGAGAGAGAGAGAGAGAGAGTGAGTCAAAGGAGTCTGTGCTATAATGACTTGTTCACGAGAATAAGCATATATTCATATTTTAATTTAAAAAATAAGATATAAAACAGAATAAAAACTCACCTTGACTCACGTTGAATATTAGCTTACCGGAGGATCGAAAGCGTGAAAACCCCAGGCGCGTATTTTGTTTTAACCTAAATTGTAATGTGTACAGAATAAGTAAAGTAAGTAAAGAGTCGTCGGGGTGGCCTAAAGTCGGTATCAGCCAATCAGCGAAGGAGTCTATCCCCTTTTCACTAACTCTAGACCAAGGAGATTGTTTTTGCGTCTGGGGTGGAGCGCTACACCTACCATCAGCTCATTACTTTGTCGCACAGATCCTTGTGATACTCATACGCTGAGTTGGTGAGGGCCGTTATCGAACTAGGAATCTTGTGGTTTCTATCCGAATGCTCTACCGAATGAACTAACCCGGCCCTTCTTGCACAAATTGGGCTTAGTGTACAATATTCGCCGACAAATAGAGATGGATGTAAATTTGGTGAACCCAGTCCCATTTGGCAAGATATAATGTACACTAATGTATTGGATTATTTTGAGTATATAGGGTATCCTGCAATACACCACCTAAATTTATAGACTGGGCGAGGTCATGTGGTTTATTCCTCCGCCAATCAACAGCCATAAACCTGACCAGATTAACTACTTAAACACTGATCCTTGCCATAGTGCATTTGCAACCAAATGAAGAGGAACTTACAATACTAAGGAGAACCAAAGGATTCTTTGTCAGAGATTTGCGCTGGACAAGCGCTCTTGCTTAAAGCCTAAAGGATGGCCTATAAAAACGTAACACAAGGTTCATTTAGCGGCATATTCTAAACACCCATCCCTATTTGATAGACAATTTTGTACACATAACCTTTTTTAGCAGCGTATTCTGTATACCCAACACTTGAGTACAAGCTTCGTTTGGCGTATTCTGTACACAAAGGTCCATTTAGGAGCTTATTCTGTATACCAACACCCACTTGGTGGCCTATTCTGTACTCTCTGCCCCATTGGGTGAGCTATTCTGTACATATTTGTCAGGATTTCTGTACACCCTTAGCCAATTGCCTGCCTATTCTGTACAACCAACACCCACTTGGTGGCCTATTCTGTACTCCTTGTCCCATTGGGTGAGCTATTCTGTACATATTTGTCAGGATTTCTGTACACCCTTAGCCAATTGCCTGCCTATTCTGTACAACCAACACCCACTTGGTGGCCCATTCTGTACTCCTTGTACCATTGGGTGAGCTATTCTGTACATATTTGTCAGGATTTCTGTACACCCTTAACAAATTGCCTGCCTATTCTGTACAACCAACACCCACTTGGTGGCCTATTCTGTACTCCTTGTCCATTGGGTGAGCTATTCTGTACATATTTGTCAGGATTTCTGTACACCCTTAGCCAATTGGCTGCCTATTCTGTACAACCAACACCCACTTGGTGGCCTATTCTGTACTCCTTGTCCCATTGGGTGAGCTATTCTGTACATATTTGTCAGGATTTCTGTACACCCTTAGCCAATTGGCTGCCTATTCTGTACAACCAACACCCACTTGGTGGCCTATTCTGTACTCCTTGTCCCATTGGGTGAGCTATTCTGTACATATTTGTCAGGATTTCTGTACACCCTTAACCAATCGGCTGCCTATTCTGTACAACCAACCTCGCTAAATATGTCCAGGGGTACATAATAAGCCACCAACTGGTACTCGGTGTAGAGAATAGGCCGCCAAATGAACCGTGGTGTACAGAATATGACGACCTTCGGAACTAGTTTGGGGTCCACTAATTCAAGGCGAGGTGCCATTTTCTGCCAATCAATATTTTGTTTTTTTAACGATTTATTCAATTTGTCTGAATTTTGAGAAGGTTCTCAAGTTCGACAAGTTCGTTACGTTGTTATGGGCCATCCTTTAGGCTTCAAGCAAGAGCGCTTGTCCAGCGGAAATCCTTCGTAAAGAATCCTTTGGTTATAAGTTCCTTCGTCAATGATTGAAATGGACATCTCTCAGTATCAGTGATTAAGTAGTCAATCAGCCACGCATCATGGCTGTTGATTGGCGGAGGAATAGACCACGTGACCTCACCCAGTCTATAAATTTCAAGTGGTGAACTGCAGCACGGCTTATATACACAAAATAAACCAACACCTGAGGAAACTCGGAGTGCACATCAGCTGAAACATTGTATATATACAATGGGTAGAGAATAGGCCGCCAAATGAACCGTGGTGTACAGAATATGATGGAAATATATTATGAGACAGGCTCACCGCGTGGAAACAGTTATAAAAGCAAGCACCCAGCCTTCCTCCTCTCACTCCTTCCACTCTTGTTAAGGCAACAAGGTGGGGCTCTTTTCAGGATTCACTGAGCCACGACGACTGAATTATCTGTTTCCGGAACTCACCTAGTAGGCATTAGAATAGAACCCTTATCACCTACCCTTGAAGGTCGATAAAGCCTACTTCCAGCCTGAGGAGTCTAAGTCCTTCGGCTGAAAACTGATACTACCTATTAACCTTCGAACAAAAGGCTAACAAGAACTGTTACTTGAGGAATAGTCATTCACGACAATTCTTCAGCATGCAATAACTCTGCAACCAACCATAACAATACCTAACAAAACATGACTTAACAAACTGCCATATCGGCTGGTCACGTCAAGCCCTAGCACGTATACGATTGTCCCAAACCTATTGCAAAAACCCGATCCTTTTTATCATATATATGCGAGAAGGTGGTGACAGAAGGTCTTCGTGTCCTGGGTATGATGTTAAGCTGCATCTGATGGTGAGATTCCAATTCTGGAGTTCTGGGGAGTGTGGGGTACACCTTCATTGCCATTACCACCAGTTACACTCTGACTGACAGGTACTACTCCCTGTCAGGGTCACTAAGCTATTGTATAAGTAAGTAAAGTAAAGTCGTCGAGGCGGCCTAAAGTCGGTATCAGCCAATCAGCGAGGGAGTCTATTCCCTTTTCAATAGCGCTAGACCAAGGAGATTATTTTAGCGTCTGAGGTGGAGCGCCACACATACCGTCAGCTCCTTACTTTACCGCACAGATCCCTGTGCTACTCATATGCTGAGTTGGCGAGGACCGGTATCGAACTAGGAACCTTGTGGTTTCTAGCCGAACGCTCTACCGACTGAGCTAACCCGTTGGCTGTCTATTCTGTACACTTAACCCCATTTGGCGAGCTATTCTGTACACAACTCTTTTTATCGGCCTATTCTGTACTCTAAGCATCATTTGATGAGTTATTCTCAACTCATTGGTGTACATAATAGTTTGTAAAACGGGACTGGGTGTACAGAATAATATCTGACTCTTTTTCGGTTTCTACTTTTTTCTATATACAAGGTGTGTCAAAAATGTATCGAAATTTTTTGTACCTTTTGACACACCTTGTATTCTGAAAAAATTAACGTTCCATTCATTATTCATTTCTATCTTGGTAAATACAGCGTCAAACTCGGCACTTTTATGACACACCTTGTATGCTGAACAAATTAACGTTCCACTCATTGTTCATTTCTGTCTTGGTAAATACAGCTTCAAACTCGACACTTTTATGACACACCTTGTATTCTGAAAAAAAATAACGTTCCATTCATTGTTCATTTTTGTCTTGGCAAATACAGCTTCAAACTCGGCACTTTTTTCACACACCTTGTATAGTGTATTGAGTACTGTTTACATATTAGCGTAGTCAACTCTTTCGGTGTTTTTTTCTTTTGACCTGTCGTTTCGGCGTTTATTTGGTCTTTTCTTTTGTGTATTTTTTTACAGAGAGTGATTGGTAATACATTTTTTTATTTTCACATTGTATACTGTCAGAGACTTAAAAATAAAAAATATATATATATATATATATATATATATATATATATATATATATATAAGGTAATCCAAATGACTGGTTGTAAGAGATTATTCTATTTGGGATCTGCAAAATCTCACTGTATAACCATACTGCATGCTCTTGTAGGTGCAAACATATATTTATACAAGGATTTTTATAAATTCCTAAAGAGAGCTCAATGTATAATAATCAATAAATTAGGTTATATACAGAGCAATATATATTTTTTTCAGTGAATCCCATTATTTTTTTGTAAAATCCGTCTGATGAGGCTGGGCTCTTAAGAATTTTTTTTTTAAATTCAAGAATTAAAAAAAATCTTTTGAGTTTCTGTTGGAAATAAATTATTACGGAATGACGGTTTGTTAATTTTTTTTTCTTTGAAAGTTATTATATATTATATTATATATATAATATATATATATATATATATATATTCCTGTAGATGTAATGAAAGTAACGTACCTCGGAACACAAAGCGTGCGCGGACGAGTCTGGCTTGCATCGCAGGAAAGAAACATGGCTGCTGTAAGCACTACCTTTAATAATGGGCGATCTCGAACCGGCGAGAATAATATTGCACGTATGCAAATTCTCACGAGATCGGGTGTGTATAAAAACATACGGCGACGGAGAGACAGGGAGTCAAGCGATTACGTACGACAACTGAGAAACAGCTAGCAGTATTATTTTGACTATTGCGACAGGTAGAGGCCTTTCGAGGATATATTTGTGACATCATTACTAGTGTCATTGAGGAGCGAGTTCGATTCCCACTAGAATTAGACTGAAGGGAAGCCCAAACAGACTCCACAAGTATTGCAGGTACCGTAATCGACCAACACCTTTCGACACAAGGTCAATTTTTTCAGAGGTTTACATCAGGGTTGAATTCACTATTTTCCTTCTCCTAGATTGGTTGCCTTACCAAAGCGAAAGATCCCAGTGTGCATTAACATCTATCCATAACTTGGTTGGAAATGGTGAATAAGAAAAGAATGTATGCCTTTCCTGAAGGGAAGCGTAAACAGTCTTGATCAGGATTAGAACTCGAGTCTGTATCCCCACGCTGTTAACCATTACGCTTCCGTTTTTTTTTTGTATATTTTCTGTCCCGATCAGTGAATAGAAAGAATTAGGAGTTGAACTGTCGCTTGGTCAGTCGGTCAATTATATATTCGTCTGGTCACAACAAAGCTTTGTATTTTCAGACCAGCATTTTTGATCGTTGAATTCTTTGACCGACTTCGAGTTGCAGTAACAATCTCGAGAGACTGACAAGACATTTCCATATGCTCTTTATGATTCTCTTAAATGCCCTGGGCTTTAAAACGCAAGCAATGGCTTACAGAAGAGTCTGTTAAAAAGAGTTATCTCTACAGAATAGTATATAGGGCTTGAGAGTAAGCCGCCAATTGGGAGTTGGGGTACATAAGAGGCCGCTAAATTGAGTTGGGTGTACATAATAAGCCGGCAACTGAGGTGTTTTGTACAGAATAAGCCACCAAATGGACGTTGCACAGAATAGCACGCCAACTGGGCTGGATGATGTACAGAATAGTTCATCAAATGGTGGCCGATATATAGAATATAAAAAAGTAAAGTCGTGGGAGTGGCCTAAAGTCGGCATTAGCCAGACAGCGAGGGGGTATATCCTCTTTTCCCTATCGCTAGACCAAGGAGATTGTTTTTGACGTCTGAGGCGAGCGCCACACCTAGAATCAGCTCTTTACTTTACCGCACAGATATATTATTATTATTATTATTATTATTATTATTATTATTCTAAAGCTGGGCAAATCAATAATTGTTTCCCCAAGGCTTTTTCCTGTTTAGATTAATGACTAAAATTAAACACTAAAATATTCCTTACTTTTAGGATTGAATTATGTTTAAAAAAATAATTTTCATTGTTTTAATTAGCAGTAATTTGCAATTAAGTCATAAAGTCGCCAATCTCTCACTAATCTCACTGCCTATCAATTTCACCCCCTCTATTATATATTAGTCAATCTGTGGGAGCAATTTAGAGAGTCACTCTCTCAAAGCCAGCCTGACTGCTGGCTGTTGGCCCCTGTCATCACCACCAAACCTGCAGTCAAGAGAAATCTCTGTTTACCACCCCCTTTCCCTTTGAAATTGTCAATAATGGTTTTCTTGTTGGTAATTTAACTACTAAGGAAGTATAAAAACTTTCAAAACTTTTTTTACTACAGTTTGTTTGTCAATTGAAATTATGATGAAGTAAGTAGAAAGGGAATATTTTTGATAATACATAAAAAAATTATTTTCTGTCATCCCCTCAACTTCTGAACACCTTAGCTATTAATAAAATTTCAAGGATCAGGTCCATCTAAATTTGAATTTGATCAAACTTCCCCTTTCCTAGAAATTTAACAAAATGATTTAATGATTTTTAAGAAAATTCTTCGGCCCTATTTCTAAAAAAAAATCAGTTCGCTTTGCAAACTGACTTCTTTTCTGATCACAATTATCTATCCAGAGCTTAATGGGTGACCCAACGTGTCACGTATTTCTAATATATATATATATATATATATATATATATATATATATATATATATATATATATATATGAAAAAGAAATATATATATGTTGAAAGGAAAAATAAATAAAGGAAGGAAAATATTGAATGGATAAAATAGATCTACTCACATGTGTTTCGGCCAGTAGTTTTTTCATGTACGCATGTATACTATTCATTATTATTTTAAATATAATGTAATAATAGGAAAATATAAAATTTTATAATTTTTTATTATTATTTTATTTTATATTTACAATAATAATAAATAAAATACATGTGTACATGAACAAACTCCTGGCCGAAACACGTGTGAGTAAATCTATTTTATCCATTCAACATTTTCTCTCCTTTATTTATTTTTCCTTTCAACATATATATATTTCTTTTCATATATATATATATATATATATATATATATATATATATATATATATATTATAATATTAGAAATACGTGACACGTTGGGTCACCCATTAAGCTCTGGATAGATAATTGTGATCAGAAAAGAAGTCAGTTTGCAAAGCGAACTGATTTTTTTTTAGAAATAGGGCCGAAGAATTTTCTTAAAAATCATTAAATCATTTTGTTAAATTTCTAGGAAAAGGGGAAGTTTGATCAAATTCAAATTTAGATGGACCTGATCCTTGAAATTTTATTAATAGCTAAGGTGTTCAGAAGTTGAGGGGATGACAGAAAATAATTTTTTTATGTATTATCAAAAATATTCCCTTTCTACTTTCATCATAATTTCAATTGACAAACAAACTGTAGTAAAAAAGTTTTGAAAGTTTTTATACTTCCTTAGTAGTTAAATTACCAACAAGAAAACCATTATTGACAATTTCAAAGGGAAAGGGGGTGGTAAACAGAGATTTTCTCTTGACTGCAGGTTTGGTGGTGATGACAGGGGCCAACAGCCAGCAGTCAGGCTGGCTTTGAGAGAGTGACTCTCTATAAATTGCTCCCACAGATTGACTAATATATAATAGAGAGGGGGTGAAATTGATAGGCAGTGAGATTAGTGAGAGATTGGCGACTTTATGACTTAATTGCAAATTACTGCTAATTAAAACAATAAATTAATTTTTTTAAACATAATTCAATCCTAAAGTAAGGAATATTTTAGTGTTTAATTTTAGTCATTAATCTAAACAGGAAAAGCCTTGGGGAAACAATTATTTGATTTGCCCAGCTTTAGAATAATAATAATAATAATAATAATAATAATAATAATATATCTGTGCGGTAAAGTAAAGAGCTGATTCTAGGTGTGGCGCTCGCCTCAGACGTCAAAAACAATCTCCTTGGTCTAGCGATAGGGAAAAGAGGATATACCTCGCTGTCTGGCTAATGCGACTTTAGGCCACTCCCCGACTTTACTTTTTTATATTCTATATATCGGCCACCATTTGATGAACTATTCTGTACATCCAGCCCAGTTGGCGTGCTATTCTGTGCAACGTCCATTTGGTGGCTTATTCTGTACAAAACACCTCAGTTGCCGGCTTATTATGTACACCCAACTCAATTTAGCGGCCTCTATGTACCCAACTCCCAATTGGCGGCTTACTCTCAAGCCTATATACTATTCTGTAGAGATAACTCTTTTTAACAGACTCTTCTGTAAGCCATTGCTTGCGTTTTAAAGCCCAGGGCATTTAACGAG
>CM042152.1:69336911-69400538 GCA_023376005.1 Doryteuthis pealeii | reverse complement strand
AGTTACTACTTTCCTGTCTGATTTAGAATTATGGAAAAAAAATCCTTCGGTCTTCAAGTTCGTTCCACTCACGAAGCGTTATCAGAATGATACAGACAACGATTCTCCCAAGCCTGGAAAACGGCAATTCACCCTCCCGAGAGAAACTCCCTCCAGCTTTTATGCCTCCTCACCGGCCGAGCCCACTCCACCAACAGGGATTACCAGGACGCCCATCCAGGAGTCATCCTCAACAACCTGCATGTGCTGAGTTCAATCTTAGCCTCGCGAGGTAATTCCACTTTACGAGCTTACGATGCAACTTAAGAGTCGTTGAGTTAATAATCCTACCGTTAATTTTATATTTCAGTATTATTTTGTTACAATGTCAAAATATATTGCGATATTGCTCAGTATTTTTGTGTTTGAGCGACTGGTTAATGTTTTAGAGGCGTTTAAACGTTAACTATATATAATATATATATATATATATATATATATATATATCTATATTATATATTATATTTATTAATATATATATATTAATTTATGGTACTTACTATTGTGAACATAGCGTAATAGGTTAATCTCAAATAAGGGCTCAATATTATTGTGAATATTAGATTTCAGGGAAGAATTAAAAGAAATATCAGTCAGCTATATTAAGTAACCGAAAATATCCACTCAATCCCCCTGATGAAAGGTGTTAGAGTAACACCGAAACCGCGGTCAGGAAATAACTTCTTCTACGACTAATATATAATTATATATAAATATATATATATATATTATATTATACCCAACCACTCCGCACGAAGCAGGAGTGGACACAAGGTCAATTTCTTAACCAGAGATTAACAGGTTTGAGTTCTGTGTTTTTTCTTTTCCTAGACTGGTTTACCTGAGCAACAAGGTAAAAGATCGAGTCTGTCCTACTAATTTACCCCCCCCCATATATATATATATATTTAATATATGATATATATATATATATAGGCGAGCGGGGAAAGAAGAAGAAATGAACGATATGAAAGGGATATATATATGATATATATATATTATATATATTATAATATATATATATATGATTATATATATAAAAAGAGGAGACAGACAACAGACAGGAAAACGTTCAGGAAAGGAACAGAGGAGAACGACAGGAAACGGAGACAGAGAAAAATAAACCCGTGAAAAAGAGATAATAGATAGATAGATAGATAGAGAGAGAGAGAGAGAGGAGAGAGAGAGGAGAGAGAGAGGGAGGGGGGGGCGAGGAAATAAGAAAGATAAAAGAGGGGAGAAAAATCGAGAGAAGGTAAAAGAAAGACAGAGAAATGAGCAAGTGAAAATGAGAGTAAGAGAGAGAAAGAAAAAAACGAGGGAAGAGGAAATGAGAGAGAGAGAGAGAGAGAGAGAGAAGAGAGAGAGAGAGAGAGAGGAGAGAGAGAGAGGAAGAGGAGAGAGAAGAGAGGGAAATAGAAAGAGATAGAGAGAGAAAATAGAGAGAGGGGTAATAAAATGAGGTAGAAGAAATGAAGAGATTACGCGAGGTACAGTAAAAATGAGGGAGAGGAAATAGAAGAAAAGTGATGGGACAGAGAAGTGACGAGTGGGAAAATATGAGAGAGAGAGAGAGAGAGAGAGAGAGAAGACGAGAGAGAGAGAGAGAGAGAGAGAGAAGAGGGGGGGGAGACATATGCATCGAAAGGCAGTAAAGAAATACACCCGACAGTAAAAAAACAAAAACATTTTGAGTCTTTGTAGTCTCGCGTGTTAATCAATGGTCGCTTAGATGTGGGCGTTTTGTTTCAAGCACTTACTGACATTTGCAAAGATTGACTTAGTCTGACACAAGGTCACGAGTGTCTGATTGAAATCGCTGCAGTAGTGACGACCTTCGGAACTAGTTTGGGGTCCACTAATTCAAGGCGAGGTGCCACTTTCTGCCAATCGATATTTTTGTTTTTTTTATCGATTTATTCAATTTGTCTGAATTTTGAGAAGGTTCTCAAGTTCGACAAGTTCGTTACGTTTTTATGGGCCATCCTTTAGGCTTCAATCAAGGGCGCTTGTCCAGCGGAAATCCTTATTAAAGAATCATTTGGTTATAAGTTCCTTTGTCGATTGATTTGAAATGGACACTCTCAGTATCAGTGATTAAGTAGCCAATCAGCCACGCATTATGGCTGTTGATTGGCGGAGAAATAGACCACGTGACCTCACCCAGTCTATAAATTTTAGGTGGTGAACTGCAGCACGGCTTATATACACAAAATAAACCAAACACATGAAGAAACTCGGAGTGCACATCAGCTGAAACATTGATATATAAAGAATAAAGATGAGGACAACAGTCCGAAAATCCAAATAAATAACAAATCTTTTATTCAATCCCTTTATTCTGTCTTTATAATGTACGTATTGGTTGTGTTGGTTTAGGGAGAATATTTAATCAAGTCTCCGCCCCCAAAGTCCAGCATTAGAATTGTATTATCTGCGTTATTCAGCCTATTGTCCTCATCTTCATTGTTAATCTGTACAACGTTTCGGTCGATGTGCCATCCGACCTTCTTCAGGTATTCTTGTCGGAATCGGGAACCTCTCGGATTCGGGAACCTTCTTTTTGGGCTCGGGAACTTCTTTTCGAACTTTGGAACCTTTCTTGTCGTAATCGGGAACCTTCTTGTCGTAATCGGGAGCCATCACGGAACTTTGAACCTAACCCTTTATTCAGTCCACGGGGGTATCCTGTTCTCATTCCGCTAACCATAACTGGGGTAGGGGCGTTAAGCTGTGTTAATTATATTATATGTTTACTGTTGCCCTTGGCCAGGATTGAACCTGCAGTCTAGAGATAACTATCACTTAGAACTGTCTTAACCTAACTCCTTTATCCTCTAGGCCATCTGTCCAATCATCGAGCCTCATCTGAAACATTCAGGGGAATTAGAATTTGTATATTCAATGATACGCTAACACTGAATAAATAGAAAAAAAAAGGCAAGCTCATTTACATATACAGAAACATTTAATACATACATAATATGCAACACCCTGTAGGCTGGGGCTGTAGGATACTTAGAATAATTCATTGTAAGTTATAGAGTCGATATAAGTTTAGCTTGGTCGGTAGATCACCTGCCTAAGAATCGCAGGATTCCTGGTTCGATACCGGTCGAGTAGTATAATCTGATCTTTGCAGTAAAGTGAGAAGCTGGCGGTAGGTGTAGCGCTTCACCTCAGCAAAAACAATCTCCCTGGTCTAGAGCCAGCGAAAAGGGGATAGGCTCCCTCGGTGTCCGGCTGATACCGACGATAGGTCACTCCACCAACTTCACTTATGAAAGGCAATGAAAGTGTTGAATGAAGACAGGCAGGGAAGCGCGCAAGTGCATACACACGCACACACACACACACACGCACACACACACACACAAACACGTGCGTGTTATTTGGTTGTCGAGACAGGAGAGAGTTTTAGTCTTTGCTGCGTTCTTTTTTATATGCTACTTTGACCACGCCACCTTGTGGCAATTCGCAGTACTATTCGGCAGACACGGGTGGTAATGAACTTTATTAATCTCCCTTTCTAAAATGTTATAAGCTGTTATAAGCCTTAAAATCCTAAATAATGTGGTTTTCTTAGTCCCTAAAAACATCACAAAAACCGTCCATGTTTACAAAATTGTTGAGCAAAATTAATTGTTTAAAATGTATTAAAAATAAATTATATATGTGATATTATTTTGCTTTTTTTTAATTTTTTTTTTTTTTTTTTTACTGACGCTCATTATGTTACTACTTTTCAACCTAGACAAAAAAATTTTACCTTAAATAATCGATTTAATTAAATTTAATTCGGCTTTAAAAGGAAAATGAGCGAAGGACTTGACAGTGCCTAATAGAAACTTATTGATCAAAGCGTGAAATAAAAGCTAACAAAAAATAGTCTTTTTAATTAGAGTAAGCATTTATTAGAATAAAAGCTTTTCTTTTATTACTGTTCGAAAAAAAGTATCGACTCTGGTAACCAATTAAGATCTGTCCGACATGTCGGAGTTGCTTTTAGCGACTCACTCCTACCTTGGGTCAAATAACTACGGTTTAACTTTACCAAAAACAAGTAAACCGTCGTTCTTTTCTGAAGGAGATTTTAGAAAAAAAAAAATGAAGCTGAAAGAGGAGGGCAGCCTATTTATACGTGTTGTTTAACTATCTTGACTCCTCGAACTTCCGTCATGAGATTATAAATTTTGTCCCTTCCCGACCTCGCGTTCTTAGTATTCAAATGCCGTCAGAGACTTCCTTGACCGAACCAGCCACTCCCCTTTTTTTCACATTATTTCCATATACCGAAAATTTTTATTAAAATCAAATAACTACGGTGTAACTTTACAAAAACAGGTAACCGTCGTTTCTGAAGGAGATGTTAGAAAAAAAAAGAATTTTTATTAAAATCAAATAACTACAGTGTAAAATGATTAGTTTACATTAGTAAATGTCAACCCCCACATTCTAAATTAAATTTCATTGAGGATTCGTTTAACGTTTGTTTTGACTCTCGGCAGAAATCAGTGTTTATGACGTGTCTTGATGTCACTTCTGGGCATCCTTACATAATGCACCGACTTCCGGAATGTGGTTGATGTCTTCTTCGCTTTGTTAGCATTTTACGACATTCATGTATTACGTCGAACGGTCATAGGTCAGTATCCGGTGACATTACGTCAGATATTGTCCAGCGACAAATTTAACAAAAAAAAAAAAAGCAGGAAGGGGGGAATATCTTCTAACTGTCCACAGTACTAAACTATATAATTTTTATTCATTTATTTAAGGAATTGACAAATTATTATTTCTTTATTTTATTTTAGGGAAATTTAATTCCCTGTCTGACCTATGACTCTCGTTTATGGGCACGGGGGATGGGGGTGGAGAGGAAATGGCGATGGAAGACGTCAGAGGAGACGACTTGCTTTGCGTCCTTTCGTGTTTCAGTGCAAAGTCACCCGGACGCCGATGAGCTCGTAAATTTTTGTTAGTTTGTCTGACATTCAACGCCGAGACGCGGCGGTGGGGGCGTTGGTGTGATGGTGATGAGTTGCTAGGTGTTGTTCTTTGATGAATGGATCTGCCAAAGATAGTAGATCAGACAGACGGCTCCCATTAGCGCCAGATCAATCATTCAGAAGAGGGGGAGATAAAAAAAAAAGACTCAAGAGACGGAAAGGGGGGAGATATAAGATCAATTAAGTGATACATATATCTATATTGTTACGTACTATATATATGTATATTGTTACGTACTATATATATATATATATATATATATATAGTACTAACAATATATTATATATATAATATATATATATATATATAGTTTCTCGTGGCTATGATCTTTAACAATCGCTTCGGCCGAGATCTACGTGGGATCTTTGCCCAGGACGCGGTTTTCTGTGTCACATTGCAGAATTTATGAATTTGGTGTCAAAAAAACAAAATCATAATATGATTTTAAAACGATAAAACAATATAAGGTTTTGGTGTTCGGTCAACATTGACGTGTCTATGTGTAGGAGTCGACAGGAAAACGTCGCTCATGAGTTCATCTCTTCTCCAGCAATGACCATAATTACATTCATCAGCTCTGTTTAGACCGGATGCCGTGTAGCGGACCTACCTCGAGAGTGGGCCGACGGGGGCGGATAGTGTGGTGTGTGCGTGTGTGTGTGTGTGTGTGTGTGTGTGTGTGAGAGAGAGAGAGAGAGAGAGAGAGAGAGAGAGAGAGAGAGTCAAAGGAGTCTGTGTTATTATGACGTGTTCACGAGAATAAGCATATATTCATATTTTAATTTTTAAAAAATAAGATATAAAACAGAATAAAAACTCACCTTGACTCACGTTGAATATTAGCTTACCGGAGGATCGAAAGCGTGAAACCCCTAGGCGCGTATTTTGTTTTAACCTAAATTGTAATGTGTACAGAATAAGTAAAGCAAGTAAAGAGTCGTCGGGGTGGCCTAAAGTCGGTATCAGCCAATCAGCGAAGGAGTCTATCCCCTTTTCACTAACTCTAGACCAAGGAGATTGTTTTTGCGTCTGGGGTGGAGCGCTACACCTACCATCAGCTCATTACTTTGTCGCACAGATCCTTGTGATACTCATACGCTGAGTTGGTGAGGGCAGTTATCGAACTAGGAACCTTGTGGTTTCTATCCGAATGCTCTACCGAATGAACTAACCCGGCCCTTCTTGCACAAATTGGGCTTAGTGTACAATATTCGCCGACAAATAGAGATGGATGTAAATTTGGTGAACCCAGTCCCATTTGCTAAGATATAATGTACACTAATGTATTGGATTATTTTGAGTATATAGGGTATCCTGCAATACACCACCTAAATTTATAGACTGGGCGAGGTCATGTGGTTTATTCCTCCGCCAATCAACAGCCATGAACCTGGCCAGATTAACTACTTAAACACTTGCAACCATTGACGAGGAACTTACAATACTAAAGAGAACCAAAGGATTATTTAGCAGGGATTTGCGCTGGACAAGCGCTCTTGCTTAAAGCCTAAAGGATGGCCTATAAAAACGTAACACAAGGTTCATTTAGCGGCATATTCTAAACACCCATCCCTATTTGATAGACAATCTTGTACACATAACCTTTTTAGCAGCGTATTCTGTACACCCAACACTTGTTGTGTACAAGCTTCGTTTGGCGTATTCTGTACACAAAGGTCCATTTAGTAGCTTATTCTGTATACCAACACCCACTTGGTGGCCTATTCTGTACTCCCTGTCCCATTGAGTGAGCTATTCTGTACATATTTGTCAGGATTTCTGTACACCCTTAGCCAATTGGCTGCCTATTCTGTACTCCCTGTCCTATTGGTGAGCTATTCTATACATATTTGTCAGGATTTCTGTACACCCTTAACCAATTGGCTGCCTATTCTGTTCTCCCTGCCCTATTGGGTGAGCTATTCTATACATATTTGTCAGGATTTCTGTACACCCTTAGCCAATTGGCTGCCTATTCTGTACTCCCTGCCCTATTGGGTGAGCTATTCTATACATATTTGTCAGGATTTCTGTACACCCTTAGCCAGTTGGCTGCCTATTCTGTACAACCAGCCTCGCTAAATATATCCAGGTGTACATAATAAGCCACCAACTGGTACTCGGTGTAGAGAATAGGCCGCCAAATGAACCGTGGTGTACAGAATATGTTGGAAATATATTATGAGACAGGCTCACCGCGTGGAAACAGTTATAAAAGCAAGCACCCAGCCTTCCTCCTCTCACTCCTTCCACTCTTGTTAAGGCAACAAGGTGGGGCTCTTTTCAGGGTTCACAGAGCCACGACGACTGAATTATCTGTTTCCGGAACTCACCTAGTAGGCATTAGAATATAACCCTTATCACCTACCCTTGAAGGTCGATAAAGCCTACTTCCACCCTGAGGAGTCTAAGTCCTTCGGCTGAAAACTGCTACTACCTATTAACCTTCGAACAAAAGGCTAACAAGAACTGTTACTTGAGGAATAGTCATTCACGACAATTCTTCAGTAGGCAATAACTCTGCAACCAACCATAACAATACCTAACAAACCATGGTTTAACAAACTGCCATATCGGCTGGTCACATCAAGCCCTAGCACGTATACGATTGTCCCAAACCTATTGCAAACACCCAATCCTTTTTATCATATATATGCGAGAAGGTGGTGACTGAAGGTCTGCGTGTCCTGGGTATGACGTTAAGCTGCATCTGATGGTGAGATTCCAATTCTGGAGTTCTGGGGAGTGTGGAGTACACCTTCATTGCTATTACCACCAGTTCCACTCTGACTCTGACAGGTACTACTCCCTGTCAAGGTCACTAAGCTATTGTATACACAACTCATTTTAACGGCATATTCTATACACCGACGTCCATTTGGCTGCCTATTCTGTACACCTAACCCCATTTAGCGAGTTATTCTGTACACAACTCATTTTATCGGCCTATTCTGTACTCTAAGCATCATTTGATGAGTTATTCTCAACTCATTGCTGTACATAATAGTTTGTAAAACGGGACTGGGTGTACAGAATAATATCTGACTCTTTTTCGGTTTCTACTTTTTGCTATATACAAGGTGTGTCATAAATGTATCGACATTTTTTGTACCTTTTGACACACCTTGTATTCTGAAAAAATTAACGTTCCATTCATTGTTCATTTCTGTCTTGGTAAATACAGCGTCAAACTCGGCACTTTTATGACACACCTTGTATGCTGAAAAAATTAACGTTCCATTCATTGTTCATTTCTGTCTTGGTAAATACAGCTTCAAACTCGACACTTTTATGATACACTTTGTATTCTGAAGAAAATTAATGTTCCATTCATTGTTCATTTATATCTTGGCCAATACTGCTTCAAACTCGGCACTTTTATGACACACCTTGTATTCTGGAAAAAAAAAGTTCCATTCATTGTTCATTTGTGTCTTGGCAAATATAGCTTCAAACTCGGCACTTTTTTCACACACCTTGTATAGTGTATTGAGTACTGTTTACATATTAACGTAGTCGACTCTTTCGGTGTTTTTTTCTTTTGACCTGTCGTTTCGGCGTTTATTTGGTCTTTTCTTTTGTGTATTTTTTTACAGAGAGTGATTGGTAATACATTTTTTTATTTTCACATTGTATACTGTCAGAGACTTAAAAATAAAAATAATATATATATATATATATATATATATATATATATAATATATAAGGTAATCCAAATGACTGGTTGTAAGAGATTATTCTATTTGGGATCTGCAAAATCTCACTGTATAACCATACTGCATGCTCTTGTAGGTGCAAACATATATTTATACAAGGATTTTTATAAATTCCTAAAGAGAGCTCAATGTATAATAATCAATAAATTAGGTTATATACAGAGCAATATATATATTTTTCAGTGAATCCCATTATTTTTTTGTAAAATCCGTCTGATGAGGCTGGGCTTTTAAGAATTTTTTTTTTAAATTCAAGAATTAAAAAAAATCTTTTGAGTTTCTGTTGGAAATAAATCATTACGGAATGACGGTTTGTTAATTTTTTTTTCTTTGAAAGTTATATATATATATATATATATATATATATATATATATATATATTCCCTAAAGCATTAGACTGCTGAAGGGAAGCCCAAACAGCCTCGACAAGTATTGCAGGTACCGTAATCAACCAACACCTTTCGTCACAAGGTCAATTTTTTCGGAGGTTTACATCAGGGTTGAATTCACTATTTTCCTTCTCCTAGATTGGTTGCCTTACCAAAGCGAAAGATCCCAGTGTGCATTAACATTTATCCATAACTTGGTTGGAGATGGTGAATAAGAAAAGAATGTATGCCTTTCCTGAAGGAAGTGTAAACAGTCTTGATCAGGATTAGAACTCGAGTCTGTATCCCCACGCTGTTAACCATTACGCTTCCGTTTTTTTTTTTTTTTTTGTATATTTCTGTCCGATCAGTGAATAGAAAGAATTAGGAGTTGAACTGTCGCTTGGTCAGGTCGGTCAATTATATATTCGTCTGGTCACAACAAAGCTTTGTATTTTCAGACCAGCATTTTTTGATCGTTGAATTCTTTGACCGACTTCGAGTTGCAGTAACAATCTCAAGAGACTGACAAGACATTTCCATATGCTCTTTATGATTCTCTTAAATGCCCTGGGCTTTAAAACGCAAGCAATGGCTTACAGAAGAGTCTGTTAAAAAGAGTTATCTCTACAGAATAGTATATAGGGCTTGAGAGTAAGCCGCCAATTGGGAGTTGGGGTACATAAGAGGCCGCTAAATTGAGTTGGGTGTACATAATAAGCCGGCAACTGAGGTGTTTTGTACAGAATAAGCCACCAAATGGACGTTGCACAGAATAGCACGCCAACTGGGGCTGGATGTACAGAATAGTTCATCAAATGGTGGCCGATATATAGAATATAAAAAAGTAAAGTCGTGGGAGTGGCCTAAAGTCGGCATTAGCCAGACAGCGAGGGGGTATATCCTCTTTTCCCTATCACTAGACCAAGGAGATTGTTTTTGACGTCTGAGGCGAGCGCCACACCTAGAATCAGCTCTTTACTTTACCGCACAGATATATTATTATTATTATTATTATTATTATTATTATTATTATTCTAAAGCTGGGCAAATCAATAATTGTTTCCCCAAGGCTTTTTCCTGTTTAGATTAATGACTAAAATTAAACACTAAAATATTCCTTACTTTTAGGATTGAATTATGTTTAAAAAAATAATTTTCATTGTTTTAATTAGCAGTAATTTGCAATTAAGTCATAAAGTCGCCAATCTCTCACTAATCTCACTGCCTATCAATTTCACCCCCTCTATTATATATTAGTCAATCTGTGGGAGCAATTTAGAGAGTCACTCTCTCAAAGCCAGCCTGACTGCTGGCTGTTGGCCCCTGTCATCACCACCAAACCTGCAGTCAAGAGAAATCTCTGTTTACCACCCCCTTTCCCTTTGAAATTGTCAATAATGGTTTTCTTGTTGTTAATTTAACTACTGAGGAAGTATAAAAACTTTCAAAACTTTTTTTTACTACAGTTTGTTTGTCAATTGAAATTATGATGAAGTAAGTAGAAAGGGAATATTTTTGTTAATACATAAAAAAAAAAAAGATTTTCTGTCATCCCCTCAACTTCTGAACATCTTAGCTATTAATAACATTTCAAGAATCAGGTCCATCTAAATTTGAATTTGATCAAACTTCCCCTTTCCTGGAAATTTACAAAATGATTTAATGATTTTTAAGAAAATTCTCCGGCCCAATTTCTTTTTAAAAAATTAGCTCGCTTTGCAAACTGACTTCTTTTCTGATCACAATTATCTATCCAGAGCTCAATGGGTGACCCAACGTGTCACGTTTTTCTAATATATATATATATATATATATATATATATATATATATATATATATATATATATATATACTAGCAAATATATGCACCCTTCGGGTGCAAGTATTTGGGTTTTGATGTAATAGAATATTGTATCAAATTATAAACTATTTAGAAAATGATAAACTGAGGGGTATAATCGAAAAATAGAACAGCTTTAGATTTAACTCTTCCATCATTTTCTTTCACTCCCGTCTTTCATTTTTCATAATTTATCTATTTAGTTAGATTATGAAGTATTTAATAAAATTACAGTTCTTTTGTCTTGTTTATGGATTTCTTTTAAGATTTATCCCCGAGATTTTTTATCAGATTCGTTAAGAGAAAACCAAACAATTAGAAATCAATAATACTAAGCATATATTTATTAAAATCAAATTTTAAATATCAATATGCAAATTAGCCTTCTCGTTCACACTGTAAACCGCTATTTTGTTGTATATATAAATACAATTACATGCTATTAGTACGTAGATATGGTCAACAGTATTAATAAGGTATAACAATTTTATCAATAATTGAGGTTTAAATAAAAATTAATTCATGGTAAATGTGACGTCAATAACTAAGAAAATGGTGACTTGAATAGTGATTTAGTTTCGGTTACAGACAGACAAACACACAATCTCCATTATAATAAGATATGAAAAAAATATATATGTGTTGAAAGGAAAAATAAAAAAAGGAAAATGTTGAATGGATAAAATAGATTTACTCACACGTGTTTCGGCCAGGAGTTTGTTCATATACGCATGTATTCTATTCATTATTATTTTAAATATAATGTAAAAATAGAAAATTATAAAATTTCATAATCTTTAATTATCATTTTATTTTATATTTAAAATAATAATAAATAAAATACATGTGTACATGAACAAACTCCTGGCCGAAACACGTGCGAGTAAATCTATTTTATCCATTTAACATTTTCTCTCCTTTATTTATTTTTCCTTTCAACATACCATCGGATTCATTTCCATTTTCAACTTATATATATATATATATATATATAATATAATATATATATATTATATATATATATATATATATATATATATAAACAAGTTTTTGGTACAGGTAAATTTATATATAATTTTGAAAAGTAACATACTTTAATAATGATCAGCAATTAAACGAATTGAAAAAAAAATTCGTTTAATTGCTGATCATTAATAAAGTATGTTACTTTTCAAAATTATATATAAATTTACCTGTACCAAAAAATTGTTTATATATATATATATATATATATATGTGTGTGTGTGTGTGTGTGTGTTTGTTTAAAAACCTTGTTTATATATATATATATATATATATATATGATATGATATCTCAGGACTGCCTAGACATAAACCAAGTTCTGCTGCGCTATTACAAATTACTTTGTTAATCTCTTTAACTTTTATCAAATTTAAATCGGCTTATGTCCCAGATTATCAGATTTGTAGAAAATTCTGGATAAAGTGTAAGGTCATTGATTAAAGAAAATGATTCCAATTGTGCCCATTTCCATGTCCTTTTCTTTCTTTAAACTTTCTTCTTTTATTTAATGTGCCATGTTTCCTTGACAACAGCAAGTTGCATGCGTCCGTATCCGTGTATGCCCTTGTTTACACGAAAAAAGAAAAAAAATGAGAACGCATTTCATAAGTGAATGTATGCATGCGTGTATGTGCAAAAAAAAAAAAAGAGAAAAGGGAAGAAAACTTGCTGTGTTGGCCACGAATATCGATATAATAATGAGGCGATTGTTGTTTGTGGTTTTCTTATCGTAGATCCAACTAAAAACAACAACAAAAAAAAAACAGAAGAAAAAAAACCCAGTACATCGTAATGATATTTTTTGCACAATATTATTCAGTTAGTTTCTTTGTTTGTTATTTTTTTACGGCATATCAACCTCGGTGGGTCATTTAATACAGACAAACTTTGGCCGTATCTTGGGCTAGACGGGCAGTCGGAGAGGCCCCCTCCGATCAATCGGCTGGTCACGTCAAGCCCTAGCACCTATATGATTGTCCCAACCCTATTGCCCTTATGGCAAGCCCCAACCCCTTTTTATCATATGGGTGCTAGAAGGCGGTGGCTGTGGGTCTACATGTCCTGGGAATGACGTTAAACTCTATCTGATGGTGAGGTTCCAGTTTTGGAGGTTTGGGGAATGTGGAGCACCCCTCATCACCATTGCTCCCTGGTCCACTCTGACCCGGAATGGTAGTACCTGTTAGGGTCCCATCTATGGGTTAAATAGAAAAACACGAGTTAATAAACAAAATTGTATTATCCATTAAGAATTGATTTATTTCAAAACTTTATCGGCATTAAATGATCCGCTGAGGTTAATATGCCGTAAAACAAAACAAACCAAACATTAATACCGACAAAGTTTTGAAATACATTCATTCTTTGTGGTTACTCATTTTTTAATAAACACATTTTTCTATTTAATCCATAGATGGGACCCTAACATGTACTACCACTCCGGGTCAGAGTAGACCCGGAAGTAACGGTGTTTAAGGAGTACTCCAAATTCCCCGAACTCCCAAACTGGAACTTCCCCATCAGATAGAGTTTAACGTCATACCCAGGACAATAAGACACTCAGACAATAAGCCTTCTAGCAAATATATGATAAAAAAAGGTTGGGGTTTGTTATAAAGGCAAAAGGAATGGGACAATCATATAGGTGCTATGGCTTGATGTGACTAATTGATTGATCGGAAGGAGCCTCTCCGACTGCCCACCTAAGTAAGGGCCAAAATGGAGTGTTGTCTGTCATGTACTATTTTGTCCTGGGTATGATGTTAAACTGCATCTAATGGTGAAGTTCCAATTTTGGAGCTCTGGGGAGTGTGGAGTACTCTTTTATCGCCAAAGTCCACTCTGACCCGGAGTTGTAGTACCTGTTAGAGTCCCGTCTATGGGTTAAATAGAAAACAATAAACTTTAAAATGATATTTAAAAATTTTAATGCCCATGAAGCATGAATAGAACAAAACGTCTTCGGTATAAAATAACCCATCAAGGGGTGACATGCCGTAAAATCTAACAAACCAAATAGTACTATTAAAATGCACTAACTTGAAGACTAGACGAACCCCGAACCCGTTGGTTTGGATCCATGAAGATATTGGATTTACATGTTGTCCTCATCTTTATGGTTATATGCACAACGTTTCGGCCGATGTAGTCTCCAGCCTTCTTACGGTGTTTCTTGTCGAACTCGAGAACCTCTTCTCCGAACCCAGGAACCTTCATATCGAAATTGGGAGCCTTCACGGAACTTTCAACCAAGTCCTTTATTTTAATCAATTAGAGTAGATTGTTCTTATTCCATTAACCATGACCGGGTAAAAGTGTTAAGCTATGTTAAGTATTCAATGATATTATCGTCCGTAGTCAGGATCGAACCTGCATCCCACAGATGACTTTCACTTAGAACTGTATTAAGTCAACCCTTATATCCGTTGTGCCATATGTTCAGCTGGACACGTTGTGTATATAACGATAAAGATCAGGACAACAATAAAAAAATCTAAATAATACAATTTAGCAAGCCTCATCGAAAAAATTCAGACAAATAAGATCATTATTAGCTACCTGAAACCGTATCACTAAATGATTATTAATGTTACATAATTCATAGGTAGCTCATGAATTATGTACGTACTGGTGGTAGATAAATTTTGAATCAGAGTTTGATAGATTCAAAATAATGGGGGTCGAATGGAAAATTACCCTCAACGTTATGGTTATGATTAATTTGTGGTGACATTCTGCTTGACCTTTCCAGAAACGCGCCAGTAGAAACGTGTGACAATCTTAAGAGTTTAGTTTAGTTGCGACCAGTTACTCGATGAGAGAGGATGTCCTCTCAAGAATCGCTTCTCAATCTACGCGGTCTTATGGGCTGGGGTTGTTCTTAATAAAGACTTACAGAAAAAACAACAAAATCTTGTTAATTCATTAAAACAAGAAATGACCATCCCGAACAAGAAAGAAGAAAGCAACCCAAAGAAACAGCCCTGAAGACCATGCCGGCTGAAATATTAGACAAGAGAAAACAAGTAGGAACCCATCATCATCTCATATTCTGTCTCTGTCTCTGAATATTTACCTCGTACCCCACTTGTACGGGTTAGGCACAAGTCCCTATTTACGTGGGACCACCCACAAGCCGAGACTCATGGGTGGCAGGTGGAAAAAAGCGTCGATCCCGTCGGCATTCCCCCTCCAGGGGGCGCTTCAGGCGCTGGGCAATAAACCCAGCCCTGCCCCTTTAAATCAAGGGGACAGGTATTGCCTGGAGGGATAGCCCCCTGGGATCCACGCTATTAATTACAACACCTGATCCAGCGCCCGAAGCTCACTGGACCCCCAGCTAGGCCGGTGGAAGGTCTGTCTCTGTCTCTGTCTGTCTGTCTCACCATTATATACCCGATATTAAGTGGGTATATAACAATTAATAGATTGTTACAGTCATCATCATTAAAGCGTGCCGACAGCACGGATTCCTCTGTCTGTCTGTCTCTCTCTTTCTCTCTTACCATCCGTCCCTATCGTATATTGCACTTGGCAACTCCTGTACACGGCACCCAGAATCTGCCCAGAGCTGATGAATGTTGGATTTTGATAGTCGATCAACACTGCTGTGTCCATATCGAGGATTCCATAGACTACATCGGAGAATGTCGTTTATGAGTTCGTCCTTACTTCAGCAGTGCCCAGCACCACCACCAACAACAACGCTAACACAACTATTGATAAACAACTACACAAAAATTTAATGTGAACTTACATCGTTTTCTGCCTGAGCAAACTTAACGAGAAAGAAGACACACGCACACACGCACACACACATATATATATATACCAACCCCTCAGCAGAAGCAAAATGTGACACAAGGATGTGACACAAGGTCAAATCCCTATAAAGTATCGGTAGAAAAAGCATTTTGCATGTATCCCTGTATGGCAAAAACTAAGAATTAACAAGAACAAGAAAGATACTAAAAACCGATATACGAATAAATGTTCTAATGTGAAAGGAAGAGTCTTTAGTTTGTTTTGTTTTGTTTTACGGCATATCAACCTCAGTGGGTCATCTAATGCCGACAAACTTCTGAAATAGATTCATTCCTAATAGGTACTCAATCTTTTTTTATAAACACATTTTTCTATTTAACCCATAAATGGGACCCTAACAGATACTGCCACTCCGGGTCATATAAGACCAGGGAGCAATGGTGATGAAGGGGTGCTCCACATTCCCCAAATCTCCAGAACTGGAACCTCACCATCAGATAGAGTTTCACGTCATTCCCAAGATATGAAGACCCTCAGCCACTGCCTTCTAGCACCCATATGATAAAATGGGTTGGGGCTTCCCATTAGGGCAATAGGGTTGGGGCAATCATATAGGTGCTAAGGCTTGACGTGACCAGCCGATTGATCGGAGGGGGCCTCACCGACCGCCCGTCTAGCCCAAGTAAAGACCAAAGTGGAGTGTTGCATGTCATGGACTGCTCAACCAGGGAGAGTCTTTAGTAATTTGTAGAGTCCTTGATATCTGTAGTTGATGGCGAAAGTTTTGAGTAAGACTTACTTTTGCAGAGGATTTTCTGAAAGTGAACAGGGTAAAAGTCAAGATCCTTCTAAACACCACCTCACCATCACCCCCCACCACCTCAACCAACCAATCGTTGTAATTTCCTCCCATTTGGCTGTTTGCCGCTCTAAGGTAATCTTAGAAGATAACTATAAAAAGATGTACCGGATTGACGGCTGGCTCAATCTATACGGGCACTTAATAAATTACGTAGTCGAAATGACGTGACAACGGAAATCAGATCAGAGGTTAACTGTTTTTTTTTTTGTCTGTGTGTCTTGGAAAAGGGATTTACTCGCACGCATCGATGGCATCACGCACTTTCACTTTATAGACAATAAACAGCAAAAATAAGAATTAAAAACAAAACAAAACAATGACAAAAATTGTTGATTTGTGGGTGTAGATTAGGTCGCGAGAGCAGCACATAGCCAGAGAGAGAGAGAGAGAGAGAGAGAGAGAGAGAGAGAGAGAGAGAGAGAGAGAAGGTAAGTGAGGGAGGGAGAAAGGAGTGAGTGAGTAAGACAAAGAAAGAGGAGAGAGAGAGGGGGTGGAGAGACTTTCACTTTATAGAAATTAAAAAGCAAGACAAAAAAAGGAAAACAAATATAGTTGATTGTGGTTGTAAATGAAGCCATGAGAAACAGCACTTACAGCACATGAGCCAAAGAAGAGAGAGAGAGAGAGAGAGAGAGAGAGAGAGAGAGAGAGAGAGAGAGAGAGAGAGAGAGAGAGAGAGAGACTTACTCTTTATATAGAATAAACAACCAAAACAAAAAAAGAAAAACAAATTAGAGAACAACAAATATAGTTGACAGTGGGGGTAGATAAAGCCGTGAGAAACAGAATTTGATGCAAATTAAGCCAGAGAGACGAGAGAGAGAGAGAGAGAGAGAGGAGAGAGAGGAGGGGGGGGGAAGTCTAATTTTATAGAAAAAAACAGATATAGTTGATAGTGTATGTAGATAAAGCCGTGAGAAAAAGAATTTAATGCAAATTAAGCCAAAGAGAGAGAGAGAGAGAGAGAGAGAGAGAGAGAGAGAGAGAGAGAGAGAGAGAGAGAGAGAGAGAGAGAAGGATGGGGAGAGAGAATGAGAGAGAGGAAGCGAGAGTAAGAGAGAGAGAGAGTTTCATTTTATAGAAAATAAAGAGATATAGTTGATAGTGGGTGTAGATGAAGCCGTGAGAAACAGAATTTAATACAAATTAAGCCAGAGAGAGAGAGAGAGAGAGAGAGAGACAGAGAGACAAAGAGAGAGAGACAGACAGACAGACAGAGAGAGAGACTTGTATAGAAAATAAAAAGATAGAGTTGATTATGGGTGTAGATGAAACCGTGAGAAACAGAATTTACAGCACATAGCTCTAAGCAAATTTAATTCTTTTTGGATACGTCGACGTATCGTTACCGTCCGACTCTTCATATTCTGAATAGCTATTAATTATTTGTCCAGGAAATGTAAAGCTTAAAGTGTAATCCCAAACTTAAAATACCGCCCGTAACTAAGTACACTCCTAACAATTCATTTATAATGTTTTCTTCTCAACGAAAGATACCAGAACTTTGTCATTACAAGAGGAATATTCGAGAATCAAAACTAATATCATTAAGTATTATTTATAATCAAACACCACAGCACTGAAAATATGAGTTTGTAATAAATTAAAAAGTATGAGTGTGAGTCAAAAAGTAACGTCATTTTGTTTAGGACAGGTATAATTACCAACACAGAAAGATGTATCATACTGGTCCTCTGTGGATCACATCCCTACTTCTCCACATGGTCAGCGTTTCTCTCTATAGCAATGTTCCACGTTCGAATGAGAACATGTATCCCCACCCGTAAAATTCTGTTGACTGTTCTTTGAGTCACTTCTTCACAACAGATTTTAATTCCTCGTCACTAGAATAATGTTTGTTTCTTGGACCCTCTCTTTGGTCCCATGAAAGAGGGTTTGAGAGGCAACATATTACTTCCGTCACTGGAATAACGTTTGCCTCTCAAACCCTTTTTCATGGGACCGGAGAGAGGGCCTGAGAGGCAAACATTATTCCAGTGACGAGGAAGTGAAATGTGTAGTGAAGAAGTGGCTCAAAGAACAGTCAACAGAATTTTACGGGGATAGAAAGGATTGACAGATTGCGGATTGGGAGCAGATGGCATTAGCGCGAAGTAAAACGCAAACAGCCACGTACAGGATTTGAACTCGACCGTTACTCCTAAGTAAACGTTATTGATATTCTTTAAATTGTGGCTCGTTTGATAACACTTGTTTGGAGGCAATTCCCACCCATAGGGTATATTTGGTTTTGATCAGCAGTTACAAGCAGGAGTTGTTGGGGTGTAAGGTTGAAAAGGCATTACAGTTAATTATTGTTAGTTGGTTGGCTTAGAGGCCTCCCAACGTGTGGTACACATATAAGTACAAACAATATTCCGACCAAGGTGTGAAATATAACAATGGACTTTAATATATGAGCACGTGGAGAAGATACATATAACAGGAATACATATAAGAGATAAGATACATAATCAACACATACATGAATAGAGGTACAATAAGGAAGTATACAGAAGATACATAAATGTACAATAGAGAAGTTATGATGAGACCATAAAGTAATGTCACTTACTAACGTTGTGTTGGGGGGTGAAGCCCCCAAACAAGAAGGGTGTAGACATAAATGTCTAACCATTGTGTGTGGTTAAAGTCCCGGAGACAAAGAGAATTCAAAACTGGTGTTTCATTAAACAGTCAGGGCGCCTAGCGGTGAAAACCTGAACAAGGGAAGATAACTCTTCCAGCCAAACCAGGACAGACAATCGCTACAGGGTATGCACAGAGTCGCTAATTTTTATGTTCTTTCTCTATGATTTTATGACATGTTTTTCAGGTCAAAATTTTAGCACATCAGTATCTTCGTCAAACTGCCAATGTGCCGCATACTGCAACCAGGTGGATTAAGTTAAATACTAACAAATTAAAATAACCATATTTACAACATCTCAGTGTAAACAAACAATATGGTATGGAGCAAAAATGTAGATATATGACTTTATTTGATCTCCAATAGATGTTCTCGTCTTTTCTACCGATGAAGAACATTGTATAATTTACATCTTATTAAACTTTACGACATCTGGGTGTAAAAAAAAACAATATGGCATGGAGAAAAAATGAATGATAGAAAAATATAGATATATGACGATATTTGATCTCTAATAGTTTTGTATTATCTTCCCTGTATGCAAAAAACGTCATCACGTTTTTGTCTCATCAAATTTGTTGCTGACAGTGACAAGCGGACCCCACCCCTCCCCTCAACGAGTTAAAAAAAAGTCAATTTCTGATATACGTTCATAATGTACGTTTATGCATAATCTCAGTAAATGGCATTATTGGAGACTGAAATTCAACCTCGCCATCTTGACGTCAGAAGCCAAAATAATCAAACTCTTAAGACATTTAGATACGTCTAACAAATATTGCTGTTAAGTGAGGAGCATAGTAAAAAAACTGTGTCGACTATTTTACTCTTCCTTTTATTGTACGAGTTTATATGCATATCAACTTACTAGCGACATCAGATACTGATGAGAACAATTCCTGAAAACTTGTAAAAAAATTCCTGCCGCGATGGTGAGTCAATATTTTTGGTACGTGCTAGTTTGTGCGGCGCATATCACGTGACCAGAGCCGTGGTAGGTACTGTGGTTGGTAGTATCGCGGTAGCTGATGCGCTGACAGGTTGTTCAATTTCTTCACACCATCTGTGAGTTGAAAGCAGTGCGTATGAATGCAACACTGTCTTGTATGGTAACTTATGCTTTACGAGTTCGAACTGGGTGGTCTATAACGCTACAGAAGCAATACATTTGTTGTGTGAAAGGCGAAGACGTAGTTGATTACAGTATGGTAACAAGATGACTCAAGAAGCGATGAACCTTTTCAGTACTTAGTTGGGTGACCACTTAAGCAACAGTAGATACTGTTGTGACACGGTGAGGTTCTTTTTTTTTGGGGGGGGGGGCTTTTACTAATTTTTAACCAAAGAAGAAACGCGTAAAAAATCTTTTTGTTAGTCACCGTAAATGGTTTTGTTTAAAATGGAAAACATTAAAATCAAAATATTGTATAAACTTTGATTCCACTAATTGCGCTTACATAGTCAATCAAAGATGACTGCAAACCACTTAATTAATAAGTCTATCATATCTGTCGGAAGTTCCAGGGATGGACTTGATTTGGCGGGTGGGGGGGATACCAGTTGACACTTGTTGGCGATTGCAAAACAGCTCCAATTTTCTTATATAAAGAAGGATCTGAGCAGTTAAAAAGTCAGTCAGACCGGAGAGCCGGAGGGAAGCTTATTAAAAGAACCACGAGACTTCAAATTGCTGAATCTTTGCCACTAGAAAAAATAAATTTTTCCACCAAGAAAGACTCCGATAAAAGAGGTGACGCAGTCCAGTCCACATTTGCTAATTAGCATAGAACAGGGTTTCTCAAAGTGGTCTACATAAACTCCCTGGGGTCTATACAACAACTCAGGGGTTCTGTAAGTATTCGGGGCTCTACA
This sequence comes from Doryteuthis pealeii, assembly GCA_023376005.1. Taxonomy (NCBI): domain Eukaryota; kingdom Metazoa; phylum Mollusca; class Cephalopoda; order Myopsida; family Loliginidae; genus Doryteuthis; species Doryteuthis pealeii. Next base: position 69,379,390 of record CM042152.1, on the reverse strand, counting down.
AGGGGTCTACGGAAACTACTAAGCCTTTGTAGTGATTAGAAGAAATTAATTCCACAAGAATCCTGGAGAACATGCTTATGTTGACATATTTTCAAAAGTCTAAGCCCAATATTCATGAACTTATCAAAATTCATAAGCTTCTTTGCAAAGTTATTAAGTTAGTATTAAATATTTGCTGCTCTTTTTAGATGTTATACTTACTTTACTGTTTATTTTACGGTTATTTTACAATTAACATTTTTACATAAACGTTTGTGCAGAGATTCATTTATTACATAATTCCTTGCAACAAAACAACTGCAAACTGGACTGGGGCATATAAGGAGGAGTTCCATTATAGTTAATTTGATTTTTATAGGGGTCTACGGACTTAAACGTTTGAGAACCCCTTGGCATAGAACAAAATGCCAGACAAGCTCCTCACTGTGTCTTTTCTTTCTGACCTAGTGTAAAAAACATATTCCTCTTCGTTATATATAATAACAAAACCGTTGTTATTGTTAACGATGTATTATCTCATTCTTATAGTTGCCAATAGCTACGGCAGCACATTTCCCCTAATTTTCGACCCGTCACAAAGACGCCCTGACCAAGTTGCGTCGATCCCAGTTCTACTGATCAAAGGAACACAGCGAAAGAAAGTATCGACGAGGCAACCAGTCGGAGACAGATGTGGTATTCACGGAACAAAGCTATCTCATCAATTACCATAGTTTGCATAGGACCACATTGTAAGCAATCCGAGTCCTTTGTCTATCAAAAATGACTTTGATTCGGCATTAAATGACCTGAAAAGAGTTGATATGCTGTAAATCAAAACAACCAAACACATCTCTCTCTCTCTCTCCTCTCTCTCTTTTCTTACTCTATCTCTCTCGCATCTGTCTCTATCAGCCATCCGAAGTTAAGCAGCAATGATCCTGCTCAATACTTAGATGGGTGACCATTTGAGCAATTGCAGATACGGTTTAAAAGCCGAATTAAATGATCAGAAAAGGGTTGATATGCTGTAAAACAAAACAGCCAAACATCTCTATCTCTCTCTCGCATCTATCTCTATTAACCATCTGAAGTTAAGCAGCGCTGAGCCTGTTCAATATATAGATGGGTGACCATTTGAGCAATTGCAGATAATGTAAAAAGCCAAATATCAAAATGACTTGATTCAGCATTAAATGATCTGAAAAGGGTTTATATGCTGTAAAACAAAACAACGAAACATTCTCTCTCTCTCTCACACACATGTGTCTGTCAACCATCTGAAGTTAAGCAGCAATGAGGCTGTTCAATACTTAGATGGGTGACCATTTGAGCAATTACAGATATTGTAAGAAACCAAATATCAAAATGACTTGATTCAACATTAAATGACCTGAAAAGAATTGATATGCCGTAAAACAAAACAACCAAAACCAGATGTCTGAATAAATTTTGCTTGGGTTATAAGAAACTCTATGATCTGGTCACGTAGTCTTAAAACTGTGGATCTCGAAGCAGAGCTTCATGCCATAGGGACAAATCTTGCCAAACAAGAGTACGAATATTTTTTATTCTCCCTCATATTTAAACAGATATTACTTCAAAGCTTTATTTCAGACATTATTTCAGATTTTTTTACCATGTCGGAATAAAATACCTTGGAAGTAATCTTGTATTTTTTAATTCAAATTTAAAAAATAATTCAAAACTAAAACACAATTTTACTTGTACTATGTCCAAGAACAGTTCATATACACAGGTAATAACATCTCGTATACAGAAAGCAATGTTAATATACACATAGGAAAGGCATGGAATGTCTTAGATAGATTATCGATCGTATAGAAATCTCATCTCTCTGATGAAATAAAGCGATGACTTTTCCGAGCAGTAGCCGTGTCAGTATTACTATATGGCTGCACCACTTGGACTCCGACAAAAACGCTAGAGAAAAAGTTAGATGGGAAGCACATAAGGATGCTGCGTGCTGTGAACAAATCCTGGAAACAGCACTCCCAAAGAGAAGCTGTACGGACACTTGCTTCCTATCACACAAACCTTCCGAATAAAACCAACAAGACATGCTGGAGAAGCAAGGACGAGCTCATATGTAACGTTTTCTAGAGGACACCTACACATAGACACACCAGTGAAAGCCGACCAGCAAACCTACATACACCAGCTCATCGCGGATTCCGGATGCCGTGCGGAAAATCTGCCAGGGGTGATGATAGGCACGAGTGCAACAGAAAGAGAAAGAGAGAAAGAAAGAGAATGGGATGTTCATGGGATTCTGTGTTGTCGGCGGGATCTCATGATGATGATGATGTTCTTATTCGAGTCCAATACTTACAAATAAGTGAAGTGTCTAATTATCAAATTTAACAACAAGAAATACTAATTTGCTGTTCCTGCTGACCACAGAGTAAAAGTAAAGAAAAAAATTGGATGAATACCAGGACCTTACTTGGGAGCTGAAAACGTTATGGAATGGGAACGTGGCAGTGATACCAGTCAGAGTCTTAGCAATTGGAACTATCCCAAAGATCATAGAAAATGACTGGGAGATTGGAGAAATATAAAATTAAAACCATCCAGATCCCAGCATTGGTTACAACTACCAGTTATTACTGGTGTGGAAACTCACAAGGCTGTCATAAGAGTTGAAGCGAATTGCTGTAATGTACTCTGAAATAAAAATCTTTATGTGATTTACTCTGAAATAAGAATATGTATCTGTAATTTACTCCCAAATAAAGATATAATATATATATATATATATATATATATATATATATATATATATATATATATACCGTATTTGACGGCATATAGGACTCACCTTTTTCTAAAATTTTGGCTAAAAAAATTGTCATGCGTCTTATACATCGTAGGTGAAGTTTGAGACCCCCGTAGGCATAGGCTAATCTTTTTATTATTTCCTGCTATTCAGATGTCTTATGTATGCTTATTGCTTGCTTGTGCTGCCAAATTGCTTTTATACAGCTATGTTTCTGCTTATGTAATATTTTTAGTGGATATAGTGTTTAAGGAACTAGATCCACTTCTTGGTAATCAGAGAGACAGTGTGACGAACAAATTCGACAAGACTGCAAGACATAGATACCTCAGGTGGTCTTGCTACGCGCCTGGATACCAACCCACGATATTTCTACGTCAATATATGCTTAAATACACTAAAAACTTTTTTTTCCTGAATCTAACCTGCTGAAATGGGGGTACGTCTCATATGGGCGTGCGTCTTATATGCCATCAAATACGGTAAGTGTTTTATAATTTTCTTGAAGCATTGTGTTTATATTGGTTGGTTTTGAAGGCTATCACAATGCAAGTGTAAAGAAAAATAAGGTAACTATGGTGTTGTTTGTTAACCAGTAATTTATTCTTAATATTTCGAAATAAAATCTTTTCTACACTCAAAATAAAATATGATAAAAAACAAAATGGTCGGTCGCTAGCATTAGCTTCAGTTTCAGAAATCTTCTGTAGAAGAGATTTTATTTCGAAAAATTAAGAATAAATCACAGGTTAACAAACAACACCATAGTTACCTTATTTTTCTTTATACTTGCATTGAGATAGCCTTCAAAACCAACCACCAAACCAATATATATATATATATATATATATATATATATATATATATGCGTGTGTGTGTGTGTGTGTGTGTGAAGAAAAGGAAGTGAATCCGACGGTATGTAGTATATTAAGAAAGAATGAAAAAACACAAGTTTAAATGGTTAAGTGGTGAGTTTATTAACCGACGCTGCAGTGTTTCGATCATTTTTTGGGCATTTGTTGGTATATGGAAGGTAATAAGAAATTTTATCACAGAATAACGAGAAAAGCGAGTGGTAGTCCTTCTGTAATGTACTCTGAAATAAAAATCTTTGTATGTAATGTTCTTTAAAATATTTTTTTTTTTAAATCAGTGATGTACTCCGAAATAAAAACATTTATCTGTGATGTACTCTGAAATAAAAACTTACTGTTGCGAATAGTAGTTCTGCTACAACTGTTAGTTTCAATGAAGAAAAAAAAAAGAATTTAAAAAAGAATTTAAAATACCAGCTGTGCAACCGAGAGTCTTACCTGTTGTTCAGTCAGTAGAGCACTCGGCCTTGGAATCGCAAAGTTCCGAGTTCGATACCAGTCCCCGCCAACTCAGAGCATAAGTAGAACAGATTAGATAACCTGATCTGAGCGGTAAAGTAGGAAGCTTACGGTAGATGCTGCGACCTCAGCAAGACAATCTCCTTAGTCTAGCGCTAGCGAAAAGGGGATATACTCCCTCGCTGTCCAGCTGATACCGACATTAGGTCACTCCGCCAACTTTACTACTTCAATATGAGAATAATTACTTTTTTTTATAACCATTGTAAAAAGTCTGGGGGAACTGGCATCCTGAGAAAGGATCGATACCGTTCTGATAATGGAACTACAGAAGATCACTAGAATACTGGGGAGAGTGCTGGTGCACTAACAAGACTTGTTGTCATTTGATCTCTGGTATAACTAACCAGTTCCTCTGGTCTTTACATTGCTATATATCCACTTCATCTGCTTGGTATATAGTGGGGGAGAGAAGAGGGGTATTCTTAGGAGGATCTATTTCGACGACTGGCCATCTTCCTCTGGTCGATACGGCTTCTGTTTCTTTTTGATCATTTCTTTGTTTTTAATAATGAAGCAAGAAGTTGTTTAATTTTCAAAGACGTCGTTATTAAAAACCGCGCGGTGAGAATATGGCATCCTTGGGAACAGACGACCTCAACGTCTGCTCTTTTCTACTAACCGCCAAATTCTAACTACCCTAACTCAGTTACCTGCATACACCTTTTCTTCAGTCAATCAGAAATTGGCGCCTATGTCAGTGAAAGGTTACCTGTTGTCAATAACTTCTATAACGGTCATACTATAATGATAACTTTCCATTTACAATACCGTCATTTAAATTTTGTTATACTACAGTCATAATTCGTAGGCAACCCACAAATTATGAATCATTAAAATAAGATCAGGTCTTCTGACCTAGATTGGGTGATCTGGGGTTTTTTTTTCTCACAAAATACCATTTGTCTGGATGGTCAAAGTTTAATCACTTGCACAATTCCCAGTGGATCAGCTTCCCGACATAGTCGTGCCGTCTCTTGTATGTCTTCTCTGCCAGTTTGTTGCATTCACTTATCAGGAGCTTATTGTTTCATCTTTGTCTGTCTGTATGTCTGTCTATTTCTCTCTATATATCTATTTATCTTAGTCTGTTCATTTCTTCCTTCTTTCTTTCTTTCTTTTATTTTTTTCTTTCTTTCTTTTTCGTTTCTTCTTTCTTTCTTTCTTTTTCTTTTTTCTTTTTCATTTTCTCTTTCTTTTCTTTCTTCTTCTTTTCTTTGCCTTTCTTTTTTTGCCCCTAAATTTCTTTCTTTCTTTCTTTTTCTTTCTTTCTTTCTTTCTTTCTAATGCTCTTTCTTACATTTACAATTGTCTCGCGTGCTTTTATTTTCATATCTTTTTTCCTTCCACTTTCTCTTTAATGTCAATTTTTTTCTTTCTTTCTTTCTTTCTTTCTTTCTTTCTTTCTTTTCATTTCATTCATTCATTCTTTCTTTCTTTCTTCTTTTGTCTTTTTCTTTTCTTTCTTCTTTTTTTTCTTCTTTCTTTTTTCTTTTTCTTTCTTTCTTTCTTTCTTTTTCTTTTCTTTTTCCTTCATTTCTCCATTATTGTCTCTTACATTTTTCGAATACCCCCCCCCGACAAACTTATACTTTTCTCTTTAGCATAAAAAACAATCTCTCAACAGAATTAAATCAAACGTAACAGGCATCTTAAAAATGTTATTCCTGCGTTACCAAGACGACAAGTGCCATTTTGCCCTCTGTTTTACGTCATTACCTGAGTGAAGTAAGCAAGGTGGAGCCGAAACAACAACAACACAACAGCAGCAGCAGCAGCAGCAAAAACAGAAGCGGAAGCAGCAGCAGTAGTTGTCAATGCTTCAATTGTAGAAGACGACTACCAAGTTGGCGCGAGTGTATGGACATCCCTATGGATACACGTAGATGGACTGAACTGGATTGTGCCGAATCTTCTGATAGTCCAGGGGCAGATAATCGAGCAGTGGAAGATTAGAAATCAATAAAGAAAAGAAAAAAAACAAAAAAAACAACAAATAAAAATGAAAAAAGAAAAACAAAAAAATATATCATGTTTCAAAATGGAAGTCTGTGTGTCTGAGGTTTTATCTGTCGGCTTGTGAAATAAGGTATCTAAAGTCATTATTAAATTTTACGTGTGGACTAACAGTGCTATTATGCAAAAATACGCCCCCGCCCTCTGTTTTAATCGAAATCCGATATTTTCTTTACAGAGTAACAGGCAAATCTGCTTCAGCTCACATACACACTTGCACACTCTCGCATATACACATGCAGGGATAAACACACACACGCCAAGAAGCGCGCACACACACACAGACAGATAAATATATATATATATACTATATATATATATATATATATATATATATATATATATATATATATATATATATGTAATATTATGAAAAATTGAAAAAAACACCATAAAACCAATAATGTTTATTTCGCAAATAAACATTACTCATTTTATGAACTTGTTTTTTTCATTTTTTCATAATATTACATACTGTCGGATTCACTTCCACTTTTTCTTCACACACACACACACACACACACACACACACACACACACACATATATATATAATATATATATAAGCCCTGTCGACTGGGGCTTTAGAATACACCGACTGCACCTCTGCAGAGGGGTAAGGACCCCTCAATGAGGCCACCTGTTGGTTGTGGTGACGACCTGTGATGCTTAAGGACAGAATCCTGGTGGATGAGCAGTCCATGATATGCAACACTCCACTTAATCCCTTACTTGGGCTAGATGGGCGGTCGGAGAGGTCAATCAGCCGGTCACGGCAAGCCCTAGCAGCTATATAATTGTCCCTTCCCTGTTGCACAGATATCAACCCATACATGTGCTAGAAGACGGTGGCTGAGGGTCTTGGTGTTCTGGGTATGACGTTAAACTCTATCTGATGGTGAGGTTTCAGTTCTTGAGGTGTGGGAATGTGGAGCATCCCTTCATCACCATTGCTGTCCACCCTGACCCGGAGTGATTGTACCTGTTAGGGTCCCATCTATGGGTTTAATAGGAAGATATGTTTCTAAAATAAATTGAGTATCCATTAAGAATTAATTTATTTTAAAACTTTGTCGGCATTAAATGACCCACCGAGGTTGATATGCCGTAAAACAAAAACAAACACATGCATACATACATAGACACACTAAAACACACACGCTCAAACTCACACAAAAGCAAGCGAACACACACACACCACACACATATTCACACAAACACCAACACATTAACGCAAAAATACACAAAAAACACATACGCCCAAATATATGTGAATACATACACAAACATATGCACATACACACACTAATGCAGTTACAAATACACACATGCACACAAAGATAAACGCATAGACATAAACACGTATAAAACGTATAAACACACACACACACACAAACACATGCATATAGATAAAAACACGCATCTGTATACACAGGTATAAAAAAAAGTAAAGTCGTCGGGGCGGCCTAAAGTCGGTAGCAGCCAGACAGCGAGGGAGTCTATCCCCTTTCCACTAGGGCTAAACTAAGGCGATTCTTTTTAGCGTCTGAGACGGAGCCACACCTACCATCAGTTCCTCACTTTACCGCTCAGATCCATGTGTTACTCAAACGTTGATTTGGCGAGGGGCGGTATCGAACCAAGAACCTTGTGATTTCTAGCCGAACACTCTACCGACTGAGCTAAACCGGCTCTAATACAGATCTCCAAATACAAGCGAACACACACATATTCACACCAACACCAACACATTCACACAAGAAATGCACAAAAGACAGATATACTCAAACATGTAAATACACAGGCAAACAGATACACACATACAGGCACAAATACATACACATACATGGATAAGTATATAGACATACACATACAAATAAACAAACACACGCACATAGGTACAAAAACACACATATGTTTACACAGAAATGCAAACCCCTCAAACATAAATAAACATATACATATTCACATGAACACCAACCCATTTATAGAAATACTCAAAAAACATATACATATAAATATACGTAAATAATACAATAATAATAATATCGCCACTATTAATAACAATAACAATTGTAAACCATATACTCTGCGAATGTAGCAAACTAGCACAACGAGAATACAAAACTAGACACGACTGGGTTGGGAAGGTGATCCACTGGGAATTATGCAAAAAATTAAATTTTGACCATACAACAAAATGGTATATGCATAAACCAGAATCTGTTCTTGAGAACGAAACGCATAAAATTCTCTGGGACTTTGAAATAAAAACGGATCACCTTATCCCGGCAAGAAGACCAGACCTAGTGTTGATAAACAAAAAAGAAAGAACTTGTCCACTGGTGGATTTTGCAGTGCCAGCAGATCACAGGGTGAAGCTAAAGGAAAATGAAAAAATGGACAAATATCTGGACCTTGCCAGAGAACTGAAAAAGTTATGGAATATGAAAGTGAAAGTGATACCAATTGTAGTTGGTGCACTTGGAACAGTCCCAAAAGGATTGGAAAAGGGTTTGGAAATCAGAGGAAGGATTGAAACCATTCAGAACACTGCACTGCTGCAATCTGCCAGAATACTCAGAAGAGTCCTGGAGAACTGAGGAGACTTGCTGTCACTCAGACTCCAGTGAAAGACCATCAGCTAATGCTGATGTGAAAACTCAAAAGGAGTAAATAATAATAATAATATATAACATTATACATATACTCACTTACAATTTTAACAAATCTTACTATCTCCCCCTTTTACAAAAAAAAAACTTACACAAACATACCAGCCACAAACTATAACTTAATGACAAATCCAGTTCCCCAATACTTTCCCCCACACACATAATATATATAAAAAATATCAATGAATAAATAAATAAACAGACACACAGAGACATATACTCTTAACGAATCCTTACAATCTAGTATATACAAGCCAAACACCTGCGGTACCATTACCATTCTGACACTCCCTGTCTAGAGAGAAGAAAATCCACTACCCACCCCCAACCACCCCGCTCCCCCTACTGACAACCTCCTGTTCCACCATTTTGAAAATGTCCATCATTGAAGCAAGAACTATATCCAAGTCCTGAACGAAGGTCTAACAGACCGAAACGTTGCATCGTCGGCATCACCACCTACAATAAACATCCATTTTCCATAACATACCGTGTTTGTCTACCTTTCTCCACATACTGTCGGATTAACCTCCTCACATTTCTCCCATACGTAAATAAGCAGAAAACATACACACATTGCTACAAGAATATACATTAGGGTAGGTCGATTTTGGAACTGTAACGTCTCCCTTAAACGGAAGTTGCAAAATTAACATAAAGAATTACCACACAAAATATCATTTATCAAAACGTTGCCTTCGTTTGAAGAAATGGATTTCAATCTTTTAAAGTGTTATCACTGTTACAGCTTAATTATTAAGTAAAAAGCAGTAAATTGGAGCTGTCGGTTGTGATGGGGGTATATTTTCAATGTGCAGGGCAACTTATTTGTATTAGATTCATCATCATCATCATCATGTCACGCAAGTAGCACGGATATCCATGACAATCTCTTGCCAACCTTCCCTATCATTCATTGCCCCTGGGAGGTCTTCTGTGCAGCAATCAGCATCCTCGCATAGTTGGTCAATGTAGGTCCTTGCTGGGCGGCCATGTTAGCATGTCCATGTGTTGGCTTCCACATGAAAACGTCGCTTATGAGCTCGTCCTTGCTTCTCCAACAGTGTCCGATCTCACTGACAAGTTAAAGCGACAATTCTTCCAGGCTGTGGTTATATCAGTACTGCTGTATGGCTGCACCACTTGGATCTTAACGAAGCCCTTGAAAATAAGCTAGATGGGAGCTGCACAAGAATGCTGCGTGCAGTCTTGAACAAGTCGTGGAAACAACACCCCACAAGGAAGCAGCTGTATGGCTACCTGCCTCCCATCTCACAAACAATCCGAGTGAGACAGACTAGGCATTGTATTAGATAGGAATACTTTAAATCATATAACATGTTACTTATTTGTATTAGACAGTAAAGTTATCTTGTACATAAAACTGCAGGATTAATTCTGTTATACCCGAGATGTAGGATATACCGAATTGATAATAAAAACAGGGAATATGTTAACAATATCAATATTTGTTTTATTTATTCTGACTGACAGGGAATACAGTGGGATGGTTTTGGATTCAGTTCGGCTTGATGTAGGATACCCGTGTGTCACGTACCGGGCTCGGTTCTTGTCTGTCTGGCTGTCAGTATTTTGTCCCCCTCCTTTTTAGAGAGTATCCGGTTCGAATCGTTAGGGGGAGATAACTCTCCCTAACAAATTCTATTCAAATTTTGATTACTTCCTTTGAAATGGTTTGGTTTCTTTGTTAAAAAGACATATCAACCTTCGTTGGTTAATTACTGCCTAAGCCACACTTGTAGAAGAACGGTAGTGGTAATATTTAAACTATAGATGAGGGGATTCCCAAGGGTATTAGTATAAAAGTGAACGTAATAGTAGGATTAAAACTGTGGATCCCGAGGCAGTGCTCCAAGCCATAGAGACAAATCCACTGCGTGTTAGTAGGACCTGTGGATATACAACAGTATGATGACTTAATTATTGCAACGTTTGATATGTTTAATTGAGGACTATTGCAAAAGAAATCGCGAGTTTCCTAGTTCGATACCGGCCTTCGCCAACTCAGTGTATGAGTAGCACAGGATCTGTGCGGTAAAGTAAGGAGCTGATGGTAGGTGTGGTGCTCCACCTCAGACGCACAAAAAACAATTTCTTTGGTCTGGTGCTAGTGAAAAGGGGATTGACTCCCTCGCTGATTGGCTGATACCTACTTTAGGCCACCCCGACGACTTAATAATACTCTTGATTTAACTATATATCTCTCTCTTTTTCTTTCTTTCATTCTTTTCATCTCTTCATTATGTACACAGAAAAATATAATAAGAAAGAAAGAAAGAGAGTAGGGGGAAGATAGAGAGGGGTGAGCGCGCGGTAACCTAATCTGTTTCAATCAAATATAATGAAAAGAGTAAAAGAAGGAAAGAAAGACAAAAGGGTGAAAAAGAGTTAAATCAAGATTATCATATTTTTTACTTATTGAACTATTGTAATATTAAATATCAAATGTTGTAATAATTAAATTATCATACTGTGGTGTATCCACACGTCCTGCTAGTAATTATCATCTCTATTAATAATAGAGATTGGGTGTATTTCTGTCTGTAACCAAAATTACATCACAACTTACGTCACAGCTTACGTCACAATATTCTCAATGATTGCATAAGTCTATCAATCAGTCTATTAATCAGTATTTCATTTATAGTCAAAATCGTTAATACATAGAATAAAAACAACCCTGTGCTATATACACTAAAAATTTGAGTAAGTAATTTAAAAGAAATTCTTTTTTACTCTCGCCCTTTTTTTAGTAAAAAGAAGTTAACTAAAAAGTTTACAAATAAATAAATACCTACGATTTTATCTAAAATGTATGTGCAAAATATTCAAAATAATTATTTAATTAATAATTCATAGATGCAAGCAACATTTTATTTGAGGAGGACTGGACTAAGTTTCCATTTCAAATAGTCTTATTTATTTATTTATTCTTGCTCCTTTAATAAGATTGATGATTTTACTTACTTACGATACAAACCCTCTGACATTTAATTTTTAAAACACCCCCAACCTCAGGCAATATTTTTCAAAAATTTATTTTTACACCACCCGAAGGGCGTTTTTTTTTTTTTTTTTTTTTTTGCTAGTTGCTTTAATTTCAACTCGTGTCGTCGATAATGATTTAGTAATGTGAGTAAAATGATAATTTCGATCACATTCGATGTAGATGGGATGTTGCTAATTGATGATTAAAAAGTCGCGTTGCGGGTTGCCACTAACTGGCCGACGGCTCGCCCTTATCGCCGACAGGAAGTATGCTTCAGATATCGTGACTAATTCGAAGAATGACATTAATTTTTACCAGATATCCCGAAGACATTATTCGACTCATTATACCTCGGCATGCCCATTTATAATTTCCAGCTGGATTTTCCGCACTGGGATTTTTTTCGGTTCCAGCAATGTCACCAGAAAGGACAAGTCTAGACACTTGCAAGGCAAACTTTGATTATCCACGGATTTACTTAGTGCAAGGACATTTAAGGTTTGGTTTCTTTGTTTAATGGCATGTTAATCTTCGTGGGTTATTCAATGCCAAAACTACCATTGCAGAATAACATGGTACTATTTAATCCATAGCTGGGGCTTAAGCATTCGAAATATGATATATTCGACTTGTACATTAGATTAGATAGATTTTGGAACTGTAACGTCTCCCATGTGGTGAAAGTTGCAAAGTAACATAAAAAAGTACCACACAAAATATTTTTCTTCAAAACTTTGCCTTCATTTGAGTAAATATATTCTAATTTTTTCACTGTTACAGATTAATTATTGGTAAAAAGCAGCATATCGGAGGTGTTGTTTGTGATAGGGGAATATTTTCAATTTGAATTCTAGTTATATTATTTTATTTGTTTCGTTTAAAATGACAACCTTTTCTGTTTTAAATATTGCAATTGCTTTATTTTCTAACCAATTTCGTGACTACATTTTGCGAAAATAAGGATTTTTGGTGCATTTTAGTAGACGATCTTTGATGCTATTTCCTCAAACAATGGAGCAAATAAAAGAGATCTAGTTTTTGATATCAGTATTTAGTATACCAACACACAACTTTCACTGTTTGGGAGAATTTGATATTTAAAAAAAAGGGAAAATCAACCTACCCTTTTGTACATCGAGGTAAATGATTGATTGATTGATTTCTAATGGCATGTCAACCCGTCTCGTGTTATTTTATGCCTAGACGTCAGGGAATCGCATTCATTGTACACTCATGGTTACATTTTTGTATAGTTATTTCTCAAGATGATTGACTGATTTATTTTAACAGCAGGTCAACCTATGTGGGTTATTTAAAGCCAATGCCATTCTTGCAGAATAAACAGTAATGGTACTATTTAACCTATAGCTGGGACAGTTAAGGGTTCGAAATCTGATCTCCCGACTTGTAGTAAATTAAAAGTCGGCGGAGTAGCCTATTATCGGACTGCGAGGGAGTCTATCCCTTTTCACTAGCGTTAGACCAACGAGATTGTTTTTGCGTTTGTTGTGGAGCGCCACACCTACCATCTGCTACACAGATCCAAGCTTCGTTACTCATACACTGAGTAGATTGTATATCGAGGTAAATGATTGACTGGTTGATTTTAATGGCATGTCAACCTGTCTAGAATTACTTAATGCTTCGAGGTTAGGGAATCGTATTCATAGTATATTTATAGTTATATTTTTGTGTTGTTGTTTCTTAAGATGATTGCTGATTTATTTTAACGGCATGTCAACCAATCTGGGATTATTTTAGTCCGTTTATCTATCAAATTGTAATCATTTTCATACAAATCTATTTGACTCATAGACGGAACCGTAACAGGTACTACCACTCCCGGTCAGAGTAGATCTAGAATGTCGGTAACAAAGAGGTGACCCGAGACTCTCCAGTGATCCAAGTCTGGAATCTTATCTCCGGATGTAGTTTTGTGTCATATCCATGGACTGTTTTAGCTGTTGGTTGGTTGGTTGGATGGTTGGTTGGTTGGTTGGTTGGATTTTAAGACATTTTAACCCTTGTTGCGTTATTTTATGCCGAAGACGTTTTGTTTTATTCAAGAATATTTTTCACTCAATCTTTTTTAAAACTCAATTTTTAAGACACATTTGTTTAAAACTCATTTTTTTCTATTTAAACCATAGATGGGCCCCAACAAGTACTACCACTCCGGTACTAACACACCAAAGTGGACCTAGGAGTAATGGCAATGAAAGGGTATTCCACACTCCCCAGAGCTCCAAGATTGGAACTTCACTATTAGATGCAAAGACCCTTAGCCACTGCCTTCTAGCAATTATATGATTAAAAAAAGGTTGTGCCTTTGTCATTAAGTCAAAGAGGTTTATCGTCGCCCAAAATTACGTAAAAGGATTTTTTGCCACGCTTTTTCGCGAAAAAATATAAACAGACCGTTGAAATCTTATATTTTTAAATAATAGGCATAAAAATAGTTTTTCTGTCAAAATTCAAATAAATATGTTTTCTTTCTAACAAAATCAAGTTTCTCACAGTTAAATTCAAATTAATTCAAACAAGGTTGTTCTTTATTCTATGCATTGATGATTTTAGGTAATGTGACGTAAGCAGTGACGTAGTTTCGGTTACAGTCAAATAGAGACAGAATCTCCAATATTAATAGACACTATCTGTTTTTTTTTATTGTAGCACATAAATATGATAAAAAAAAGAAAAAGTTAACTAAGACTAAAGCAAAACAGTAACAAACAAACAAACAAAAAATAAATAAAGGAAAAAAAAAAAAACAAAAATAAAAAAAATAAAAAAAATAACAAAGATTTACGTATCTAATGGAGAAAGTAATGTGAATGACTAAATGTGTGAAAAGAAAACAGCTATGAAAAAAATAATGGTAATGTAAATTGCTAATGGTTTTTTGTATAGAAATTTATTGGAGATCAGATTTACAGCAGCCAAGAAATTGTACAAGTGTTACTAATAGAATGAGGCGGTTATATATTTAATGTAAATACATTGCTAGTGAATAATATATATATATATATATAATATATATATATAATATATATATATTATATATAGTCATTCACAGACACAATGTTTCGACGTATCACGACTCCTTAGGGTGGCTAGACTTATATATATATAATATGTATATGTAATATGTATAATATATACATGGCCGGGTTAACTCAGTCGGTAGAGCGTTCGGCTAGAAACCACAAGGTTCCTAGTTCGATACCGGTCCTCGCCAACTCAGCGTATGAGTAGCATAGGATCTGTGCGGTAAAGTAAGGAGCTGAGGTAGGTGTGGCGCTCCACCTCAGACGCTGAATAATCTCCTTGGTCTAGCGCAAGTGAAAAAGGGGATAGACTCCCTCGCTGATTGGCTGATACCGACTTTAGGCCGCCCCGACGACTTTACTTTTTTACTTTATATATTATATATATATATATACATATATACAGAGTAAAATATGAATAAGTAAAGGGAAAATCTTTATGTTAACAAATTATAAATTTATTTCAGCTTTACGCTTCGTCAGATTTTACAATATAATCAATTGACCGGAAGGAATGGGATTGAAGGGATAAATGAGAAAGAGAATGGAGGTGGAGGATGTTTTCAAATGCTGACACGTTGAAATATATTGCCACATTTTTCAAATGTTTCAATAGATTTTTAAAATAACTTTTATTTTGTGCTGACACGGCCCCCCCCCCCACACACAAAAATCAAATTTTAAATTTTATTCCTCGTATATACACACGGATGTGCATATAACATGTTGCATATTGATGGACAAGACTGTATGCACACACAAACATATACACACAAAGAAATCAGACCCAGGCTCTTATAATCACATCCATGCAATAAAATCTATATACACAAACTAATATATATATATATATATATATATATATATATATATATATATATGGTGATGCTGCTGATAAGTTTTTGCCTACTTATAATGTTTTCCCTGCGTGCTGATTATGTAGCATTACTATCTAATTTTAGTAGACAAATTCGCACCCTAATCGGTTCAGTTCAAAATTTATTGCGTATTCCCGGTCCAATCTGAAATTATTTATTTGGTTAGAAAAAATATAATAATCTTTCTAAATATGTAATTTGTACGTGTTTTCATCAATTGAATTATTTTTTTTTACAGCGAATTAAATACCAAATCAAACGAAAATATTTAACGATAACTCAACTTTTTTTTATTACTACTTTCATTTTAGAATAATCTTTTTTTAGTCCGGTCATAGACCGGGTACTTTTGCTAGTATAATATTATATATATATAATATATATATATATATATATATATATATATCATTTAAAAAAATACTTTTAACTAGAAATGCCATAACAAGACGACTTCTGTTCCAGTGATCTTCTGAAAAAGAGATTTTATCTCGAAAATTCAAGAATAAAATACAGGTTAACACACAACACCATTGTTATTTTTTCTTTGCATTGTGATAGCCTTAAAAATCAACCTCCAAACCAATATATATATTATATATATATATATATATATTATATTATATATAAAGTTAAACATAAGGAGTTAGATATACCTACTAATAGTTTTGTTTGTAGCTCATCAGGGCAAGAATCTGATACTAAGCGAAACTATTAGTAGGTACATCTGACTCATTAGGTTTAACTTTATTATTTGCTCTACTTAGGTATCGAGCCCGTTTTACATTTTAGCTTTAGACAATCCTAGTTTTATATATATATATAATATATATATTTTATAGGTAATTTTTTTCTTCCTAGTTTTATATTGTTAATCAATTATTTTCGGTTGGTGCAACCCTCTTGTTCTTTTCTATTTTTCATTTTTGCCCCCAGATGAAGTTTGGTAGTATATTTTTACTAACAAATTATTTGCCGGTTCTTTTTTCTTACCGCAAGGGTTTACTAATAAGATTAGCATATATATATATATATATATTAATATATATATATATATATATATATATATATATATAGAGAGAGAGAGAGAGAGAGAGAGAGTAATCTAACTGCAGTTAGATGTCTTGTTGCCCCTGGCCCACGTGACTAGACAGGAAACAGAATTGTTAGAAAACTCCAGAAATAGTAAAATTTCAGATGATAATTTCAAGCCGTATTGACTCTTAACGGAAATCGTGTATAAAGCTACAACAATTCAGTTAATGATCACGACTAACAATGATGCAGATATTCATCAAGTTTAGTCTTTAAAGAAGAAGAAGAAGAAGGAGAAGAAGAGGAGGAGGAGGAGGAGGAGGAGTGAAAAAGAACAAGAACAAGAACAAGAAGAACAAGAACAAGAACAAAACAAGAGTGAAGGAAGAAGAAGAGGAGTGAAAGAAGAAGAGGAGGAGTGAAAGAAGAATAAGAAAAAGTAGAAGAAGAAGAAAATAAGAGTGAAGGAAGAAGAAGAGGGGTGAAGGAGAGAGAAGAAAAAAAGAAGAGAGAAGGGCGAAGACGAAGAAAAAGAAGAAGAGAGAAGGGCGAAGACGAAGAAGAAGAAGAAGAGTGAAGGAAGAAGAAGAGGAGTGAAGGAAGAAGAAGAAGAAGAGTGAAGGAAGAAGAAGAGGAGTGAAAAGAAGAAGAAGAAGAAAGAGAAGAAGAAGAGTGAATGAAGAAGAAGAGGAGTAAAGGAAGTAGAAGAACAAGAACAAGAACAAGAAGAACAAGAACCAGAACAAGAACAGGAAAAGAAGAAGAGTGAAGGAGGAAGAAGAAAAAGCAGTTTTGACGACTGAGAAACCCTTTAGTTTGAATTCTGAGTTTTTCCTTTCATAGACCGGTTGCCATACCAACGTTAAAGAGCCCCGTCTGCCATCAAGAGTTTAGAAAACAGATTGGTTGAATTGGAAACCAGAGTAATAATCGAGACCCTCCTAGCAACAGCATTTTTGAAATTGGCTAGAATATTCAGAAGAATCCAGCAACCAACACCCAACCTCCAGTCAACCACCAGCTTAGGCAGGTGTGAAAAAGATCTCATGGAATGAAATAATAATAATCTGTGGAATATGTGGGTGAAAGTGATACCAATTGTAGTCGGTGCACTGGGAACGGTCCCAAAAGGCTTGGAATAAAGGCTGGAAGAACTGGAAATCAGAGGAAGAATTGAGACCATCTGGATAACAGCATTGCTCAAATCGGCTAGAATACCCAGAAGTGTTCTGGAGACCCGAGGAGAATTGTTGTCACTCAGACTCTAGTGAAAGACCATCAGTAAACGCAGGTGTGAAAAACTCACAAGGAGTGAAATAATAATAATGATAACAACAAGAAGACCAGACTTAGTGTTGATTAACAAAAAAGAAAGAACTTGTCAACTTGTGGATTTTGCAGTTCCAGCAATTCACTAGGTGAAGATGAAGGAAAACGAAAAGATGGACAAATACCTGGACCTTGCCAGAGAACTGAAAAAAAAAATCGAATATGAAAGTCAAAGTGATACCAATTGTAGTTGGTGCACTTGGAACGGTCCCGAAAAGATTGGAAAAAAGTTTGGAAAATCTGGAAATCAGCGGGAGAATTGAGACCATCCAGAATACTGCACTGCTGCAATCTGCCAGAATACTCAAAACAGTCCTGGAGACCCGATGAGACTTGTTGTCACTCAGACTCCAGGGAAATACCATCAGCTAATGCTGGTGTGAAAAACTAATAATAATAATAATAATAATAATAATAATATAAGAAGAAGAAGAAGAAGAAGAAGAAGAAATGAGACCATCCAGAGGAAGATTCGAGACCATCCAGATAACAGTATGTTTAAGATCAGCTCCAGTGAAAAATCATTGGCTAACGCTGGTATTTAAACAGGGCATCCAGCGAGGATCGAACTCGTTTATTCTGTAATAATGCAAGCTAACAATTACACCACAACGGGGCCCCCACCGACACCTATTTGTAAGAGAAGTGGCAACACACACACAAATCTCCCTAATGCATACATTACCATACACTCAAGCTTGTATGTTCGTGTCCACGCTTATACATAGAAGGAAATAACCTTAGACGACATCCTTACAAACAATCCTTCATTATTGTCATTCATTTATTTTCTCAAAGAAATGCATAAACAACAGTTGTTCCTCTCGAGCTGAACAATCCTGGTGCAATGGTCAAAACACACTTATTGGCTGGTTGGCTGGTTGGTTATATTTTACGGCATGTCAATCCTTCTTGGGTCATTTTATGCTGAATACGTTTTTGTTTTATTCATTCTTGATGGGTACTCAATTTTTTAAACTCAAATTTAAACACAACTTTTTAACTCGTTTTTTTCTATTTAACCCATAAATGGGACCCTAGGGATGGATGGAGAGAGATTGTCATGGCCAGAAGATTAAGAGACAAGAGTATTATATTGTCATATTCTTTTTAACAACAGTTGAAAACAACTTTAAAATAAATCTCTGATATATCTAACTTTATATATATGTATGGAGAAAGAAAGAAAGAACTATAAAAGAAAAAATGCAAGAGTGAACCTGGCAGTAATGGCGATAAAGGGGTACTCCACATTCTCCAGAGCTCCAGAATTGGAACTATACCATCAGATAGAGTTTAAGACATTAAAATCCTCAGACAGAACCTTCTAGCACATATATGATAAAAGGCTTGGGGCTTGCTATAAGAGCAGTAGGGTTGGGACAATCATATAGGTGTTAGGGCTTGATATGACTAGCCGATTGATCGAAGGGGGTCTGTCCGACTGCTCGTCTAATCTAAGTAAGGGTCAAAGTGGAGCGTTGCATGTCATGGACTGTTCAGCCAGCAGGGTTCCATCCTTAAGCATCATGGGTGGGCCCATTGAGTAGGGGGGGTTCTTACACCTCTGCAGAGGTTTAGTCGGTGTATTTTAAAGTCCCACCCGCCAGGGCTGAAACTTTTATTGATTTTGGCAAGTGGACAGACGCACGACCGTGGCATCGTCTCCGATGATAACGGACAGAAATGAATGGGTAGAAATGGCATTGGAGAATTCAATCGGAGCGTCGAGAGAGATCGCTAAATTTGATTGGCGGATGTAGAAAATAAATGAACTCAATGGTCTGGTTTTCATTTATATATATTCAGATTCAAAGAAGATATATATCCTTATATGCGTAATACAAATATGCACATATACATTCACACCTACCTATACATCTATACACAAACACATATATATATATATATATATATATATATATATATATATATATATATATATATATATATGAGTATGAAAAAGATGGAATGAAAACACCATACAATGCTGTTAAAGAAAAACAATTTATAACATAATCATAGCTGATATTGATCAATATTTCGATTTTACAAAACACGGCGGGAAGGCCCACATTGGAAAATAAAGTAACAACTTTCGCTTCTCTTTTTTGCAGAATCAAGGTTTTTTTTTGTTTTTTGAAATACATTTGACTCTTATCTCCGATCACAAACACCATGGAGTAAACGGGCTCTGAAGAAGATTTTTGTAAAATCGAAATATTGATCAATATCAGCTATGATTATGTTATAAATTGTTTTCTCTTTAACAGCATTGTGTGGTGTTTTCATTCCATCTTATTCATACTCATACTGTCGGATTCATTTCCTTTCTTTTACTCTTATATATATATATATATATATATATATATATATATATATATATATATATCGACATGCACATAGTGCATCCATATATTCATGCATACATATAAAATACACACACTTATTATATACACATATATGTACACAATGTATACACATATCATACCTACATCTATTCTCATACATATACGTATACATATATACCCACACATATATACAATACGTGTGCACATCCATCCATATACCCGTATTTTCATACACACATCCTGCATACATACATGTCCCCATGATTATACACACATATATACAATAGACAAATGCTAAATACGTATTGATTTCAAATATGTTTTAATACTGTGGATCCATTAATCGAAACACTGAGTGTCGGAATATTTTACTAAAAACCAATAAATCATCCTAATTTTCTTATTTTTCACTCTTCCTCATTTTTTAAAGATACTATCGGATTCGTTTGTACTTTTGAGATGAGACTCGATGTGAACAATTTTGATTTTTCGGTCTGTTATCCTTATCTTTATTCTGGTATGTATAAACACAACGTTCAGACTGCTGTATCCTCTGCCCTTGTTCAGGTGTTACCTGTTTACCTTAGACTAAAGTCTTCATCAGACGATAATCCTGAGTTCAAGCGTGATTTCGGAGCTTTAATATCCTGATTAGTGGTAACGATATTAAAGCTCCGAAACCACACTTGAACTCAGGGCTATCGTCTGATAATGACTTTAAACTTGAATTCAAGCCTGTTAAACCCCGCTTAAGAAATTGACCTTGTGTCACATCCTGGTTAATATACATAAGGTAAATGCCTCAACTATAATGAAAGGAATGGAATGTACCATGGTACATTTTTTTTAAAGCTTTAGTCATTACAAAATGTATATATGCGTATATTCATCGGATTCAAACGAATTTTCAAAATAAATTTTAGAATAAAGATTTTCTTGCGAAATGCATTTAGCATTACTAGCAGGAACTGTGGATATACCACAGTATGATAATTTAATTATTGCAACGTTTGATATGATTTAACTCTCTCTCTCTCTCTCTCTCTCTATCTATCTATCTATCTATCTATCTCTCTCTTACTCTCACTCTCTCTCTTTCTCTCTCTCTCTCTCTCTTTCGTGTTTTCTCTCTTTCCTTCTTTTCATCATCGATGGAAACAGATTAGCGTTATTGTTCTCGCGTTCTCACCCCCTCTCTCTATCTTTTTTCTTTCTTTCTTTCTTTCTTTCTTATCGTATTTTTGTGTAGCCAGTCTTCCTTTCTTTATAATAAAAACGGAATGGTCTATTATTTAGCTGAGGTGATGGCTCTCATAAGAAATAAGAATTCGATGGATAAGCGACACCAGATAATTAGGATTTACATTGTTTCTTGGACGGTCTAATTTTAACCAGATGGTGCTGCAGGATGATAACGGGCGGAAGATTTAGGAAGACGTATATTTATATTTAGATTAGAATTTTACTAGTGCGACGTAACAGTCCGGCATTGTCATAGCAACGTGAGGCACCATTCAACAGCTCCAGATACTTTTGCAACGGTCTTGAAGGAGACAATATAGACAACGAGATGTCTGTTATAAAACCTCCGTTGCCTAGCGACTATACCTCATTCCAAGGAAAGACAA
Source organism: Doryteuthis pealeii (assembly GCA_023376005.1). Taxonomy (NCBI): domain Eukaryota; kingdom Metazoa; phylum Mollusca; class Cephalopoda; order Myopsida; family Loliginidae; genus Doryteuthis; species Doryteuthis pealeii. The sequence continues at coordinate 69,357,252 of CM042152.1, read as the reverse complement.
GGGGAGTAAACTCCGAAATCAAATCCGGAGCTGGAGATCCTAAGGTAGTGTGGTGCTGAACTGCAGCGCTATCCAGCAACTCCTGCGACACTATCGTTGCCAAACTGAATTGCTTTTTTAATTTTTAGTGTTATCTGCATTATTCGGACTATTGTCCTCATCTTCATTGTTATCTGTACAACGTTTCGGCCGATATGCCCTCCGGCCTTCTTCAGGTATTTCTTGTCGGTTTCGGGAACCTTCTCGGACGCGGAACCTTCTTTTCGAATTCGGGAACTTTCTTGTCGTAGTCGGAACCTTCTTGTTGTAATCGGGAGCCATCACGGAACTTTGAAAACCCTTTATTCAATCCACGGCCGAAACGTTGTACAGATAACAATGAAGATGAGGACAATAGTCCGAATAACGCAGATAATAATAATCATCAAGCCTCATCTCAAACGTTCAGTGAAATTTTTTATTTTTATTTTGCCTTTCCTTTCTATACACAACGGCAGTGTGGAAAGAGAGGACCCCACTGCTTAGGTTCCACGTTTTTGGACACTACGCCATCGTCTCTAGTAGACAGATGGATGACAACGCAGGAGACAAATCACACTGAAGGATGTTGATATCATTTAAAAAAATAAACAAACATTCTAGTATTTTCTCTCCTCACTCACTCTCTGGTGTTCCTATTTTTTTTAGTCCGGTCGTGGACAGGGTACTGTTGCTAGTATATATATATATATATATATATATATATATATATATATAATGCTTTCAAATCAGCGTAATGAATCAGCTATTGTATGTATAGATTATAATAATAATAAATATAGCTCTTACAACTGTAATTTCTTTTTCTTCATTCATCTTAAAAAAATCCCTATATATAATATAATATATATATATATATATATATATATATTATAGTATCCAATTGCGACTTAACTTTTCCGTCGCAGTGGCATCAGTAAATAATCCAAAAGTGCTCAATATATTAAAAATACAGAGCAGTAATAATGCTAAAAATATTATTATTAGAGGAAAAATAAAGGGTCTACCATGATTTCAATCATATATATATATATATATATAATATATATATATATATTATATATATAAGTATTCCTATCTATCTATCTATCTATCTATCTGAACTTGTCCATGTGTATATTTGAAATATCATTCCGCATACCCTTGTGAATATTGATTACCGTCATTTCTGTCCATCAATCGAATTAAGCAACCATTTATGTTTACACAATTCCAACAAATAATTAGATTAATTCAATTTCCTCTCCCTTGCCACACACGCACAACACGCACACGCACACGCACACACGCACACGCAGCATACACGTGCGCATGCGCTGGGGGTGACCGTCGATGCGGCGACCACCAATTTCCCATTTCCAACAGAAGACACAATCCCGATTCAAGATCTATTGAATCGCATCGTCATTAGGCAACCACTCCCAACAATGTGACTTGAGATGACATTCAAATCTCGACGGCCACTAAAGAAATTCATCCATTTATTTAGTATTTTTATAAACTTTAGTATAGTCATTTACTAATCTTAGCTTAATTTAGCACATGACCAGACACACTGAGTATATATATATATATATATATATATATATATATATATATATATATATATATACTTCTTGCGTCTAGTCATGTGCTTTAGCAAATATATATATATATATATATATATATATATATATATATATATATATATATATATATATATATAAATATATAATATATATATATATATATATATATATATATATATATATATATATATATACTCCTGCGTCTAGTCATGTGCTTTAGCGCATATATATATATATATATATATATATATATATATATATATTCAGAGATGGATTTTCTCGATTTGTTTAGCCTTACATTAAGTAGTTAAATCCCGCCTAATAAATGAATTAACTTTCAAAAAATTAGGTCTGACTAAAATTAAAAGCACATATTCTCCCAAATACACTGTCGGCTGAAAATAGCTAAAGTTGTTTACATTGTATATATATATATATATATATATATATATATATATATATATATATATGCTAAAGCACATGACCAGACGCACGGAGTATATATATATATATATATATATATATATATATATATATGAATTTAACATTTTTAGAAAAAAGCAAATGATGTTAATAGTTTGCTGACAGAATCTGTTTCGACCATTCTAATAGAGCGGTCTTCATCAAGAGCAACATATGTAGGAAAGATGAAATAAATAACCGTTAGAAGGAGGGGTACAAACGAACGCTGGTGTTCGATGCTGGAATTTTTGAATAATGCGTATTCTCTGTTAAAAATAAAATAAAATTCATTTTTTAAAATCAGAAGCATTATAATCCATAATAAAAACTCAAAAGAGTTTGATGTAAAAATATATAAAAAGTGTATAATAAGTATCAAAAATGTTCATGATGTATTTCAGCTACAAAAAGTAAGTTAAAAGTCCACTGCACAATTGAAGAAAGATGTAAAGTTTCAAGAATTTGTAGTTTTCCTTTGTAGATTATATTAGCCTCCTGAGATGTAAAAATCCAGATATTTTGTTATAAGGTATCAATATCTTCTATTTAATACAAACAATTTGCGCGCAGATATATGGTTTACTGATCTCTTATCTAGTACTTATATTTTATGAATACCTACTAAGATTGAATAAAACAAAACGTTTTCGGCATAAAATAACCCAACAAGTGTTGACATGCCGTTAAAACTAACTAACCAAACCAAATGTGTTAGTAATTGCTTCATAAAGATTTTTTGAAGAATTTGAAAAACAATGAAAACTGAAAATCCAAAATGTATAAAGTTGGCTCTATTGAATCTATATAATGATACTCGTGTTCTTTAAAAGTACGACCGTTATCATTTTGCAACACCCTCTGGCTAAAAATAGATTGTCCAAATCATCCAAGATAAGACACAAAAATGTAAATCCTTAATATCTGGTGCTGCTTATCCACCGAATTTTTATTTCTCGTGAGTGTCGTCACTTCAGCTAAATAGTGGACCATTCCATTTTATTATGAAGAAAGAAAGGAAGAAAAATATATGCTACACAGAAAAATAGAATAAGATAGAAAGAAAGAAAAAAAAGAAAGAAAGAAAGGGAGAAAGAGAGTAGAGGAAAGATAGAAAGTAGGGGCGAGCGCACGGAAGCGATAATGCTAATCTGTTTCAATCGCACTTAATGTTAAGATAAAAAGAAGAAAAGAAAGAAAAAAGTGAGTGAGTGTGAGTGAAAGAGAGAGAGGGAGTTAAATCCAGATTATTATACTTTTTACATATTGAAATATTCAACAATAGCTCTTAAGTAAGCATATCAAACGTAATAATTAAATCAACAGTCATTATCGGGTGGCCTAAAGTCGGTATCAGCCAGACAGCGAGGGGGTCTATCCCTTTTCAATAGCGCTAGACCAAGGAGATTGTTTTTGGAGTCTGGCATGGAGCGCCACACCTACCATCAGCTCCTCACTTTACCGCATAGATCCCTGTGATACTTATACGCTGAGTTGGCGAGGGCCAGTATCGAACCAGGAACCTTGTGGTTCCTCGTCCGACACTCTATCGACTGAGCTAAACGTGGTATATCCACTGGTACCGCTAATTGAATTAATAATATTGTTGTTTGGAATATCTGTAAAATGGCGAAATTATATTTTACTTGGTTGGCTGGTTGTTTGGTTGGTTGGATTTTACGGCATGCTTACTCTTAGGTTATTTGATGCCAAAGAGGATTGAGGTCGTCGACTCGGAATATCAAACACCATAAATAACATCCATCATCATGTGACCATGCCATTAATCAGTTATTCACTTAACCGGCGTCCATATCTGGTTACCATTCCAACATGTCCGCCTTGCTGGAGTTGCGTATGATGGTGGGGCCAGAATACAGGACTAGAATTCAACTCAGAAATCATGTTCGTTTTTAAAACGGAATAAACCCATTTTTCTGTTTGGTTTGTTTGGTTTGGTTTACGGCATATCAACCTCAGTGGGTCATTTAATGCCGACAAAGTTTTAGAATAAATTCTTAATGGATACTTAATTTTTTAATAAACACATTTTTCCATTTAACCCATAGATGGGACCCTAACAGGTACTACCACTCCGGGTCAGAGTGGACCAGGGAGCAATGGTGATGAAGGGGTGCGCCACATTCCCCAAACCCCCAGAACTGGAATCTCACCATCAGATAGAGTTTAACGTCATTCCCAAGACATGAATACCCGCAGCCACCGCCTTCTAACATCCATATAATAAAAAGTGTTGTGGCTTGCCATAAGGGCAGTAGGGTTGGGGCAATTATATAGGTGCTAAGGCTTGATGTGACCAGTCGATGTGACCGTCTATCCTAAGTAAGGACCAAAGTGGAGTGTTGCAGGTTATGGAGTGCGTAGCCACCAAGGTTCCAGCCTTGAGCATCACGGGTCGCCACCTACGGCCAACAGGTGGTCCAATTGGGGGGGGTCTTACCCCTATGCAGAGGCGCAGTCGGTGTATTCTAACGCCCCAGTCGACAGGGTGACCATTTTTCTGTCTGAGGTCGCTCAATGTGGTACTGGTACTATGTAACCTAGTATTATTTATTTCATAGTTTGATCATCGGCGACTAAACCGGTAACCCCAAAGATTTTGTCTGGTGAGGAGGGTGGCTAGACACTCTGCAGAATGAAAAACAAGACCTGTTAAAGGATGGGTGAAGCTCTTTGCTCAACGGCCATCTAGCACATTATTTCTAAAGTTCAACCCTTTCTCATCGCGACAGGAACGTGTAAATTTGGTTGTGTCGAGAACTTAGGTTCCTGGTAGGATCACCCAAGGCGAAAAGGTCTGGCACCCAATGGTATTAGTACCATAATCCGGTCAAAGGGTCTATGGTGTAAATCCAAAGAGCGTCTCCATTATCGTTAATCAACGGCTTTTGGCGTACTTGTTACTGCGTTTGTGGGAAATCTGCGGCAAATAAGGGCATCTCCTTCCCCAAACCGGGATGTGCATGCGGAGTTTGGGGACAACTTGTGAATTTCCTATTCCCTTGTTATTCTTTTCATGAATTCACCACAGGTGTATTCGTTGGATGGGGCCGAGCTCAACTGACCCAGGGTGAATGCCGTCACAGAAACAGAACAGAAAACACATGTTCAATTTTGTTTACTTGAGGAGCGTGATCTAATGGTTATCGTCGTTCAAATCCTGGACGAGTCTGTTTGCATGTCACATAGAATCAATATCCTTGGGAAAGGTTTGAATCCAACTATTCTCCCTTCAGTTATGGGTAAATAGTAGGAGTATTTCCCTTCTCTTTAACCTTTAGTTAGGCAACTAGTCTAGGAGAAGAAAAATTCTCATTTTGTGTTCAACTCTGCTTAAAAAATTGACATTGTGTCACATCCTACTTGTGCGGAGTGGTTGGTAAATATGTATAAAACTTACTAAAGACAAAAGATGTAATTGTGCCTTTTCTCATAATAGGATCATAATATAGGTGTTCTTTAATCTTCCGTCCGTTATCATCTTGCAACACCTTCGTATTAAAAATGAGACCGTCCAAATCGTCCGAGATGAAATGCAAAAATGTAACTATTGATTATCTAGTGTTGCTTATCTGCTGAATTCTTATTTCTTGTGTCTAAATAATGGACCATTCAGTTTTTATTATAAAGAAAGAAATGGACGAAAAGGGACCTGCTACACAGAAAAAATATAAGAAAAAATGAAAGAAAGAGATTAGGAGAAAGATAGAGAGAAACCGAAAACAATAACGTTAATCTTTTCAATGGAACATAATGAAAAGAGGAAAAGAAGGAAAGAAAGAAAAAAGTATGTGTGTGTGTTGAGAGAGAGAGAGAGAGAGAGAGAGAGAGAGAGAGAGAGAGAGAGGGGGGGAGTTAAATCAAGATTATTATACATTTTAGATATTAAACTATTTTGCAATAACTCTTAAGTAAACATATCAAACTTTGTAATAATTAAATTATCATACTGTGGTATATCAACAGGCCCTGCTAGTAATAGGATTATTTCTCTTTTCTATATTCATTATATTTTGGCTCTCCGGCCTTCTTCAAAGATCTGTAAGACACTTTTGGAAGTTACTTTTCGTCAATACGTTGTGTTCAATGCGTTGCCTTTCTTGTCGTTTTAGTGACACCACTGTTCCAATAGTTGAAAAGTAAGAAGTGTTATCCTCATATACTGGGCAATCCAAAAATAAGGACTCCAAAGTGCCAGGGAGGCAGGGAACCTATTTGTGCGGATATTGTCAACATCGTTATGCTTATTATGAATGCGCATTGCGCATGCGCCTGCACCTGCACCTGCGCCACCTACACCTGCACACGCCTCGCTGCAACTCTCGGTCTTGTCTTGGCAAATCTTTTCTGAGAGAGCTTTCGATTGACGCTACAGCCGAGTGTAAAGTTCGTGCAGTTATTCGGTTTTTGAAAGCAAAAAGCATTAAACCGATTGAAATTCATCGCTAATTAACAGAAGAGTATAGCGAGTCATGCATGGATGTCAAAATCGTCATGATTTCCTTCCCCAAAGTCAGGTATCAGTGACAAGCCGAGGCAAGATAACTGGGGAATTTGGGGAACGCAGGTGGATGATCTGACGAGATCTACGGGTCCACCACACCGAGGAAAAAAATCTAAGTTTTAACTTAGTATAAGTCCACAGGTACCATTTTAGATTATCGAAAAGCAAAATCGGTAAGCAAATTCAAATTAATGTTTTTCAAAGACAAGAGTTAAGGAGTTAAGACTATTAGCAGTAAACAATAGGGTAAAAAGAAATAAACATGTGTTAAAGAATATACGTTTCTACACTTTAAAAATATTAATGTAAAATATGACTTATCTGAGCGTCTTCTCTCATATATATATATATATATATATATATATATATATATATATATATATATATATATATATATATAAGCCGCTAGGATTATCTAAAGCTAAAATGTAAAGAGTTATTAATACCTCAGTAGAAAAAGTAATATAATCCTAATGAGTCAGATATTACCTACTAATAGTTTCGCTTACTAGCTAATCAGGGCAAGAATCTGACTAAAAAGACTTGGAGCAACCGTACTTTTATCACTAAAACCAGTCCCATCGTGGTTCAAATAAATTAAATAAAAAGACCAACTTTTACAGTTTTTATTTATTTTATTTTCCTATTCCCATCTTTTCCTCATCTTCCATGCCAACTCCCTGACTCATTTCCATTTCTCGCAATCATATATTCTATCGCCATGGAGACGCCTGGTGTAATGGTTAGTCGTAGGAAATGGACGCGTCGATCCGAGTTCAAATCCTAGACGAGGCTATCTACATATATATATATATATTTAAAAAATGTTTTTTTTTTTAAATTGGGCGTTATATTATGAAGCATTAAAAATGTATAAATGAATGAACTCGATATTATGGAGTATTGGATTCACTTATTTTTTAATTATTTTTTCTCATAAATTTTCGGGTTCGTTAAATACCCTTTGTCAAATGTTATTACTGTTTAACGTTTTCTTTGTCTCTGCTGTTATCGACAGTGACAGCGTCTGTAAAATATTTGTAATAACGGAGAATTCCGATATCTGCGTTTAATCCCTTCACGTGCGTTTGTAATTTTAGAATCCATATATATATATATATATATATATATATATATATATATATATATCGCAGTTACCATTAAATCCACCCAGCAAACAAATATAAAATACTATTTACTTCTGGATTAAAAAAAAACAATTTAAAAAGTGCTCAATATAAAGAGCTAAATATACGTTTAAAATCGAATGGTTTAAAATTACCGACTGTAGTTTCTCGCAGCAGCGCGAATCTTCAGGGTATTTTTTGTCCTACCATCGGTCTATTTTATAACTGGGTTGTATCCATTTTCAATACAGTGGGTATGCTACATACCCTCTTTCACCCCCTATGTAATACCGGAACTTACAAGGCAGATGCTTGTTTTTATGCCTACATCTATTAGTTAACTCTAATCGCGAGTTCAATATCCTCACTGGGTCCCTGAATTCTGTTATTTTCTGTTAGTTTTTCTTGTAGGCACAGTATGCACGGGTTATCATTTCCTTTGTGTGATGGCGCTTTCTTAATAATTCTCCACTCCACCTCTGGATCACCCTTATGCTTTTCTTTCAAAGCCTACACATGTTAATAAGGGTGTTTTCCGAAGAATAGGAAAATAAACATGAAAAATAGAATAGATTTAAAATTCAAATAAACTAATAGTAACAATATCACTTACTTTCCTAATTGGGCACTTGTTGTGCGTAATTGTCTACAAAATCATCAGAGGAGATGGCACAGAAATGGCGCAGAAATGGCAAGTACCCAAAGATGATTAAAAGATAATTAAAATGATTTAAAAAGCCAATTAAGTCTTCTGACGTCATTGAAATAGTTATCTATGCTAATAAGGATAGAAAGTTCTCATTTGAACATTACCATTTCTTCATTGTTCAAATTAAATTTCTCTTTATATATCTTTTGTAAAATAAAATATCCATATTTCATTCGATACTATCGCTCGTAGTGTAATGACTGTTGTCATAGAAATTGGACACAGCGACCAGAGTTCAAATCCTGGGCGAGGCAGTTTGCTTTTCACATTTTTCACTAGTAGACCTAGCATAGAAATGAACACAATATGCGAACCTATAATTTAAAAGGCTAGATTAGATTTTTTTTAAACACCCAATATGAGTCTAGGTAAAAAATTGTACATAAATGAATAGGTGGATATTCTAGGAAAAAACAAGAGATTAGGTTTATAAGTTCCCACAATTCACACTGGATTGTCCATTTGGACACATAGCCTAGTGGATAAAAGAGTTAGTTCTAAGTGACAGTTATCTCTAGACTGCAGGTTCAATCCTGGTTTGGGGCAGCAGTAACATAGAATAATAATTAACACAGTTTAGCACCTGTACCCCAGCTATGGTTGGCGGAATGAGAACAGGATACCCCCGTGGACTGAATAAAGGGTTAGGTTCAAAGATCCGTGATGGCTCCCGATTACGACAAGAAGGTTCCCGAGTTCGAAACAAGGTTAATTTCTCAAGCGGAGTTTTACAGGTTTGAATAGATAGATATTTTTTTCGGGCTGTTCTAATCTTTATTGTGACATACAGAAACACGACGTTTCGGTAGTTGTACCCCGGCCTTCTTCAGGTTTATGTGTCCGTTGTTGTAATATATCGGATCCGTACCGATTTAATATACTCGAGGGTCTTGGTGTCCTGGGTAGGACGATAAACTGCATTTAGTGGCGAGATTCCGAATCTACAGCTCTGGGGTTCTGGAGTACCTCTACATCGCCATTACTCCTAGGTCTACACTGACCCGGAGTAGTACACCTGAAAAAGACCGGAGGGTACAACGGCCGAATCTATAATCTATAAATCACAACTTTACAAGCTGACATCGTTGATCCCAGGGGGCTATGCTCCCCAGGCAACACCTGTCCCCTCCATTTAAAGGGGCACGGCTGGGTTTATTGCCCAGTGCCTCAGGCGCCCCCTTGAGGGAATCCTGACGGGATCAACGCATTTTTTGCACCCGCCACCCATGAGTCACGGCTTGTGGGTGGTTTCACATTAATAGGGCCTTGTGCCTAACGTGGGGTACGTGGTAAATACCCAGTGTTACGTACCCCTTTCCCGTTGGGTACATAAAATAAGATTCTTATGTGTATGTGTGATAGTGAGTGAGAGTGAGTGAGAGAGAGAGAGAGAGAGAGAGAGAGAGAGAGAGAGAGAGAGAGAGAGAGAGAGAGAGATGCATCAGGAAGAGATAGACATATAGATATAACTTACTTGGTTGTTCTTCGTCTAGTCGCCATGTTTTCGTGTCCTTCTTCTCTTTCTATTCCGGCCATGATCGTCTAAGTTCTTGCTTTATTTATTTGTCCAGTCTTCTCTCATTGGTTCTTCATTTTCTAACTAAGGGCATGCTTAATTAATTAATAAGGCTTATTGCTTTGATCAAAGTCTTATTTGCCCGTTTCTAACTCATCACGCGGAGTCACAACCGAAGTGGGACACGTCTGTCTGTCTCACCCGATGTCTGGCTGTAAAACTGACTAAATCTCACGTGACTTGCGAGATTCTAACCGTTCAGTGATTTTCCATTCCGTGATATGAAATATATAGGAATAATATAGATTATACTTATATATGTGATTATGCCACATAGATTATACAACACCCAGCATGATCTTCTTTACTGACTGCTGCTCAGCGAATGTTTTTGTTTACCAAAGAATCAGCGTGTTTCTACTCCATGTACTCTCTTTTCGACTAAGGCTTGTAGTGAAAATCCATGTTTAGCTCATTTGTAAACGCTTTTTTTTTTTTTTTTTTTACTAAATCATATATATGAGACGTGAAGAATCTAAACTGACCGAAATTATTATCATTAAACTATAGTGAGAAAGGTTTAATCATATCTATGCGCTCTATGAAGCACTTCAACTTTTCACCGTTTTTTTTAGAAGTTCACGTGAACTAGAACTAACGGTTACGACCCTTTCCTCATAAAAAAACAAAAAAATAACCGGTCTCCCATTTTTCGAAAGTCATCCATCTTTACCTCAAGTCCTGATGAAGGTTTGATAAAAACCGAAACGTTATAACGTTGACTTCATCGTCAAGAATAAATGCATCTCATACTGTCGGATTTAATTCCATATTTTACTCCATGTATATATATATATATATATAAGTATAATATAAGTCACATTCCAACGGGCATGTTTATAACACCTAAGATTAATCGTAAACTCGATTAATTTAAAGTAACCCTGAAGAATCAATCGATGAAACTCGAGTAGGTTACTCCTTTCCATTCTTAAAATAAATTTATGCTCTACATTGTATTGAGCACTTTGTATTTGTTTTTTCTCAACCTTAACCTCTGGATATTGTGCGCTTCCAACGATCGTTCTTATACCCACCGGTAAGTTAATACTTATACATATATATATATATATATATATATATATATATATATATATATAATATATATATTAACGTAGCGGGGACGTGGACTCAACGGCGCCTGCTTACTGACAGTTTCTAGCCTGTAAGTTAATAGTTTGTAGGTGAATATTTCGTTTTTAAACAAATTGTTAGAGTACGAGTCAAAAGTTGGTAACCCAGTTTGCTTCACATGTGTATTTTTGTAAAACTCTTTTTTTTTCCCTAAAAATTACTCACACTCCGACCAAATCGAGGGTGGTAATGCATATAACAAACACCAGTCAAAATAAACTGTGAAACATGGAGGTGACATTGATTCGAAGAGATCTTGTAACAGATCAAATAAGATCCGATTCAATTAACACTTTGCCTACCAAATTTTCCCCACTGCTGTGCCAAGTTTTCTTGGTATATTTACCATGTACATGAGATATTTCAATAGTCACTATCTATTCACCTTAGAATCCATTTTATTAAAATAAAATACTATCATTATTGTAATCCGATTCTTCTACCCAATTATATTGGACAAACCATCAGCTTTTTGTACTTCGTTTAGGTGTGGTATGCGTAGGATCGCAGTGGTAAGAGACCCGCTGTGAGCGGTTTAAAGTAGGCATAGAGTTAAGGAGTGGGGAAAGTACGCCTTTGTTATTTCAGCTGAATTTATTTAATAGTTTTTTTTATCGGCGCATGTGAGTTTTGAATCAGATGTTTGTTTTCTTTTTTTTTTTTTTTTTTTTGAGTTGATCAAAAATACAAATTGTCTTGTTAGTGTTTTATTTGGAATCAATATGGCCGCTAAATAATGGTATTATTGATCTGGGCCATTTATTTAGAATAAACAAAAGACATCGAAAGGGATGAAAAATCTAAGTTTGGTTTATTCAAATTATTTATTCATAGATTAGTTGAAAAGATGCCGCCTGTTTTTAAATAAAGATGAATAATCTAACGCAAACACGCGCATATATATATATATATATATATATATATATATATAACGGAAAATACACACATTCTGCACAAAGAAAAAAATAAACAAAAACTCCAAATACTAGAAGCTTTATACATCAAACAATACAAACCATCCTTAAATAAACTTAATTTTCAATGCAGTACTCATATTTTAAAATGCCTATAACACTTTTCCTATCAATTATCCTCCTTCCAGCCTCCACATCCATTAATATACTTACTTGAAAAAAAAAACCGGAACACATCACCCCTGATGATGGCACCTCCGAAAATACCGAAAGTACTCGGGAAACGAACTTCGGTGGACTAATCCACGGATTCCATCCAAGTATTTAAAAAAGTTGTCCAGAAAGCTTGAAAAGATCATCAATAAAATTGTTAAACAGGAGACGTGCCTTTTGTTTAATTCTACATCTCTCTCTCTCTCTCTCTCTCTCTCTCTATATATATATATATATATATAATATATATAATATATATATATATATATTCAGACTTCAGTGAAAGGACATTAGCTTACGCTGGTGTAGAAAAAACTCACAAAGAGTGAATAATAATAATAATAATAATAATAATAATAATACAACCGTGGAACATGAAGGTCTTACCAATAATCATTGTTGGACTGGGAACGGTCCCTAAGGGTGAACTGGAAATTAGAAGAAGAATCTAGACCATCCAGACTATAATATTGTTAAGATTTACAAACATGTAAACTAGTGCAAAGGGAATACAAAACCAGGCACGAGTGGGTGAGAAAAGTGCTCCTCTGGAATTGGGCGAGAGACTAAAGATTCATTATCATAGAATTTACAAATGATACATTATCAAACCATAATCTGTTTTTGAAATGGGACTATTTTCTGGGTCAGCCTGTACAGGGTGACCCAGAAAAAACAGAACCCAAATTATTTATTTTCTCATTAAACTAACCCTAAACCCTAACCCTAACCCTTACAGGCTGACCCAGAAAAAAACAGAACCCAAATTATTTATTTTCTCATTAAACTAACCCTAAACCCTAAACCCTAACCCTGTACAGGCTGACCCAGAAAAAAACAGAACCAAAATTATTTATTTATTTTCCCATTAAACTAATCCTAAACCCTAAACCCCAACCCTAACCCAAACCCTAACCCTAAACCCTAATTTATTTGTTTAATGGGAAAATTAACAGTTTTATTACAAAATTTGTGGGTTCTGCTTTTTCTGGGACACCAAAAGTTCATAATTACCGCTTTCCGTTTAATGAGTCCAGCGGTTTCCCGCCTGATTTGCAAGTAACCACTACAAAAACAAACTTCATTTGCTCCAACCGAGTCGAGCACGCTAGCTGAGAGGAATAAAACTAAATAACCGACAAGGAAAATGTTGCTTTTAACGTTTATTACAATCAATACATGTTTCACGTGTTTCCCTTCTTCCCGATATTCTAGGGGAAGACTCGGATACCGTGCCCAGCTAATGGTAAAGGATTGACTTAATCATTATTATTCTCAACAGATGGCGCTTTTCTCGTAAAATGGCGGCCATGTTTAATTACACCGTTTTGGTCGACGCAGATATTGGCACCAACTCAAAATATCTCCTAAGGTGACTGGCTTAACTGGTAAAGACGATCGACTATTTCGTTGTTTGTGCTGATTGAAACATAGATATAAGTAAGTAAAGTCGACGGGGTGACTTAATGTCGGTATCAGCCAGACAGCGATGGAGTCTATCACCTTTTCATTAGCGCTAGACCAAGGAGATTATTTTAGCGTCTACCATCAGCTCCTCACCTTACCGCACAGTCCCCTGTGCTATTCATAGGCTGAGTTGGCGAGGGCCGGTATCGATCCAGGAACCTTGTGATTTCTAGGCTGACGCTCTACCGACTGAGCTAAACCGGCACATACAAACAAAACCTGCCCACCAATTCAGTAGAGCATCCGCCTAGGAACCACAAAATTCCCAGTTCGATATCGGCCCTCGCCAACTCAACAAATGAGTAGCATAACTTGGAGCTGTACAGTAAAGTGTGAATCTGTGCGATAAAGTGAGGAGCAGAAGGTAGGTGTGGCATTCCACTACAGAGGCAGGTGTAGCGCTAGTGAAATGAGGAAATACTCCTTCAGTATCTCGATGATATCGACAATAGGCCACTCCGCCGACTTGCTTATATATATATATATATATATATATATATATATATATATATGGAGAAAGGTAGACAAACACGGGATGTACAAAATGGATGTTTATTGTAGGTAGTGATGTCGACGTTATAACGTTTCGGTCTGTTAGACCTTCTTCAGGACGTTGAGTTGAATTCTTGCTTCAACGGTGAAACTTTTTAAAAAATAGTCATAATTGGTATTATTTGTATTATTCGGACTATTGTCCTCATCTCCATTGTCCGAGAAGGTTCCCGAGTCCGAGAAGGTTCCGAGTCCAACAAGAAATACCAGAAGAAGGTCGGGGCACATCGACTGAAACGTTGTACAGATAACAATGAAGATGAAGACAATAGTCCGAATAATACAAATAATACTAATTATCAAGCCTCAAAAATTCAGAAGAATGAATAAAACAAGAACATCTTCGACATAAAATAACTCAAACGTTGACCTACCGTAAAATCCAACCAACCAATAAATCAACCAGCCATAGTTTCTTGTATTATTGAAAGATTTCTTTGAAGCCTGATTCCATTAGGAGGAATGAAACAGAAGTGTCCAGTTTTCTTCAGGGCAATATTCCCTTGGAAGTTTCATAAGCAGCCATGAATTTCGTTACTAATCAATGGTTAGCCAATTGTTTAAAGCCTCCATAATAATAATGTCCACACTTCATCCTGCTGGTTTCACCTATAACGATATTATCACTTGAGATGGCAGAAAATAGGTTCATTGTAAGTTTTTACTGATCTTCATTCTTTCTATGTGCATGCATTTTATCATTATTAAAACTGATATATATATATATATATATATATATATATAATATATATATATATATATATATATATATATATATATATCCGACCGCCCGTCTAGCCCAAGAAAAGCCTAAAGAAAAATATTGCAAGTCAAGGACTGCTCAGCCACCTGGGTTCTATCCTTAAGCATTACGGGTCGCCACCCACAGCCAACAGGTGGTTCCATTGGGGGAGTTTTACCCCTCTCCAGAGGTGCAGTCGTTGAATTCTAACGTCCCAGCCGACAG
Source organism: Doryteuthis pealeii (assembly GCA_023376005.1). Taxonomy (NCBI): domain Eukaryota; kingdom Metazoa; phylum Mollusca; class Cephalopoda; order Myopsida; family Loliginidae; genus Doryteuthis; species Doryteuthis pealeii. The sequence goes on along the minus strand of CM042152.1, from coordinate 69,342,002 downwards.
GGCGGACTAATCAAGAGTTCAATGAACCGATAATACCATAAACTGATCGATGAACCCCCGCCCAGTGAAGAGATCAATCAATCCTTAAAAAAGTAAGTAAAGTCGTCGGGGTGGCCTAAAGTCGGTATCAGCCAAACAGCGAGGGAGTATAGACCAAGGAGATTGTTTTGGCATCTGAGGTGGAGCGCCACACCTACCATCATCTTCTCACTCTTCCGCACAGATCCCTGTGCTACTCATACTCTGAGTTGGCGAGAGCCGGTATCGAACCCGGAATATTGTCGTTCCTAGTCGGACGCTCTACCGACTGAACTAAACCGGCCCTAAGTAAAAGTAAAGTCGTCGGGGTGGCCTATAGTCGGTATCAGCCAATCAGCGAGGGAGTCTATCCCCTTCTCAATAGCGCTAGACCAAGGAGATTGTTTTTGCGTCTGAGATGGAACGCACGATCGTCCACCAGCTCCTTACTTTACCACAAAAATCCCTGTGCTACTCATACGCTGAGTTGGCGAGGGCCGGTATCGAAATAGGAACCTTGTGGTTTCTAGCCAAACGCTCTACCGACTGAGCTAATCCGGCCATATATATAACTTATAACCTGTGACAAATCATTTCTTATATTACATATTGCTATTATATCATATTGTATGAAATAGATACAGATCATAAATAAGTCACAGATAAATACGCGCGCCAAATGTGTACCAACACGTAACAGTCAATTTACATGTACATATATCTTTGTATTATCTCTATTAATAATGGAGATTTGCTTCCGGTTTTTGTCTGTAACAAAAACTACGGTACTGCTACGTCACATTACCCAAAATCGTCATAACATAGAATAAATACACTCAAAATTTTAAGATGCAACATTAGACAGTCCTCATTGTTTTTTAAAACAAATTTTAATAACATTCAACGGATTAACATCACAGTTGAGTTTATCAAATACAGATGAAATTTAAAAAAAAATTTTTTTCAACCCTCTGAAGATAGGCATAGCCTGAAAATATTAAGGAACCAAAAAAAAAAAAAATTAAATAAATATGTTTTTAAACATAAATTTGCGTTATTTCGCCTTCAAAAATATATTATTACATTTTAATTAATGCTTCTAACTCACTATAAAATGATTTTAAAAAAATGTTTAATAAATACATGGCTGGTATTATATATCTATATATAGTTTGTTTTATTTCAATACATATTTAAAGTTTACATTTCAAATTGTTTTATTTTTTAATCCTTTAATGAACTTGATGATTTTACTTACTTAGGGTGCAAACTCGCTGACATTGAATTTTTAACTCCCACCCCTCAGGCAATATGTTTCAAAAATCTACATCACCCGAAGGGTGTTTTTTATTTTGCTAGTATTGACAATGTACATATATGTTGCTACTGTATTATACCACAGAGGCATGCTACATTATTAGTCCACTACGTGTATCAACAATATTTTCAAAACTGATCAAATAAAGGAAAGGTGGTAACGTCAGTGAGACGAAACTGCCATTTGAGCAAACGTATACAAGGTGTTAATGTAGTCTGATTTGCGAGAATGTTGGGAAGCTGGTATGTACGGGGATGGGGAACAAAAAACGATTGATGATGAACCCATGACCGAATAGATATTTCTTCATATCATAGACAACAATTATAAGCTTGCCATTTACAAACTGTAGTTTAGTTTGACACAATGCAAGACGTATTGATTGATTGGTTGGATTTTACGGCATGTCAACTCTTGTTAGGTTATTTTATGCCGAAGACGTATTTATCTATGATTTATTTATGATCTGTATTTATTTCATACAATATGATATAATAGCAATATATAATATATATATATATTTACCAACCCCTCCGCACGAGCAGGATGTGACACAAGGTCAATTTCTTAAGCGGAGTTCTACGGGTTTGAATTCAGAGTTTTCCTTCTCCTAGTCCAGTTGCCTAACCAAGGTTAAAGAGCCCAGTCTGCCCTACTATTTACCCATAGCTGGAAGGAAGGGTAGGATTCATACCTTTCCCTAGGGTATTAGCGCTAAGGGAAATGCAATTACCACATCCAGGATTTGAACTCGGGGCGATGAGTCCATTTCCCATGACTTTAACCATTACATCACGCGCTTCCTAGGAATATGTAATATAAGAAATGAATGCATGTCTTAGACTGCTCGACCACCAAGATTCCGTCCTTAAGCATCACGGGTGACCACCCACGGCCAACAACTGACCTCATTAGGGAGTTCTCAGTCGGTATAGCACTTGACAAGGAATAGCAAGGTCCCTGGTTCGATACCGGTCCTCGCCAACTCAGAGTATGAGTAGCACAGTGATATGTGCGGCAAAGTGAGGAGCTGATAGTAGGTGTGGCGCTCCATCTCAGACACAAAACAATCTCCTTGGTCATACGCTAGTGAAAATGGGATAGACTCCCTCGCTGCCTGGCTTTACTTACTTACTTTACCCCTCTTCAGAGGTGCAGTCAGTGTATTTTTCTGTCCCAACTGACAGACTGAGCCAGACGTATTGGCAACCAGCGAGAACCGAACTCATAAACTAGCCGAGCTCGCTAACTATTTAACCACATGAGGCACCCAAGTGATCTTCTGAACTTAGCTGAAATATGGGGCACTCAGTGAAAATCGAACTCACTAACAATGGTCTTTGATTTGTGCGTTGTTCCTCACGTTAAAAACTCCTTGTGTCAATCCGGCCTGTTCTTTATCAATCATGTGTTGTCGGGGGAGAGTCCCCGTTGCGTAGTGGCTAACGTGCTGGACTGCAACATCGGAGTAGACGAGTTCGAACTCCAGTCGAGCTATTACGTTCATTTTCTGACTAAAACTCTTGGTAAAGGTATGTTTAATGGCACACCAACCTTCGTGGATTATTTAATGCCAAAGCTATCCTTGTAGAAAAACAGTAGTCGTACTGTTGGTAGTGTGTGTCTCTGTGTGTTTATGTGAAGAATGTGACACAATGTCACTAGTATGGGTCCTCCAGCGAGTATCGAACTCGCTATGTGTGTTTATGTGTATGTTCGTGTAGGTGTTTGATAGATTAACAACGACATAAAGAAAACGTGTGGTGAACATGTACTTGTGTGGGTGTAGCAGTGTTTAGAAACGCAAAAAGTGTTAGTAAAAGCATGTCAATGCGTTGTGTGTGTGTGTGTGTGTGTGTGTGTGTGTGTGTGTTTGAGAGAGAGAAAGAGAGAAAATGAGGGAATGAGAGAGCTAGAGTGAGAGAGAGAGAGAGAGAAGAGAAAGAGAGAGAGAGAGAGAGAGAGAGAGAGAGAGAGAGAGAGAAGAGCGAGCGAACACGAGAAAACGAGAGAGAAAGTGAAAGAGAAAAGAGAATAGTGAATGGGAGAGAGAGAGGGGATAGAGTGAGAAAGGAAGAACCAGAGAGGGAGAGAAATAAAGAGAGAGAATGTGAGCAAGAAAGAGAGAGAGAGAGAGAGAGAGAGAGAGAGAGAGAGAGAGAGAGAGAGAGAGAGAGGGAGAATGAGAGAAAGAGATACTGGGAACTAGAGGGGGCAGAGAGACAGAGAATGAAAGGGAGAACGACAGTGGGAGAGCACAAGATAGATAGATAGATAGATAGATAGATTGAGAGAGAGAGAGAGAGAGAGAGAGGGGGGGGGGAGAGAGAGAGATGAAAAATCGTCGAATTTCAATTTAGGATCACCTTACAGCCCATTTATGATTGCACATGAAATATCAACTCCTTATAAGGCAAGTAGTCACAATGTTTTGGCTTATTGTTGTAAGAGAGAGAGAGAGAGAGAGAGAGAGAGAGAGAGAGAGAGAGAGAGAGAAAGAGAGAGAGAGAGAGAGATGGGGGGGGAGAGAATCTTTATAAGAGAGAACGAGTTAGAAGAAACATAAGATAAGAGACCGTGTATATACAAATGCAGGTGTATGCAGGTGCCTTTTCTCTTCTAAATATTTACAGTGATAAACTCAACCCAGCGATATGTAGTACAAATGACAACTACTGACTAAACTGAGAATGTCAGTGTCAAAGTGTATACAAGATCTAGGGTGTTTTGTTTGTTAGTAATCTTTCAGGTTTGGGTGGGTTTCTTTGTTTAATGGCATATCAACATTTATGGGTTATTTAATGACAATGCCATTTTTGTAGAAGAACAGCAGTCGAACTATTTAACCCATAAATGGAGTCATGAGTTGGTTCATACCTTTCCTAATGATATTAATCTGAAAGTAAAGGTTACAGTACGGCTGGGGTTCGAACTCACATCGATGTCGCAGTCCAACACGTTACCCATTACGCCAGAGGTACTTCTGCCAATTCTCAGGGTGATAATACATCTTGATTATTGCTTTTCTTCAGGAAGACCATATAAATTAATTGACCTGGCCAGAAAACAGTCCGGATATAAATCCAATTGAAAATTAATGTTCGGTTGATTGGTTGGTCGATTGGTTGGATATTACGGCACTTTTGCCCATGAAGGGTTAGTATATACCGAGGAATTTTTATTTATTCTTGATGGGTACACTAATTTTTTTATCAGAATAATTTCTTAAAAACATTTTTATCTATTTAACCCCTAAATGGGACCCTAACAGCTACTACCACTCCGGGTTAAAGTGGACCTGGGAATAACGGCGATGAAAGTGTATCCACACTCCCAAAAGCTCCAAATTGGAACCTCACCATTAGATGCAGTTTAACGTCATGCCCAGGACACTAAGACCCTCAGCCACCACCTTCTAGCACATATATGATAAAAGGGGCTTGGGATTTTGCCATAAGCGCAAAGGGTCGGGACAATCTGATAGGAGGTAGGGCTTGATGTAACTAGCCGATTGATTGGAGGGAGCTTCTCTGCACGCCCGTCTGGCATAAGTAGGCGCCAAAGTGGATAGTTGTATGTCATAGACTGCTCAGTGACTACATCTATTAAATATCTATGCATATGTGTGTGGATTTTTATTTTATTTGAGGAAGGAAAATATAGTGCTCAATTACTGTTGTAAGAGCTGTATTTATTATCATTATATTCTATACATAAATAGCTGATTTATTACTGTAGGTTTCAAAGCATTATAT
>CM042152.1:69294411-69326911 GCA_023376005.1 Doryteuthis pealeii | reverse complement strand
ATATAACCACAGCCTGGAAGAATTGCCGTTTTAGTTTGTGAGCGAGATCGGATTTCCATATGACTGATAATTTGTTTGTGGCCAACCATGCTTTTCCTATTCGTGTATTAATATAGCTCTCTGTGGACGAGATATTACTACCTAAGTAAGTGAATTGTCCTACTGGTTTAAGAGGCTTACCGGCGAGAGTGGAAATGTCTCCTTTCTTTTTGAAACTTTTGAACTCAGTTTTATCGGGGTTTACATAGAGGCCGATATTCTTTGCTTCCTCATCCAAGCTATGTAGTAGTGACACAGCCTGTGCCGGTGTATCTGCAAGAAGTGCGAGGCCATCAGCATAGTCTTCATCAGTGACTGTTTGTGCGGGATATCGCCTGCTTCTTGCCTTTCTTAGTGTGAAGCCTTTTTCTTTTATGGTATCTGATGATGTCCGGAGTACGTAGTCTAAGCATAATATAAATATATATGGTGCTAATGTATCTCCTTGTAAAATTTAAAAAAAAATGATGCTACATGTATACTATGTAACAAATATAAATATATGTATTTTTGTTATATATATATATATATATATATATATATATATATATATATAACCTGTTCATTTTGGTTGGATCAGAAACGGTATGTCCGAATATATATATATATATATATATATATATATATATATATATATATATATATATATATATATATAATATACCAAGCGTGTTGGTAGATCCTTGCGGAGAGAAAAAACCCGGCAGAGAGTTTGATTGTAAAAATATACTACCAAACATCAACCAGGAAGAAAAAAATTTTTGAAAAAAAGAAAAGACCAAGATATTCGTACCAACAAAAAATAATCTATTGGTATAGTGTTTGGCCAAAAGAAAAAACAATTTATATGTATATATATGTATATAAGATATATATATATATTCATATAACCGCTAGGAGAAGCTAATCTGTAAAAAGTGCTCGATACCTAAGTAGAGCCAAGAGTCAGATTTTAGCCCTGAAGAGCTTTTTGCGAAACTAATAGTAGGTTCGTCTGACTCAGTAGATTATCTTTATATATATATAGAAATATATATATATATATATAGTATGAACAAACAGTAATAAGACAAACAGGAATATTTTATATATATATATATATGTTATTTATTCTCAACTAGTTTCGACCTTAGGTCATCTTCAGGAGAAAATTTCTTATTTGAAAAAATTGTTTTTAAATTTTTTGACAGGGAGCATTATGTAAGAACTATAAAAATTGGAGTATTTTTGAGTGTTTGACATGCTTTTAAAATCCGGGTAGAAGAGTGCGTTAGTAGTAGAAAGTCCATCTGTTCCGTGAAAAAACCCTATATATATATATATATATATATATATATATATATATATCTTTTCGTGACACTTGATTTCATGTAGTAGTGTATGCGTCACACATTACATTCCCATGTAATATATATATATAAATATATATATATATATACATACATACACACACACACACACACACACACATATATATATATATATATATATGTGTGTGTGTGTGTGTGTGTGTGTACTAAGAGAATAATCACACATTACTAAGCGAAAGAAATATACTAAATTTTGTTCTACGGCGAAGCATCGTTATTTACTCAGCATGGCATTTGTTTCAGACAATATTACTCAAAGAAAATTTCATATATCACGCTCACACACGCATATATATATATATATATATATATATATATATATATATATATATATATATTTGCTTAAATGTCATCCGATCGGACGGCAATTAAATTAGCTCTTGATTGGGCCTTCGCTCCAACAATGACACCTCATGCATTGAGTACATTTATTATTATTATTATTATTATTATTATTATTATTATTATTATTTCCCTGTTTGTGAGTTTTTCACACCAGCGTTAGCTGATGCTATTTCACTGGAGTGTGAGTGACAAGTCTCCTCAAGTCTCCAGGACTCTTCTGAGTATTCTAGCTAATTGTAGCAATACAGTTGTCTGGATGGTCTCAATTCTTCCTCTGATTTCCAGATCCTCCAGTCTTTTTTCCAAGCTTTTTGGGACCGTTCCAAGTGCACCAACTACAATTGGTATCACTTTCACTCTCATATTCCACAGCTTTTTAAATTATCTGGCAAGGTCCAGGTATTTGTCCATCTTTTCGTTTTCCTTCATCTTCTCCCTGTGATCTGCTGGAACCGCAAAGTCCATCAGTTGACACGCTCTCTTTTTGTCTTTTTTTATTTTTTATTAATCAACACTAGGTCTGGTCTCCTGGCTGGGATAGGGTGATCCATCTTTATTATCATTTTACTCCTTTTGAGTTTTCACATCAGCATTAGCTGGTGGTCTTTCACTGGAGTCTGAGTGACAGCAAGTCTCCTCAGGTCCCAGGACTCTTCTGAGTATTCTGGCAGATTGCAGCCATGCAGTGTTCTGAATGGTTTCAATCCTTCCTCTGATTTCCAAACTTTCCAAACCCTTTTCTAATCCTTTTGGGACCGTTCCAAGTGCTCCAACTACAATTGGTATCACTTTCACTTTCATGTTCCATAACCTTTTCAGTTCTCTGGCAAGGACCAGATATTTGTCCACCCTTTCATTTTCCTTTAGCTTCACCCTGTGATCTGCTGGCACTGCAAAATCACCAGTTGACAAGTTCTTTCTTTTTTGTTTATCAACACTATATCTGGTCTTCTTGCTGGGATAAGGTGATCCGTTTTTATTTCAAAGTCCCAGAAAATTTTATGCGTTTCGTTCTTCTTCTTATTATTAACATTTATATATATTTTAAATTAACAGTCTTCAAATTTATTTCCAAGTTATGAAACTATTATCGTGCAAAAAAAAAAAAAAAAAAAAGAAATTCGTCGCAAAAAATCACAAAAAAAAAATCGCCGTTAACACTAGCAATAATTAAAACTTGTGAATCTAAAATTTCAGTATTGCGGGACCGGATTCGGCCCGGAATATTTCTTTTTTTAATTTGCTCCCGGAGTTTGACTAATTTAAAAATGGTATGATATATTGGGCTACTACCCTTAGGAATTAAGTTGAAAAAATGTTTCACGCTGACATTCGCATTTATCATTAAGGAATATTCACTATTCTATCATTCAAGCGCTCCTTTTCCGTATCACTTTTCTCTGCTGGATATTTTGATGTTTTTCCTCTTCATTTCTGACGGGCACTTTCCGAATAGGCTTTCATCTCTAATCATTTCAAAATGTCGAACACGTTTCTCAGCACGTTCCTTATCCGCTAATGTTTAAGATACGCCTAATAAAAATAGCGCTGGGTAGCGTCGTCAGTTATGTTATTAACTGATTTCATTGGGGGTTTCGGGTCTTCCAACATAATACCCCCTCGCCAGTTAGACCCCTTTAGAGATGATCAGCCTTTAAAGTGCTACCGGTGTATCAACGTTAACAGAAAGGGGGCTGGCTTTAAATGGAGTTTTTGTCAACGCTTACAATCCGTGTCTCATCAATTCTCATCATTCTTAGGATGCGATCGGCTGTGAATGGAGACAGAATCATAATCATGTGTGAATCTACGCTTGGTATCCGGTACAATTTAAGGAAGTTCATAAATCATCATCATTGTCGAGATTTGTGTAAACTGATCAGTATTCAACTGTTGCAAGTTGGATCAGCTTCTGTACTGGTGGGGTGGGGGGGGTCAAAGTTTAGGTACCTGACAAAAAAAAGGGGGATGCCCTTAATGAAAAATTGTGATATTCTGAAAAATACCTGACACCTATTACTTAAGCATAACATTTATTATCTAGATGTAGATATAATATTTTTATATATCTAAAGTAAAATGCCGGGTTAGCTCAGTCGGTAGAGCGTTCGGCTAGAAACCACAAGGTTCCTAGTTCGGCCCTCGCGTTATGAGTAGCACAGGGATCTGTGCGGTAAAGTAGCTAGGTGTGGCGCTCCACCTCAGACGCTAAAATAATCTCCTTGGTCTAGCCTAGTGAAAAGGGGATAGACTCCCTCACTGCATGGCTGATACCGACATTAGGCCGCCCCGACGACTTTTTATAATGATTATAATAAACTATTTCAATTTTCTTAAATGCATGTCACGATGTCAAAAACATGTGACCAAAATATTGCAAAACTTTTGACTCATCTTTTATTTCTTTTTTTATGCTTATCTGTGCCGAGATTTGTGTAAACTGATCAATATTCAAGTTGGTAAGAAGTCCAGACTTGTGTAAGTTTCATATAGCAGGTTGGGCTATTCTATTATGTGGCATGGTCAAGTCTATTTCCAGGATTTTGATTGGCTGATAGTTTTTAGTGTGTATCCATATATACTGAACACTTGCCCATGTCCTCTCAGTTTCTACAGAGTGTATTCAGTTACTCTCTATCCTTTTGTTTTGTCTGGTGACTGGACGCTAATCTCCCATTCTAAAAAATCATCATCATCATCATCATCATCATCACCGAGTCGCTCTGTCAGCACTGATTCCCGTGACTTTCCCTCATTAAACGTCCCTGTAGGTCGTTGTCCCGGTAGGTCTTTCGCACTGCATCCAGAATCCGCACAGAGCTAATTACTGTAGTTTGTTTTTTATTTTATTTATTTAGGACCTACACTGGAGTGTCCGTGTGTATGTGTCCACTGGAGAACGGCCCATAATGAGTTCGTCCTCGGATCTCCAGCAATGTCTAGTATGATTTGTTAGCCTCACCCGGTGGTTTGTGTAATAGAATGCAGTTGACCGTACGGCTAGTTCTGTGGGGTGCTGCTTCCAGGATTTGTCTAAGGCAGCACGCAACATCCTCTCTAGTTTATTCTCCAAGCGCTTCGTTAGTTCCATGTAGTGCTACCGTACAGTAGCACTGATACGGCACCAGAATTCTTGCATTATTATCAGTGAGATCAGATTTCCATATGATGATAATCTGTCCATAGCAGTCCATGCCTTTGCTATGCGTGTGATGACGTCGCTTTGTGTAGATGAGATATTATTACCTTGGTATATGAACTGGTTTATGGATTGGTTGAAAAGAAATTTTCATCAATAAGGTGGTTAATTATTGTTTTTTTTAAGGTAGTTTATATAGTGTAACATTTAATGGGCTTATAGACGGGTGAAATGATGTTTTTTATCAATTCAGACTGTTACAATATTATCCTGTAGGCTTTAAGCAAGAGCGCTTGTCCAGTGGAATTGGTAATCCTCCGGTAAAAATCTTTGACTGGTGTAGAATCCTCTGTGCAATAGTATCAGTGTTTTAGTGTATCAGTATGGCTGGTGATTGGCGAAAATAAACCATGAAAATAACCTGGTGGGCGGTTAAAACCCATGACCCATTAGAGGCGCGTGATTGGGTGCCATTGAGAATACGTTTTGGTGGGTCGGTCTTTAAAGAGTGAGACGTATTGTCGGCTCTGTCGGGATCCATCTCCTCCCCGCGGCGGAATCAATATGGGCTAATAAGACTTGATCAACTAAAACCAAGTCTTGTGGTTAATTCAATCTAAAGACAATGTTGAGCCCAGCCAGCACAACGAAGAACAGAAGAAAATTCAGCACTCAGCAGAAGCCCTTAATAGAAGTCAACCAATAACATGGCGGCCAACAAGATAGAATCACTAGACGATCGAGGTAGAGTCAACAAGCAGAGAAGCAGTAAGAAGTGTAATCAAGTAGATCTACCATCTCTAATCTAATAGTTAATTCTATCTATTATAAACTTTGACCTCTTTGAGGCGTGCGATTGCACACCGTGACAGACACGTAAGAATAAGTTAGTTAAGCAGATTAACCCCAGATTTCAAGGAGTGTAGACATTGTTTGCCCGCCCGGGTCAGTGTCATCTCCACGGTGGAATCAATCATGGGCTAATAAATAAAAACTTGATCAAGTAAAACCAAGTCTTGTAGTTAATTCAATCTAAAGACAATGTTAAAGCCCAGCCAGCACAGCGAAGAACAGAAGAAAATCAGCACTCAGCAGAAGCCCTTAATAGAAGTCAACCAGATAACATGGCGGCCGACAAGATAGAACCACTAGACGACCGAGGTAGAGTCAACAAGAGAGAAGCGTAAACAAGAAAGATCTACCATCTCTAAACTATCTCTCTGTCTCTCTCTCTGTCTCTCTCTCTCCATTACATAACCGAGTGTGTATACGACTATACAACAAAAGAAGGCAACAAGGGGATGTAGTATGGTTATACGGGCTGGAATTGTTGACCAAACCATTATTGAACCATTCAAAGTCGATGAAGGGTTAAATAAAACAGTGTTAACCTATTGCGATTTTATGAACAAGACTTTCTTTGCATGGCACAAGTTGTTACATAGTTGATGGGCGTACCATCAATTTTGAAAAGTTAGTATTGAAAATAGATTTGAATTAAAATCGAAACAGAAATATTATTTCAATTAAAACCTAACCGTTAGCACATTTGGAGATTTGATTGACAAGTCGTAATCTTGGTTCTGACATCCGCTTCCGTTTGCGATTGCGAGTGTGAGAATATAATTTTCAGTCTGGGGGCGGAACGGTCGACACAGAAAGAACCAATGATGGTCGGCTGACTGGGCTGGATCGCATGCGCGTGGTTATTGGATCCAAACCATAACAACTTAAAACTTAAGAAATAAATATGTGAATTCACCAAAAACTGTTTTGTGTTTGTCACTATAAGCAAACGATAACACAAGTCGTCTTCACTAACATCTTAAGGTGAAGAAACCACCGGAACCAGTCAGAGAAAAACGGCTAAGAAGTAAGATGAAATAGATACTCAGAAGTAAAAAGAAGTATCAAACCAAGCCAAGAAGTAAGTGCTACTTAGAATCGTAAGAAGAAATACAGAAAGCTGCTTTCTTGTGTGGTGCTTCTTTCAAGATTTGTTCAAGACAGCACGCAGTATCCGTATGTAGCTTCCATGGTGCAGCTGTATAGTAGCACTAACACAGCTACAGCTTCGAAGAATTTTTGCTTTATCTTATCAGTGAAATCAGATCGAATAGTAACTGCTAAAAAGATGTATCTTATCATAAATGATATAAACACTTGTGTCATGTATTCAGTACTCCATGGCCGTGGAAGGAAAACTTCTTTTTTTTTTGATTATAAAAAGCCTTAAGAACTTAAAGTTAAGAAATAAATATGTGAATTCACCAAAAACTGTTTTGTATTGGTCACTAAAAGCAAGCGACAACACAAGACGTCTCCACCAACATCTTAAGGTGAAGAAATCACCGGAACCAGTCAGAGAAACAGCTAAGAAGTAAGATGAAATAAAAAGCAGTGTCCAGAATGTCTTATTCGTCTTACTTGGATGTGTTTGTGTGATAAGAGACAAGTAGCCGTTCAGCTGCTTTTATTGAGGGGTGCTGCTTCCAAGATTTGTTCGACGCAATATCCTTGTGTAGCTCCTATTTATCTTTTTCTCCAAAGTCGTTAGAATCCAAGTGGTGCAGTCGTATCGTAGCACTGACACGGTTACGGTTTGGAAGAATTCTTTCTTTATTTATTGGTGAAATCGGTTCAAATAGTAGCTGCTAAAAATAGTTATCTTATAATGAATGGTATGAACACTTGTGCAGTGTATTTAGTGCTTCACGGTCGTCTAAGGAAAACATTTTCTTCTTCTTTATATTCTAGTTTTGATTATATAAAAAAAAAAGGAAAAAAATCATGGGCTTATGTATACTCATTTGTTTATTGTGGTTTTTTCCGGATTGAATTGGATAGAAATATCTCGAAGGAAAAAAAGTCTTTTGTGGTGAGCCTAGTTTTTAGTCACACTGAGGACACAAGACAATATGGAAAGTTCGAGAACACAACTGACCTTTTCGTGATTTTCTGGACTTACAGCCCGAAGCATTTTCTTTCTTTTTTTGGTTCTTTTCATGCTCTTCCGTTTTTACAATTCTCTTAGAGTTCTCTTTTCTTTTTTTTTTTTTTTTTTTTTTTTTTCATCGGCAATTTAAATTCCATGGATTTCGTTTAGTTTTTTCTTCTTTTTCTCTTCAATTATTCTTATCTTTTCTTTCACTTTTTTGTTATTTTTTTAATCTTTGAATTTTCTATTATTTTTTATCTTTCTTTTTTTTTCTTTCTTTCTTTTTTTTCTTTTTTTTATTGTATCTTTTTTTTTCTTTCTTTCTATCTTTCTTTCTCTTCGATTATTCTAATCTTTGCTTTCACTTTTTTGTTAGTTTTGTTTAATCTTTGTATTTTCTATTATTTTTTTTATCTTTCTTTTTTCCTTTCTTTCTTTCTTTTTTATATTGTTTTTTATATTGTTTGTTTGTTTGTTTCTTTCTTTCTCTTCGATCATTTTAATCATTTCTTTCACTTTTTTGTTTGTTTTTTTCATCTTTGAATTTTCTATTATTTTGTTTATCTTTCTTTTTTCCTTTCTTTCTTTTTTTTGTCTTTTTTTTAATTATATCTTTTTTTCTTTCTTTCTATCTTTCTTTCTCTTCAATTATTCTAATCTTTTCTTTCACTTTATTGTTAGTTTTTTTTAATCTTTGAATTTTATATTATTTTTTATCTTTCTTTTTTCCTTCTCTTTCTTTCTTTTTTTATTGTTTGTTTGTTTGTTCTTTCTTTCTCTTCGATTATTTTATCTTTTCTTTCACTTTTTTTATCTTTGATTTTTCTATCATTGTTCAAATCTTTCTTTCTTTCTCTACTATTTCTTATCTTTTAAAACTTAAGCTTTCTTTCTTTTTTAAAAGTTTCCCCCCTTTTAATTTTTTTTATTTCTGGGCTATTTTAATTCTTTAAAACTTTTCTTTTTTGTTTGTTTGTTTCTCAGTTTCTTTCTTTTTCGGCTATTTTTCTTCTTTTTTTTAACTTTCATTTTCTTTCTTTCTTTTTTTCTTTCTATCTTATCTATTTTTTATCCTTGATTCCTGTTTTTTTTTTTTGTTTTTTTCTTTCTCTCTCTTTCTCTTTCACTCTCATTCCTTCATTCCCATCATTTTGTCTTTTCTTGTGTCTTATTTCCTTTCTCTATCAAATAGCTTTGATAATAACTAATTACACTGTGGAGTCTTGTATGAAAGCTTCTCGGTTATTATGTGCAATTATTTCCATTTGCTGACTTCCTTAAATGATCTTCGTTCATCTCAAAATAACATCTGGAGACGTCTGTTGCTTATTGTGCAGTGATAGACGTACACAATTCAGATGGACGTTCACTAGAATTTAAACTTTCTTTCTTTCTTTCTTTCTTTCTTTGCTATTTTTCTTTTTAACTATCCTTTTATTTCTTTCTTTCTTTCTTTCTTTCTTTCTTAGATATTTTTCTTTTTAACTATACTTTTCTTTTTTTCTTTTTTCTTCTTTCTTTCTTTCTTTCTTTCTTTGTTTGATCTCAAAATAACATCTCGAGACGTCGGTTGCTTACTCGCACAATGGAAAACGTGCACAACTCAGATGTACGTCCACTAAAATTTAAACTGTTTTTTTCTTTTTTTTCTTCCTTTTTCTTAAGGATTCCGTCCTTAAGTATCACGGGTCGCCATGTGCAGTCAGCGTATTCTACATCCCCAGCCGTCAGAGCGATCTTATCACTCTATTGGGTTGTATTTAAGTAGGTTTGATTTTACGGCATGTCAACCCTTGTTGGATTATTTAATGCCGAAGACGTTTTGTTTTATCTATTCTTGATGGGTATCTTCCATTTTTTAACTCACTTTTAAACATATTATTAAAACTCATTGTTGAGATTTTTCTGTATATAAGGTGTGTGCTAGACGCCCACTCTTATTTATAGACTGGGCGATAATCATGTGACCATATTATTGGCCAATCACTGGCAGTACTCTGCTGCTGATATTGTTATTTATACCGACTGTTCTGGTCATACCTACTCATAACTACTTGAACCTTCGTGGACGACGGAACATAGGATTATATCACTGGACCTGTGACACTATGTAGGATTCTATTACTCAGGACTTATTCACTTACCAAAGATTCTATAACTCAGGACTTACTTACTTACTTACTTACTTACTTTAAGTCCTTTTCAACTGGCCAAGGATGGCGGTCAGAAACTTAACACTCATGTTTTCTATTTGATCCATAGATGTGCCCCCAATAGGTACTATCACTCAGGGCCAGAGCGGACCTGAGAGCAATGGTGATGAAGGGGTACTACCCAGAGTTCCAGAAAAGGAACTTCACCATTAGATGCAGTTTTACCCAGGGCACATCTATTTAGGTTGTTCACAATAAGATCATAGACAGCAGAGTTATCTGCCCTTTATACAGAAAGTGAAAAGAGAAATAACGGAGGAATAGAACTACCAAATCTAGAATTGGCTGGTTCGTTGTTTAGGTTTTTACGGAAAATGCAAGAGAATTATCTCCCTTGCTTTGCCCGGCTATCCTATTGCGTGGGTACAGGCACCGTTTGACACCGGTAAAAGTCACATGTGCGTGTGGCGCTAGTTTTCAATTCTTATTAGCAGGCAGGAACTGGGGTAGACAAGAAGGTAAGTGCGAGCACGGAGCTTATCCTACTCTTTTTCGATTTTATTAGTTGTATATTAGAGAAACTACATAGCCCTTTGTATTCTATTGTAGTTTCACGTTGAAGACCAGTTGCGAAACAGGAGGATAAGTGACAACTCCCGTATTTACCTAAATAAAAGTGTCTTCACCAGTCGACTCTGTCATTACTCATTCCTCGCCTGGTGTTGCCGTCACAGGGTTATTTTATACCGAAGACGTCTTGTTTTATTAATTCTTGATGGGTACTCAATTTTCCCAAACATATTTGTTTCTATTTAACCCTTAGATGGGGCTCTCACAGGTACTATCACTCCGGGACTTGGGAGCAATAGTGAAAAAAAAGTGTTCGACAGTCCACAGACGTTCAGAAGTGGAATCTCACCATCAGATAGAGTTTAACGTCATACCCAGGACATTAAGACCCTCAGGCACCGCCTTCTAGCCCATATATGATAATAAGGGTTAGGGCTTGCTATAAGGACAATAAGGCTGGGACAATCATATAAATGCTAGAGCTTGACTTGGGCAGTCAATTGATCAAAGGGGGCCTCTCCAACCGCCCATCTAGCCTAAGTAAGGGCCAGAGTAGAGTGCTGATGTCATTGACTGCTCAGCCACCAGGATTCCCTACCTAAGCATCACTGCTCACCACTCATGGTGGCTCCATTGGGGAGTCTTATCGATACAAAAAAAGCCGTTTTCACATGTTTATTCTTTGTATTTCCGTTTATTATGTGTCATCTTCATATAGGGAAACCCATCAGTTGTAAGAGGAATTACGGGGTTCGTAGGGAGCTCTAAATTTTCCCGGTGGTCGACAATTATTTCGGATGAAAGAAGACAAACACAATGGAATTAAAACACTTGTATTATAAAGGTACAAAAATTGCTGCAAATTTGATGGCTTTGCTACAAGACTTATCTTGAGAGGTGAAATTAACAGTTCATTGGTGAAATGGCTCTAGAAAGGATTTATACTAGCCATCGTTTGGATTGCTGTTGAGACGTCTCTCCGGGTGAAAGTTCTTAGGATAGGTAAAAGTTGGGGAGTGCTTTTTTCTGGTTAACTGCCCTTTGAAGTGGGCACTGGATGGAGCCCTTGTTAAAGTGACTACTCAGGTCGACAGCCTTCAGATAAGTGATGGGGTTTGGTTTTGCCGCCAAACATCGTATGTTGGCGATTTGCCCCCTAGCGACAGGGGAAGGTAATTCTACTACGGGTTTTCTGATAGTTGGTCAGCAAGACTAAGTCAGCGGTGACGATTTATTGCTACAAAATCGTGCGCGCCTATGTCTTATTCAACATTGTGCCTGACCAAGCTTATAATTCTTCGTAAATACATACATAGATATACACGCACATACACTCACACACATACACATACAGACGTACTTACACACATATACACACGCACACGCGCAAAAACATACACATACAAGCGCATACTCACATAAAAAGACATACGCACACATACATACACGCATACACACATACACATACAAGCGCATACACACGTCACACACATACATACACACATACATACACGCACAGATTCACCAATTAAGGAGATAAGTGAGCGAGATAAATGGAAAATGTCGGAGAAGAGGCAAGTAGACAACACTTTCAGAAAATTAATTCTCTCGAAATATAAAAGATGGTCGGAAAATATTGGTATGCTTTTAGAAGACAGAAGGCAAATAGATAGATAAATAGATAAATAGATAGATAGATAGAAATAGCGAGGGGAGTGATAGAAAAGACAAAACGAAAAGAGGTATTGTAAATTATCAGAGACATATATATATATATATATATATATATATATATATATATATATATATATATATATCAGGTCAGGCTCTAAGTACGGATTCCCATAACCCTTCCTCTCCAAGCATCAAAGTCGGTCATTGCTTCCGGTAAGTCCTCTACGCAACATCCAGAATCCGCAAAAAGCGGATCAATGCAGGTTTTTACTGGTCGACCCACACCGGTGCGTCCATGTGAAGGTGTCCATCGTAGATCTTCACTTATGAATTTATATATATATATATATATATATAATATATAATATATATATATAGAGAGAGAGAGAGAAGAGAGAGAGAGGGGTGACAGCAAGAGATAATGCAGCGAAGTTGTGGTGATGAGAACCTGAAAACGGAAATTGGCTCAATAAGCCCTCAATGTTCCGGATCACGTGATCTCTCAAGAATCGGAAAACATGTGGGCGAACCGCGGAGTCATCGCGTTTTATGGCAAATTTTGAAGCACTCATAAAAACACTCAAGTCTTTTTTTTCTCTCCTTATCTATCTTTCCCTTCTTATTCTGTCTATCATAATCTATTCAGTTGTCACACAACCGCTCTGCCTGGAGAGATTTCAATCCGTCAACGCCTTCTACGCCCACGTATTGTTTTTGAAAGATTCACTGGAGTTATGCCGAAGAAGTTGGTCGAAAGCGCAACAATCTTGAACGGACCCATTCACAAAACAAGAGTCACTGATGAATTTAATAACTCATTGACTGACACGACATTGGGTTATTTTTTCAATACTACTGTATGGCTGCACTACTTGGACTCTAAAGAAACGCTTCGAGAAAACAATTCACTGATGAATTTAATAAATCATTCGCTGAAACATCATTGGGTTATTGTTTCAATACTACTGTATGGTTGCACCACTTAGACTCTAATAAACCGCTTCGAGAAAACAAGTTTCTGATGAATTTAATAACTCATTGACTGACACGACATTGGCTTATTTTTCAATACTACTGTATGTCTGCACCAATTTGGACTCTATGGGAACGCTTCGAGAAAACAAGAGTAACTGATGAATTTAATAACTCATTGACTGATACGATATTGAATTATATGAATGTATGTATGCATAAAATATCAGAAGAATAGCCCAGGATTTTATCATTAAAATATTTCTTCATTATATATATATATAATATATATATATATATATATATATATATATATGCTCCTAATTTTCAGAGCACTGTAGGGGAGACATTTATTGAAATTTCACCATTTAGCGTAAGCATTTACTCGCCTGTTTACAGACTTGAGTTTTCTGGTGATTGTAAAAACATATATCTTGTAAGTATGTTCACCCCGGATTGACAGTCACTGACGGCCGCGAGGGTAAGGAACTTGTCAGACGAAAATTCTGTCGGGTTTCGCTCCCGGCTAGAGGTAGCTGCTTAAAAAATATTATCTATCTATATGAACTGATTTCTGTTCACACCTTCTATTGGCGCGTTTTGGAAGAATTAAGTAAAGCTTATTACCAGTCAATAACGATCGACAGTAATTTTCTATTCACCTCTCCGATTTGAATTTTCATCGAACTCAATTTGAAATTCATAACTACACTACGTACACAATTTATAGGCTACCCACGAATTATGTAACAATATCCCTTGAGGTCCTCATAGATATTTACTCCACTTTGGTCGTTACTTAGGCTAGATAGGCGGTCGGAGAGGCCCCTTCGATTAATCGGCTGGTCACGTCAACACCTAGCACCTATATGATTGTCCCAACTCTATTGCCCTTAAGGTAAGCCTCAACACTTTTTATCATGTACGTGCTAGAAGGCGGTGGCTGAGCGTCTTAATGTCCTGGGTATGACATTAAACTCTATATGATGGTGAGGTTCCAGTTCTGAAGGTCTGGGGAATGTGGAGCACCCATCATTACCATTGCTCCCAGATCCACTTTGACCATAGATGGGACCCTGACAGGTACTACACCTGTCAGGGTCCCATCTATGGGCTAAATAAATTGAGTACCATCAAGAATGAATACAACAAAAACGACTTCGGCATAAAATGACCCAACGGGTTGACATGCCGTAAAAAAACAAACAACCAACCAACAGCCTCACTTATAAACAAGAGAACTTTGTCCAGGTTTTTTTTATTAGTTTAATATTGGAATAAATAACCTATATTCTTTTTTAATTAATAATTAATGATAATTTCTTTTATATTAAAACTAAAAATTATTAAACTTTTTAATTGATTTTTATCATCTCTAATTTAGATATAACCTAAATTACATCTAAACCGGAAATTCAACAGACAGAATTAGTTACAATATTTATTCTAATCATTTCTAGACAGAATTTCAAAAAGGTAAGAAATCCGTTAATCTTAGTTTGTTTTGATTTTTCAGTTTTTAATTTCTTAATATTTTTACATATATTTATTTCATGTTTTGATAGACTCCATTATAAATAATTTTGTTTTTTTCTTAGAAATAAATTGAAGTTGTCGATTTATCTAACCAAATAACGTTTTCTATTTAGCGAAATAATTACGAGCAGATTGAATTCAACAATGAAAAATAGGTAGTACGGTGTGCAAAATATTCTTGCCTTCATATTGCCCTACCATTTTGTATGGTTTAATCTCCCTCTTTTATCCAATTCATATACAGTATGACTTTTTAACGATCTACCGGTCGAAAGGGCCCTTAAGTTTCTCCTTTTTTTTTCTTTCGCTCTCTTTTCTTTTTACTATTCAAAATTGCTGATCAATAAAGTATGTTATTTTTTAAAATTATATATATATATATATATATATATATATATATATATATATATATATATACTTTTGGCCAAGTATTATAGTTTTGATCGATTATTTTCGGTTGGTGCGACTCTGATGGTCTTTTATTTTTTTTTTTTTCCCCAGGTGATGTTTGGTAGTATATTTTTACTAATAAATTTATATGCAGTTTTTTTCTTACGCAAGGATTTACAAATAGAATAGTATATATATTTATATATATATATATATATCTATATATATAATATATATATATATATATACAAAAATGTTGTTCTGGTTCCAACGGGAGAAAATCTAATATTTTATAAAAAAAGAAGAAGGTCCGCAAAATGTATTATGTTCTCAGAAAAAATGTTTTATTCTTTTTATCATATATACGCGACACGTGTTTCTGATCTGTTGTCTTCTTCAGGCATTGAGTTATTAATTTAGCAGAATATGTCCGATATTTGATAGGTCGTGTGTGTTTCTGCAATTTTTCTATTGTAATATATATATATATATATATATATATATATATATATATATATATATACACGCCCCCCCCCCCATTATATATATATATATATATATAATATATATATATATATATATATATTAACGTCTGAGTGCATACAAAGGTCAGGATAGTGTTAAGCTCCTTTGAATCTTTTTCGCAAAATTTCATCGCTCCTCTGTGCGTTTCCCTTCCCTTTTCCCTTTATTTATTCCCTCTTCCACGTCCTGTTCATTTCTTGAAAAAAATGCCGCGTCTTCTGTGTTTCCGTCCTCAATTCACAACCCCGTTAGTTATGGAGAAATCCGCCAATTACGTAGCAAGGTAATCATTACGGGTGGCAATGCGATCGACGCGTCTGGAAGTGGTCCCTGCTAATTGGTCGACATCCTGGACTCCCACTTGAACCCGTGTTCACGCGAGTGAAATTTTCGTGAACACCATTACCCAACACCCCCCCCCCCTCTCGCCATACACTCCTGAAATACGCCCAGGAAGCTTTTCAACTGCTTTCAATCCTTAACGCTTATACCAAGCCGACAATCCTAATCAGATTTTACACGCTGTTGAGTTGGCTGAGGGCACCTCACTGTGAGACCCAACTTGCCTGGTAACATAGTCAGAGATGCGTGGTGTAATGGTTACCGTCGTAGGAAATGGACACGGCGATACGAGTTCAAATCCTGGACGCTGCTGTTTGAATTTCACATTGCGCCAACACCCTTGGGAAAGGTATGAATGCAACTCCCCGAGGAGAGTTTTTACCGATATCATAAAAAAAAAATATTTCCCTATTCTTTTTTTTTTTTTTTTTTTTTCAGTCTTTATGTAGTAGGCTCTCTGATGAGGTTAGGCTCATATTGAGTTCTGGTCGAAATAAATTTATAATAGCCAAATGACGGTTTGTTAAGTATTTCTTCCTTTGAAAGTATAAATATTACTATGTATAAATTTATTAATTATTAATTAATTTATTAATCATCATACATTGAGCTCTCTTAGGGATTTGTAAAAATCCTTGTATAAATCTATAAGTTTGCGTTAACATGAGCATGCATTGTGGATGTACAGGCGATATTGATGATCCCAAATAGAATTATTTCCTACATACCAGTCAATTGGATACTTCTAAGATGATGAGAAGAACTGAAACCCTATACCTGTTCAGGGGTTGACAGAAAATTATATATAAAGCCTCACGAATTATCTGTTTATCATTTTCAATAAAGTTAGCGGTCTGATGAAACTTATAGGTATACACAGATACCTGTGGACAGAAATAGATATATAACCGCAAAATGGCCGATTTTCAAGCCATTTTCTTTACCAATTATATATATATATATATATATATATATATATATATATATATATATATATACTAAACTTGCGGTAAAGGAAAAAAAACCGGCAAATAGTTTGTTAGTAAAAAATATTCTACCAAACTTCCCCTGGGGAAAAAATGAAAGAAAAAAAAGAAAAGACCAAGAGGGTCGCACCAACAGAAAATAATCAATTATCACTATAACACATTGCCAAAAGAAAAAAAAAGATATATTATATATATATAATATATATATATATATATATATATATATATTATTATTATTATTATTATTATTATTATTATTATTATTTACTCCTTTTGAGTTTTCACATCAGTAATAGCTGGTGGTCTTTCACTGGGGTCTGCGTGACAGCAAGTCTCTTCAGGTCTCCAGGACTCTTCTGAGTATTCTGGCAGATTGCAGCAGTGCAGTGTTCTGAATGGTTTCAATCCTTCCTCTGATTTCCAAACTTTCCAAACCCTTTTCTAATCCTTTTGGGACCGTTCCAAGTGCACCAACTACAATTGGTATCACTTTCACTTTCATATTCTATAACTTTTTCAGTTCTCTGGCAAGATCCAGATATTTGTCCATTTTTTCATTTTCCTTTAGCTTCACCCTGTAATCTGCTGGAACTGCAAAATCCACCAATTGACAAGTTCTTTCTTTTTTGTTTATCAAGACTAGGTCTGGTCTTCTTGCTGGGATAAGGTGATCCGTTTTTATTTCAAAGTCCCAGAGAATTTTATGCGTTTCGTTCTCAATAAAAGATTCTGGTTTATGCATATACCATTTTGTTGTATGGTCAAAATTAAAATTTTTTGCATAATTCCAGTGGATCACATTCCCAACCCAGTCGTGTCTAGTTTTGTATTCCTGTTGTGCTAGTTAAAGCAGAGTTAATCAAATTTTGCTTCTCAATGTTTTTTTTCTGTACTGTTAGATACCCTCTTTTCNCACCCACCAGAGTTCCCTCCTTAAGTATCATGGGTCGCCACCAACAACCAACAGGTGGTCCCATTGAGAGGTCTACAGAGTTGCTGTCGGCGTATTCTATAGCCTCAACCGACAGGGCTTAGATAGATAGGAACAGAATGAGATAGGTAGATATATCGATAGATAGAAACATATTGAGATATATAAGAACAGAATGAGATAGATAGATAGATAGATAGATAGATAGATAGATACGTGTCTAGCATAAGTGGACATTTAAGTTTTCCTCCATGACGTCATGTCCATAATTCGTGTTTTTCTTCTTTCTTTTTTCTTTCTTTCTTTCTTTCATGCGTAACGTAACTAAGAGATAGATATGAACAGAAGATAAATAGTAAAATAGATAGATAGGTAGATAGGTAAAGAGAGAGAGAGAGAGAGAGAGAGAGAGAGAGAGAGAGAGAGAGAAGAGATTTAGGAAAAGACTGAGATAGATAGATAGATACATAGAAGGGAAAGACTGAGATAGATAGATAGATAGATAGATAGATAGATACGTGTCTAGCATAAGTGGACATTTAAGTTTTCCTCCATGACGTCATGCCCATAATTTGTGTTTTTCTTTCTTTCTTTTTTCTTTCTTTCTTTCTTCATGCGTAACGTAACTAAAGATAGATATGAACAGAAGATAGATAGTAAAATAGATAGATAGATAGATAGATAAGAGAGAGAGAGAGAGAGAGAGAGAGAGAGAGAGAGAGAGAGGAGAGAGAGAGAGAGAGATATTTAGGAAAAGACTGAGATAGATAGATAGATAGATAGGAAAGACTGAGAATAGATAGATAGATAGATAGATAGATAGATGGGAAAAACTGAGATAGATAGATAGATTGATTGATAGAATAATTGTGAAAGAGCGGAACCGTGCTTTGATGTTAAGGGAGTCAAAATTAAACATCATTGCGTGTCGTACTCCTATTAGCACACACAACTAGTTCGTCACACAAGATAACACGCCGTTAGTCAAATAGATTTGCGCAAACACATAGCTGGGGAGAAAAACAAATCCATATCTTTCCCAGGGGCATAAGCGCAAAATGAAATGCAAACAGTTTCTGAATAGTTTTCGTCGTAAGAAATATATATATATATATATATATATATCTTATTATAATGGAGATTGTGTGTTTTTCTGTCTGTAACCGAAACTATATTACTACTCAAGTCACAATTCCCTTAGTTATTTACGTCACATTCTCCATGATTCTATTTCTATTTAAACCTCAATTAATAATAAAACTGTTTGACATTATTAATACTATTGGCCTTACCTAAATACTAATAGCATGCAATTGTTTTTATATATACAACAAAATACCAGTTTTCAGTGTAAACGTAAAGCTAATTTGCATATTGATATTAAAAAAACTGATTTTAATAAAAATGTGCTTGGTATTATTGATTTCTAATTGTTTGGCTTTATCTTAATGAATATGAGTAAAAATCTCTTCAATAAATCCTAAAAGAAATTCATTAACAAGAAGAAATAACTGTAATTTTATTCTTTACTTCCTATTTAACTAAATAGTTAAATTAGGAAAATTTAGCATTGAAAAACGAAGTGATGAAAGAGTAAGTTCAGTTGTTCTATTTTCCGATTATACCCCCTCCGTTTCAAATCTTTTTATTTGAATTCTTAATTTGTTTCATTAGCCTTTCTGATTTAATCTAATATTTTATTACATTTAAACTTAGATACTTGCACCCGGAGGGTGCATATATTTCTAGTTATTATAATGGAGATTGTGTGTTTTTCTGTCTGTAACCGAAACTATATTCCTACTCAAGTCACAATTCTCTTAGTTATTGATATCACATTCTCCATGATTTTATTTTTACCTAAACCTCAATTTTATTAATAAAATTGTCTTACATTATTAATACTGTTAACTATGTCTACATACTAACAACATGCAATTATATTCATATATACAACAAAATAGCGCTTTACAATGTGAACGGGAAGGCTAATTTGCATATTAATATTAAAAAATCGAATTTAATAAATATGTGCTTAGTATTATTGATTTCTAACTGTTTGGTTTTATTTTAATGAATATAAGTAAAAATCTCTTCAATGAATCTTAAATGAAATCCATTAACAAGATAAAATATCTGTCATTTTATTCTTTACTTCCTCTTTTAACTAAATACTTAAATTAGAAAAAAATAACAATGAAAGACGAGAGTGATGGAAGAGTAAGTTTCAGTTGTTCTATTTTTTATTATACTCCCTCTGTTTCAAATCTTTTATTATACCCTCCTCTGTTTCAAATCTTTTTATCTGTATTCTTATTTAGTTTCATTAGCCTTTCTAATTTAATACAATATTTTTATTACATTAAAACTTAAATACTTGCACCCGGAGGGTGCATATATTTGCTAGTATATATATATATATATATATATATATATATATATATATATATATATATATATGGAGATATGTGCTTAATTGAAGTCATACCTAATTTTGAAAATAATTAGTTATAATAATAAATTTAGGCGGGCATATATGTTCAAATGTAAGGCTGAACGAATCGAGAAAATGTCAATCCCTGAATGTACATTTCGACATATTCAGGGATTGACATTTTCTCGATTCGTTCAGCCTTACATTTTAACATATATGCCCGCCTAAATTTATTAATTATTAACTAATTAATTTTCAAAATTAGGTATGACTTCAATTAAGCACATATCCTCCAAAAATTGTTCGGCTTAAAGCCATATAAAAATAAACACATTTGTTTGTTTACTTAACTTCATATATATATATATATATATATATATATATATATATATATATATAATATATATAGTTAATTCGTTGTTAGTATTGGAGAAATGATAATAAAGTGCTCAATTACTTCTGTAAGAGCTGTATTTATTTATTTAATATTTACAATACATTTAAAGATCCGTTTTACCAATGGTTTCGGAGAAAAAGTGGAAGTGAATCTAACAGTATGTAATATTGTGAAAATTTGCAAAAACACAAGTTTATAAACGAGTAATGTTTATTTCGCCTACGCTGCAGTGTTTCGATCTGTTTCGGTAGTTCTTCATCAGGGCTTTCGTTAGTTTGAGGAAAAATAATTTATCACAGAAAATAAGATGTACGCCAGCCGCTAATGCTTTATGGTCGGTAAATGTTTTTAAAATTGTTGACGAACGCAGGCGTTCGAAAATAAAAAAAACAAACAAAAAAAACAAACGCCCTATCTATCTATCTATCTATCGATCGATATATATATATATATATATATATA
The DNA here is from genome assembly GCA_023376005.1 of Doryteuthis pealeii. Lineage (NCBI taxonomy): Eukaryota > Metazoa > Mollusca > Cephalopoda > Myopsida > Loliginidae > Doryteuthis > Doryteuthis pealeii. The sequence continues at coordinate 69,305,705 of CM042152.1, read as the reverse complement.
TATATATATATATATATATATATATATATATAGGTATTTTCTATTGGAGAAAGGAAAATAAAGTGCTCGATTACAGATGTAAGAGTTATATTTATTTAATATGAGAAATGTATTCATTTAAAAAAAAACGCTTGTTATCATTGGTTACAAAGCAGTGTATTAGCCGATCATCGTCAGGACAAAACGCCTTTAATCTTTAAGCGGCTAATATGGTGCTTTGAAACTAATGGTAACAAACACTGTATAACTGTAGAGTATATCATATATATATATATATATATATATATATATATATATATATATATATATATATATATATATATTTGTCCCCCTCTGGCTCACCTCTATTCGTTCTTAAAGAATATTTCTTATACAATCTGACTTTTATTCGTCGCCGGTGTTTATACTTGAAAAAGAACCGGTCGAAAAGGCCTTCGTATTTCCCACATTTTATATTTTAATTTCGTAATAAAATATTACCATCTCGTAACTTGCATGATCTCCCTACATACATATGATTCCTCCAATTTTAGTACTATATAAGTTTTCCTGTACCAAAAATTTATATATATATATATATATATATATATATATATATATATATATATATTCAGAGAGAGCAGATTTCCATAATAATTTCCATTGATAAACTGTCTATAAAAGTCCACGCTTTACCTATGCGTATATTGACATCGTTTTCAGTAGATGAAATATTGCTACCGAGGTATATAATATGGTCTACTAATGAGGTACACGGTAAAGTCACACTGAAAGTATCGATTCTCACCGAAGTTAAGCAACAATGAGCCTGTTCAATACTTAATTGGGTGACCCTCAACCAAAACAGGTACTGTAATTAACCTGGGTCCTTTGTTTATCAAAATAACTTCACTGGGCATTAAATGAGCCGATAACTGTTATAGGTGATATAACCCATGTACATAAATGGAATGCGCCGACGACTACTATAAGTAGCAGGAACAATTGTGTCTTGAGACGAAGCAAAACGAGTCAGCTCGTAACTGTATGGTCGGACACAATCTCCACTTTCTTTGCTGTAATTTCTACTCCTTTTGTTCAATACATTGTATCCATTTTTACCAGTCGTTTGTCTTATTTTTTACCTTTAAAAACCCCACAACAATAACGGAAATTATTCTATGCTGTAGCAGTTTTAGTACTACTGTATGGTTGCACCACTTGGACTCTAATGAAACACACGTAGAAAAGGCTAGATGGAAACTATGAAAATGATCTCCCATGCTGCCTTAAATAAATCCTGGAAACAGCACTGTCTACAATCACTATTCAATGACTTACTTCTCATTATACTGACCTACCCCGGCTATCAAATTTCTGATACACATCTGACATCAACACATTTGACCCACACTCCAAATATCAATTTCTTTTCTAAAGTCAACCAACTGACCCCATAAAAAATAAAAGCACCATGCCCTACACACCTACCCCACCCGATCTCTCACCCCCACCCATTTACCCTTTTCACTATAAAAGTACAAGTACTTATGTCCGTAAAGTTACTTACCTAACATCTCGACCCAGTTGGGGGTCCAGTGCCACTGGACCGGTAAAATACAATTAATAGCGTCGATCCCAGGGGGCCATCCCCTCATGCAACACCTGACCCCTTGGGGACAGGGCTGGGTTTATTGCCCAGCGCCTGAGGCGCCCCCTTGAGGGGGAATGCCGAAGGGATCGACGCAATTTTTGTTCTTTCCCACCCATGAGCTTCGGCTTGTGGGTGGGCCCACGTTAAAACGAGGCCTTGTGTCCAGCCCATACAAGTGGGGTATGAGGTAAATACCCTTATGTCAGTAAAGTTTCGAAAAAGCTTCATTTAATGAGGCGAAATATCAACAATTCAACTGTCTGTATTGTTATATCCACACTTTCTTCTATTCTCAACCACATTTTGTCGGATTTATTCAAACCCTTCACTCCTCAAAAGAGCATTTGTATGTCCACTTACTTCCTTTCTCGCAATCCATCCGAGCAAGACATACTGGGCACTGGGGCTGAAGTAAGAACGAAAGCATAAGCGACGTTCCTCTATGGACTCCTATACATGGACACACTAGTGCTGGCCAACCAGCAAAAACTTACATATATGGAAGTGTGAAGTTTTGTTTCTTTTTCTTACTCATTTTTTGATATCGCTTCTTTAGTACATATAAATTGACATGCTATCTAGGTCACTTAGTTCATTGTAGTTTTGCAGTAGCATCCTTTTTTACAGTGTCAGGAGACCTTGGTACACATTCGTTTATAAAACCACCATTAGAAAACTGGATGGAGATATAATAAGACTAGCCTACCTTTATAAACCACGACTAGTTGTACAAAGTGTCTGAAAGTCATATCTTCTTATAATTGATATTGTGTTTTTTCTGTCTGTAACCGAAACGATATTACTACTCAAGTCCCAATTCCCTTAGTTATTTATGTCACATTCTCCATGATTTTGATTTTTACTTAAACCTCAATTATTAATAAAATTGTTTTACATTATTAATACTGTTGGACATATCTACATTATATATACAACAAAATAGCGGTTTATAATGTGAACGGGAAGGTTATTTGCATATTGATCTTAACAATTTGATTTTTAATAAATATGCGCTTAGTATTATTGGTTTCTAATTGTTTGATTTTGAATAGAGATTAGCCACACACAGTAAGTGACAACCTTTTTATCATGCGCCTCAACTATATTCAAGAACTCTTTGTTATTCAGACATTTCTACATGTCCTAGAACACATTGTGACTCTTTTATAGCTCGAGAAATTTGTTCTCTCTTTGAATTTAAAAAAAAAAAATGTTATATAGTATTAAGTAACTTGTCTTTATTCTCCTACCGAATATTCTGAGTTGGGTTACTCTCTTTTAGGTAACCTAATGCATTATGAGAACGGAAAGTTAACGCTCCACTAATTCTTATACAGTTAATCGATAAAGATCTGGGTACGATGTGAAGAAAAGTTTTATCTTCTTTATAGAATTGTTCGTGGTGAACGAAGGAAACTTTAAATAACTGCAGACTGGTTATACACAGCATCCAGTCAATAATTGGTGAAAGGCATCCAGGTTATAAAAAGAATAGAAAAGAAAAGAAAGGGCAGTACTGACCAGATTCAGTATAAGACATATACGGTGTTGGCCAGAATGGATGATTCATTTGACCTTTTTTTTCTGTACACGCAATGTTTATTCATTTTGAACATTTTTTATTGACGTTTTAAAATATTTTTAACAATTAAGCCGACATTTAAATGAATTTAAGTAGAATTAAATGTAAATGGCAATTAAAGTAAAGGAAAATAATTTATTTACTAAAGGAATAGGTATGAAATTATTAGTGAGACCTGTATGGTCTTACTAATAATTTCATTTACCTATTATTTTAGTAAATAAATTGTTGTAGCTGACAATTTAATTTTAATCAACTTATTTTCTAATAAACTCTTGATTTGTTTTGTATTAAAAACTGTAGGAAACATAATAATTTTTTTATAAGAAGTATATATTAACATTACCGACAAAAACTTAGTTACCATAAAAAGGCATTGGTTTGTTTGTGTGTGTATGTGTTTTTTACTCATTTAATTCATACCGTTTTTAACTTTTAAATCGGTATAATTTGCAAATCGTCCTCAAAATTAAAACGGAAACGTATTTGGTGATATATGACAGTTTAACTACAGTGCATGAATTAACTTTTTTTGCGAATTCGGTTACGGTTTAGGGGTTAATGTTGTTTTTAATTACATATTTCTTAAAAACACATTACTATACATTTAATGTTGAAAAATAATTTTTGGTAAAATTGGATGACACATAGTTATTCTGATCAGAGAGTATTCATTTTTGTTACACATTGTTGGAATATTTGTCATATAAGGTGTGCTACAATACACCACCTAAATTTATAGACAGGGCGAGGTCACGTGCTTTATTCCTCCGCCAATCAACAGCCATAATGCGTGGCTGATTGACTACTTAAACACCGATACTTTCATAGTCCATTTGCAATCATTGGCGAAGGAACTTACAATACTAAGAATTATTTTACCAAAGGATTACCAAGGATTTCCGCTGGGCATGCGCTCTTGCATGAAGGCTAAAGGGGTGGCCCATAAAATTGTAACAACATCACCGTTCAGGCGTGATTTAGTTGTGATTAGAAGTGTGATTTTGCTGTGAATTATAGTGATAAAAAGTTTGGTAATAGTGACTATGCTTGGTAAAAGAATTTCATCATAGATTCATGAGCAGATAAAAATTATTAGTGAAGAAGGTTACACCACTCGCAAAATCGCTGCCAGATTACGATTAAAACAACCAACGGTTGTCAGGTCGATAAATGATTTTATAAATTCTAAAAATGATGGCAATCCAACGCGAAATGAATGAACACTGCGTGATGGAAAAGTACAGGAAAAAAACAAAACAATTGAGTCATCCATTCTGGCTAATGCTGAACATTAAGGTAGGTTGATTTTTCACTTTTTAAAAATATCAAATCCTCCTAAGCAGTGAAAGTTATGTGTTGGTTTATTGAATACTGAAGTACCAAAATAAATTCAAAATGCGGTATAGGGAATAATATACTGGACTGCGACATCATAGTGAGGTCAAAATCTACTTGTGCTATTATATTCACTTTCTGAATAATACTCTTGGGAAAGGTACAAATTCCGCATCCGCGCAGAAGTAATGGCGATGAAGGAGTACATCACACTCCCTAGTAGGGTAGGTTGATTTATCACTTTAAAAAAATATCAAATTCTCCCAAACAGTGAGAGTTGTGTATTGCTAGAATAAAAACTGATACCAAAAGCTTGATCTCTTACTTGCCCTATTGTATGAGGAAATAGCATCAAAGATCGTCTATAAAAATGCACCAAAAATCCTCGTTTTCGCAAATTTTTAGCCTCGAAATTAGTTAGAAAATTTTGCAATTTCAATATTTAAAACAAAACAGATTTTCATTTTAAATAAAAGGAATAAAATATAACTGAATTCAAATTGAAAATATGCCCCCCCCCATCACAACCGACACATCCGATATGCTGCCTTTTACCTAATAATTAAGTTGTAATAGTGAGTGTAACACTATTGTGTTATGGGTTGATTGGCGACCTATTAATTAATTACTGATCAATTAGAACTACCCTAATTATTAATTATGGTGGTTTGTTAAAAGTAAAAATAATAATAATAATTATAATAATAATAATGTTTATATTGGAGGTATATATATATCTAAACGAAAAATCCTCACGTAAGCATAAATTATTTAGATTATGGAATTTGACGTATATCATTCAAATTGTGCCAAAATAAAATGATAATTTAATAAATAAGATTCCAGTTTTTGACAATTTCGTCAACAATTTCAAAAACTTAGATAAATAAAACAATGGTTGGCCTTGACTCCAAATGGAAAGATACAAGCTAGGCTGGCACAAGGCCATTTAGACACGTAGGCAATAGTATCGAGTGGCTGGCCAATCAGAGGCATATGTTAGGGGTGGGGAGGTCTGGATCCCATAAATCACAGACCGTCAGACCGTCAAAGAGGAGAAGCGATAGAAAGAGAAGCGGGAGAGACCGGGACAGACCGAAGAAAAGGGAAGCGGAGTCGCCATGGCTCGGGGCCCTTGATACAACTTTACCGATACACTCTGATGCCTTGCCACTCGGTACAGAATTGATAACTTAGCCAAAAACTAGCTGTAGATCGCCAATCAGCTGACAAGAAATCACCTCGCTCCTTTGTAAAATAAATGTATGTAAGTTTGTACATAAGCATAAAAAAGGCGTTGTGTTCAATTGTTTTGTTGATCCGTTGACAGCTTTTGGTTATTTAATCTTATTTCAGCCGAGTTGGTAAAAGGAACGAAACAAGCTCTTTTTCAGCCTTCCTGTAGACAACAAAAAACGGGAGGTTGGAACGGGCAGTTTCGACGACTGTAATACTGAGCCGGAGCATCGTTCTCATACATAACATACATACAGTGAGACGGTACTCCAGCACATGTATTATACATTTTAAAAGATTGAAATATATTTCATCAAACGAATGCAATGTTTTGAACAATGATATTTTGTGTGGTAATTCTTTATAATTTGCAACTTTCGCCAGACTGGAGACGTTACAGTTCCAAAATCGACCTACCCTACTGTACATGTCACATACAAACTCCTACTCAAAAGAAAATAACCCCAATATGTATACCATGTCAAGAGCAATATATAGTAAAACATATACTGATTGAATGACATGATTTCCAACAAGCCATAATCAGGCACTACAGGGGAAAATAACACGAAGGTTGGTTGGTAGCTTGATTGATTTTAACGGCATATCAACACGTCTGGGGTTATGTCATGCCTAGTGATTAGGAAGTAATATATGTTGTGTATCTATATTTACACTTTTGTAGTGGCTGATTAACAATGTGTTAGCATCATTGTGGATTATGTTGTATGGTATTGATTAGGCTCTTCTATGATAATGATTTTATTTCTTTCAAAAAGGACAGAATGTCTTCTATGTTGACTTTTTCAAATAGATCTTTCATATTGTTTGCATTAAAATAACGGTTTCTGATGTGAGCAAAACCCCTGCATTCTATGAATAAGTGTTTAACAGTCAAAAGTGTTTGACATGTTTCACACTGTGGTTGTTGTTCTTGTTTGAGTATATAGGAGTGCGTTAGTCTTGTCTGACCAATACGTAATCGGGACACAATGATTTGTTCTTTCTAGACTTTCTTAAAGTTGGTCTCCGGTCTCCTTGAGTGGGTTTGGTCAGGAAGAGTTTATTGTGAATGTTGTTATTCCAGTGTTGTTGCCATTTGTATGAAGCAATATATTAATTTCATGTTTCAAGTCAGTATATGGAATCTTGAACTTGTGGGGATGAAATCTTAGGCCGCTGTTCCTTTGTAATAATAATGAGCCAGGCAACATCCTGAATTTCATCAAAGAAAAAGCGTTTACTGTTTTAAAAAATTATGGAAATATTTTAACAGATTATGTTTCGAAATTTTTTAAGAAATTTTTTTTTTAACGGGGAAATTTAGAAATTTTGCCAAAATAATAAGACTATGTTAAGTATTTAGGGAAAAAATTTTGTTTTTATAAATATTGGGTGTTTACAAATTTGAAATATCTATGTATATATGTACGTATCTATGCATGTATATACGTGTACGTATATATAATATAATATATATACGTATATAATTATATAATGTATATATAATATATACATAATGTATATATAATATATAATGTATATACGTGTACGTATATATATTATAATATATATGTGTATTATATATGTATTATACATAATGTATTATATATATGTATTATATATATGTATTATATATGCATTATATATAATGTATATATAATATATAATGTATATACGTGTACGTATATATATAATATAATATATATATATTATGTATGTATATACATGTACGTATATATATATATATATATATATATATATATATATATATATAAGTGTGTGTGTGTGTGTGTGTGTTTGTGTACCTCAAATAGTATCAGATGTGTACGGTGAAGACAAGGGAATGGGACAGTTTTGTTGCTAAATGGCTATGTATATATATGCGCATATTTATATATGTATACGCATTTACGCATATATATATATATGTGTGTGTGTGTGTGTGTGTGTGTGTGTGTGTGTGTGTGTGTGTGTGTACCTCAGATATTACCAGATGTGTACGTTGGAGACAAGGGGGTGGGATAGTTTTGTTTCTAAATGGCTGGGGTAGCATACGAGTATGGAGATTCATGCTTGAGTTTAGCGTTTGAAGCCCCAAAACCTCAGGACACTCCGCTGCTGCTGCTGCTGCTGCTGTTGTATAAAGAGAGTGTCTGTTAGGCGATCAAATGTGTACATTTCTATTACGATTCCAAACATGCAGTGTAAACAGCGAAGTTGTTTCTTGTTGCAAGTGTTTTGAAGACCTCACGCTGCTTCCACAAACCTCTAACCGTAATCCAATTGACTGCCTTTGGGAAATTCTATACCAGAATTGAGAGAAATCGCACCGGGAAAAAATGTTAGGGAGCTTAGAAAAGAAAAAGAAAAGTTCAATACATATTCAAGGTTGCTGTTGTATCAATGTCCGCTGTGATTTGGAGCACTCTATGGCGGCTTTTACATATATACAGAGGTGTGTATTAAAACAGTTAAAATCCCCTTCGCATTCTGTAGGTGACGATAGCCTAGCGGTTAATCTGTCCGACTGATGATGAACCGATCGGATTTCAATCCCAGTTGTAGGAAGCTTACAAATATCTAGCCACACTGAAGTGACTTGATAAGTCGAAACACGTGTTTGTGGATGACTATATATATATATATATATATATATATATATATATATATATATATATATATATATAAAGGTGTTGTTCTTGTAGTCTATCACAAACGTTTGATAAAGAGGGAGCACATCGAAATATTGTTATATAAATAAGATTTAGAACACAATATTCATCATTTTGTTTCTGATCTACAATTTTTTTTTCACGCTTCTAAAACAACCAAAAATGATTTTCACACACACACACACACACACACACACACACACACATATATATATATATATATATATATATATATATATAATCTAAAAGTCCAGAGAAGAAATCTTCCTTACGACACAAGAGTTTTATTTAAAAAAAAACAAAAAAACAAGTCGCAGTTTGAGAGCTCAATGTGTGCTCTTAATGCTAGAATCACAGAGCAAATATATGATTAAAGAAATAACAAAAGACTTAGAGATTTAGAATTATAGTCTATTTCAGGGAGCTTAGACAAATAGTCTAACTCTCCTGACTCATCAGATGCGAATGATGATGATGAGTCGGGAGAGTTAGACTATTTGACTAAGCTCCCTGAAATAGACTATAAAGCTAAATCTCTAAGTCTTTTGTTATTTCTTTACTTATATATATATATATATATATATATATATATATATATATATATATAGAGAGAGAGAGAGAGAGAGAGAGAGAGAGATATTCATCAGATATATCATCATCATGTCATGCTAGCAGCACTGATATCCATTACAATATCTCGCCAACTGTCCCAATCATTCATTGCCCCCGGCAGGTCCTCGGAGAGGCATCCAATATATGCACAGAGCTAGACAGCCCAGATTGGCGTACCCAGGTGTTGGCTTCTACAGGAGAACATCGCTTATGAGTTCGTCTTTGAGTTCGTTCTTCAGCAGTGTCCAGTATGTCTTGTTCGTCTCAGTCAAATGGTTTGTGTGATAGGCGGCAAGTGGCCGTACACCTGCTTTATTGTGGGGAGTTGTTCCATGGTGTTTAAGATCGCACGCAGCATTCTTGTATAGCTACCATCTAGCTTATTCTCAGGGCGTTTTCTAAGTATCCAGGTGGTGCGACCATAAAGTAGTATTGATACGGATTGGAAAAATTATCGCTACAAGTCAGTGAGCTCGGATTTCCATAGGACTGATAATTTGTTTATAGCAGTCCATTAAGACCGCTTTCTGTAGATGAGATATTACTCCCTAAGTACGTGATTTGTTCTACCAGATTTAGAGGCTTATCGTCCAGTATAGAGATGCCTCCTTCCTTTTTAAAACACATGAACTCGGTTTTACCGGATTCACATAGAGGCCAATGTTCCATGCTACCTTCTTCAGGCTATGTAGCATGGATTCGGCCTGTGCGGGCGTATTTGCATGAAGTGCCAGATCATCTGTGTAGCCTGCGTCTGTAATAGTATCTGCGGGGTATTGCCTGCTTCTAGCCTTTTTATAATGTGAGGCCTTTTTCTTTTATGAATCAAATTATGTTCGAAGTACATAGTCTAGGCTTATTATAAATATGTATGGTGCTAATGTATCTCCTTGTAGAACTCCAGCGACAATGTCAAAGAAATCTGTGTCGCTATCAGATGAGCGTACCATTGCTTTAGTGTCTTTGTAGAGCATAATTACAGCAGTAACTATTTATTTCGGGGAGGGGGGCCTTATGCTAGTCGTATTTTCTCCATTTTCTTTCTGTGTATGGAGTCAAATTCCTTGTAAGCAGCGTTGCCTCAAGAATCTTTTCTCGTGCTCCATCAAAGATTCGACGGATAGTCAGGATCTGAGTTGTGGATCTATTTCCGTTTTGGTTTTTCCTAAGGATTTTCTCTATTTCGGGTCGGATGCGATTGAGAGAGAGAACTCGGCTAGGAGTTCACCGTTCTTGTTTAAAGCATTGTGTAGGCAGAACCTATTGTTCTTGTGTTAGCCCATCTGCGCATTCATGTCTCCTCTAGGAAACTGTGTTTAGGAATGTGTCTGCATAGGGAGAATAGTTCATTGTAAAACTTTAAGATGTCCGTTTCATCGCTGACATTTGTGGGGCTGTTACACGACACTACTGTAATGCAGAGATTGCCATTAAACGTAGTACTCATTATTCTCGGTTGGATTGTTTCTATGCTGTTTAGCGATTTTAGAGCTCGATGGCTGAGGAGCATTCCTACACCTCGTATGGTGACATTAACTGAGTTTTTCCATGCAGATGCCGATACGAAGTGCAACAATTACCAGTTTTGAAAGTATTTTAATTCTAATTCGTTATGATCAAATCGCATATGATGTCTATCTTTTTATCAGCCACCGACACCATTAGCTCGGGTAGTTGGTTTATAGTTGTTAGTGTTCTGACATTAAATGTTGCTAAGTTAAATGTTTTTTGCATCTAAGTAGGTGTGTTTTCTGTTTAGTTTCTGTGCCTAAATTTCCAGATATTATGGCCAGAGCTATGTGCTCAGTAGTGTGTGTTTGTTCGTCTGTGCTGAGTGATATGGTTTGGGGGTGTGATGTTGTTGGGGCACCGTAGAAGATTTTTCGAACCCTGGGGAAAAACTCGAATCTCAGAAGAACGCGCCTTTTTTGACAGCGGGAAGGACGATGCAGCATCAGTGTATAAACAACGTGTGTTCGTACATATATGTAGGTGTGTATGTATGTCTGTATGTATATATGTGTACCTTTGAGAAATTCTTAACCAGAATGGAGGGCAATCACATACTTCAACAAAGGAATGTAAGTTTTGGGAAAAATGGTTGGGGATTTGGAAAATAAAAAAAATTCAATCCTTATTCAAGGTTACAGAGTCAATATCAGCTGTGATCAGAATATATTGTTACATAATTATGGATCCCTAATATCTTTTTAAGGTA
>CM042152.1:69269411-69289411 GCA_023376005.1 Doryteuthis pealeii | reverse complement strand
TAGATAGTACCACTACTGTTCTTCTTAAAGGATTGTTTTTGTATTAAATAACCCACGAAATTTGATATATCATTAAATTAGGGGTTCCCAACCTTTTTTGCCATGTCCCACTTCACTTCTGAAATCCTGATGCCTCCACTTGCCATGTGGTAATATATAATCTCTATTAATAATAGAGATTCGCTTCCAGTTTTTGTCTGTAACAAAAATTACGTCACTGCTTACGTCACATTACCCAAAATCGTCGTATCATAGAATAAATACACTCAAAACTTGAACATGCAACATTAGACAGTCCTCATTGTTTTTTAAAACAAGTTTTTAAATGAATACATGACTGGTATTATATATCTATATATAGTTTGTTTTATTTTAATACATATTTAAAGTTTACATTTCAAATTGTTTTATTTTTTAATCCTTTAATGAATTTGATGATTTTACTTACTTAGGGTGCAAACTCGCTGACATTGAATTTTTTACTCCCACCCCTCAGGCAATATGTTCAAAAATTTATTTTTTACATCACCCGGAGGGTGTTTTTTATTTTGTACAGGTTCTTATCATTTAAAAAGTGAACTCAGTTTGAGCTGAAGAAGCTTAAAACGCCTTTAACTTGGTTTAAACAAGCTTCAAAAGAACAGTTAAATTTCACTGAAATTTTCACTGAATAGATTGTTATATATATATATATATATATATATATATATATATATATATATATATATATATAATTTAATATACCAAGCGTGTTGGTAGATCCTTGCGGAGAGAAAAAACCCAGCAGAAAGTTTGATTGTAAAAATATACTACCAAACATCAACCAGGAAGAAAAAAATTTTTGAAAAAAAGAAAAGACCAAGATATTCGTACCAACAAAAAATAATCTATTGGTACCGTATTTGGCCAAAAGAAAAAACAATTTATATGTATATATATGTATATAAGATATATATATATTCATATAACCGCTGGAGAAAGCTAATATGTAAAAAGTGCTCGATACCTAAGTAGAGCCAAATAACAAAGATAATCTAATGAGTCAGACGAACCTACTATTAGTTTCGCATAAAGCTCTTCAGGGCTAAAATCTGACTCTCAGATTTTAGCCCTGAAGAGCTTTATGCGAAACTAATAGTAGGTTCGTCTGACTCATTAGATTATCTTTGTTATATATATATATATATATATATATATATATATATATATTGTAAGTAAAGTCGGCGGAGTCTATCTCCTTTTCACTAGCGCTAGGCCAGGGGAATTGTCATTGCGTCTGAGATGGAGCGCCAGACCTACCATCAACTACAAGATACAAGCTGTGCCATTCATGCGTTGAATTGTTGTGCCGCGCTTTAAAAGTTACCTTGTGTTGGTGGAGGGGTTTTGATAAATACATACAATTGAGAAAGGCCTGTGAGTGAATCTTCCGTGTCCTACTGAAAAAAAGACAAGTATGAGGATATACATCGGAAAAATAATCATGGAATAGTGATGATGATGATGGGTGTAAATAATGATGATGTCAGTTTTGATAGAGATTATGGTAATACCAGTAATAATAAGAGTACTAACTAATGTTAGCAGTATATGACCTTCATAAATGCTACCGTTAATTGAGAAGAGTCTTAACAGAATAAAAGAAAGAAATGCTGTTGCCGCGGTAGGAAATGAAATAGAAAGCCTTAGTTATAATATCGATATGGTAGGGGGTGAGGATGAGGGAGAGAGAGAGGGAGAGAGAGAGAGGGGGGAACAAGGACAATAAGAGAAGGAACAAGGAGAGAGAGAAAGAAAGAAAGAAGAAAAGAAGAAAGATAGAGAGATAGATAGAGAGATAGAGAGAGAGGGGGGGAACAAGGACAATAAGAGAAGGAACAAGGAGAGAGAGAAAGAAAGAAAGATAGATAGATAGATAGAGAGATAGATAGAGAGATAGAGAGAGAGAGAGAGAGGGGAACAAGGACAATAAGAGAAGGAACAAGGAGAGAGAGAAGAAAGAAAGATAGATAGATAGAGAGAGAGAGAGAGAGAGAGAGAGAGAGAGAGAGAGAGAGAGAGAGAGAATTAAATGAATAAACAATGAGATAGATTGATAGAAAGAATAAGGAAAGAGAAAAACATAGTAGGAACAAGGGGGAAAGAGAGAGAGAGAGAGAGAGAGAGAGAGAGAGAGAGAGAGAGAGAGAGAGAGAGAGAGAGAGAGACCGAATGAATAAAAAGAGAGAGATAAAGAGAAACTCAAATGATCAAGAAGAGTGAGATATAGAGATAGAGAAATATATATATATATATATATATATATTATATATATATATATATATAGAGAGAGAGAGAGAGAGAGAGAGAGAGAGAGTAGGAAATAGTTATAACTACTAACAGTAATCAGACCGGAACAGAGTATTGGACAGCTGTCATAGTCTGACAATTTGTGTGAGATTACTCCCCCAGGGAGCTCTTTGGTAAAGGATTCTGATATTATAAAGAGAACCTCGGTGGGGTTCTAGGACTATTACGAACTTTGACAGTAATTGCTATAAGGGGACGGTTTAGCTCAATCGGTAAAGCATTCGTCAAGGAATCGCAAAGTTCCGGTTTCAATACCGGCCCTCGCCAACTCAGCACATGAGTAGCAGAGCTTGGGTAATCTGATCTGTGCGGTGAAATCGGAAAACTCTGGATTCAAACCTGTTAAACGCTTAAAAATTAAAAAAACGCTTGTGTCGCACCCTTCTCATGTGGAGGGTTTGGAATGAATTCATATTTTTTATGATTGAGATTTGAAACGAAAGCCCATCCTATATATATATATATATATATATATATATATATATATATATGAGAAGTAAACAAACAGACGATGTTTGTGATATGGCTATTTTCAGCCGATAATATTTGGGAGAATATGTGTTTTTTAAATGAAGTCGAACCTAATTTTATGAAAGTTAATTAATTAATAATTAATTAATTAATTAGGCGGGATTACCTATTAAATTTAAGGCTAAACAAATCGAGAAAAATCAATCTCTGGCCGAAATGTACATACAGAGATTGATTTTTCTCGATTTGTTTAGCCTTAAATTTAATAGGTAATCCCGCCTAATTAATTATTTAATTATTAATTAATTAACTTTCATAAAATTAGGTTCGACTTCATTTAAAAAACACATATTCTCCCAAATATATATATATATATATATATATATATATATATATATAAAGTTATCCACTGACACGTGTTTCGGCATTTCCTGCCTCTTCAGTGTGGCTAGACACAACTGCCCTTGGGTAGGGTCGAACTCAGACTGACCGTATGGTAGTCCGATATCTTATCCCCTCGCCCACTGACAGCTGATGCGGGGACTGGTGTTTTTAAACTATTAAGTACATAGGAATGTATTTTTCGGTCACTGAGATCAAATTTCCGGAGAAATGATCATTGCTTATTTGCTTAGTAGTGAGAGTTAATTTAAATTACCAATTAGAGAGCTCATTACCAAATTTATGGGAGCATATATTAATAAAGTTATCCACAGACACGTGTCTCGGCATTTCATGCCTCTTCAGTGTGACTAGACACAACTGCCCTTGGGTAGGGTCGAACTCAGACTGACCGCATGGTAGTCTGATATCTTATCCCCTCGCCCACTGACAGCTGATGCGGGGACTGGTGTTTTTAAACTATTAAGTACATAGGAATGTATATATATATATATATATATATATATATATATATATATATATCCACCAACCCCTCCGCACGAGCGGGGTGCGGCACAAGGTCAATTTCTTAAGCAGAGTTTATCAGGTTTAAACTCAGAATCTTTCCATCTCCTAAACTGGTTGCCTAACCTAGGTCAAAGAGCCCAATCTGCCCCACTATTTACCTATAGTTGGAGGGAAAATAGTAGGAATCACACCTTTCGCAGATGTATTAGCGCTATGTGAAATACAAACAGCCTGGTCCAGGATTTGAAATCGGGTTGACGAGTCTATTTCCTACGACGGTAACCATTACACCAAGCACCTCCAACTCCATTCTGTATAAGTGATCCCAATCAATCCCACTATTTACCCATAGCTGAAGGGAGAATATTTGTATTCGTACATTTTCCCAAGGTTATTAGCACAAAGTGAAATGCAACACAGCCTCATCCCGGATTTGAACTCAGATTGCCGTGTCTATTTTCCTACGACGATAACCGTTACACATCGATCGCCTCTTCCATAACAATGACGTGGTGTAATGGTTAGCAACCTAGATTCGCAAACCATTGAAGGCAAGAGAGATGTCGAATCCAATGCATAGACGGTGTTTAATCACGTGACCTGGCACGTCATTTTTCAGCCGGATTCAGTTCTCACCGGGCGCCCCCCCCTACTTCTGGCCTTGTGCCACGTCTAAGCCAAGCTTAGTAAATAACTATATATATATATATATATATATATATATATATATATATATATATAACAATCGACGGACGGAATGCTTTGCAAGAGAAAGATGGTGAGAAAAACGGTTAGAAACGGCACGGAAGGAAAATAGAGAAAGATTGATGGGGGTGGGCGGATGGGGGTGGGGTGGGCGTCGCGGAACGGCGCGAAGGCAAGAGAGGTTGTCCAATCCAATGGTTAAGACGTTGCTTAATCACGTGACCTGCCACGTAATTTTTCAGCCGGATTCGTATCGAATTATCGCTGGAATGATTCATTATTGTCGTTGTCGTCGGGAAAACGCTGAGAAAAACGAACGGCTGAAAAGAAATATGGCCGAGATGATCGAGAAATAATTGAAACGTATTGTGATGTATTGGAACCTTGGATACGGTAAACGTATATTTGAATAAGAGGGTTAATTTATTTTTGGTAAATAATTGGAATATGATTGCGTTAGTTCTGTTCTCTTTTTTTTTTTACCACGTTTCATATCAAAATTAATCTTTTGATAACTACAATCGGACCATATGACCTTTAGGCACCCCTTTTGCTTTGCTGATTCATAAGTACATTTTTTTCATTTGCACCGTCAACATCCGGTTGTTTGTTAAGGGTTAGGGTTAGGGTTAGGGGTTAGTTTTATAATTTTAAAATCCCTCTAAAAATCGCCTGTTAACAAACAACCGGATGTTGATAGTGTAAATGAAAAAACTTACTTATGAATCAGCAAAGCAAAAGGGGTGCCTAAAGGTCATATGGTCTCTACAATCTATATACTAATACTCGCGTTCCTTAATTGTACGACTGTTATCATCTTGCAAGACCTCTGGTTAAAAAAAGAGATCGTCCAGATAGTCCAAGATGAAATACAAAAATGTAAATCCTGATTATATGGTGTTGCATATCCACCGAATTCTTATTTTTTATGAGTGTCGTTACCTAAACTAAATAATGAACGATTCCGCTTTTATTATAAAGAAAGAAGAGGAAGAAAAAGCACAATATAATAATTATATATAATATAATAAGAAATTAAGAAAGTTCGGGAAATATAGAGAGAGGGGTGAGCGTACAGAAGCAATAATGTTAATCTGTTTCAAACGAACATAATGAAAAGATGAAAAAGAAAGAAAGAAAAATGAGTGAGAGAAAATTTAATCAAGATTATCATACTTTGTAATAATTAAGTCATCATACAGTGGTATATCCACAGGTCACGCTAATTAATCTGTATTTTAAATGACCTCACGATCATCAGACATAATGGAGTCTCCAATGGGTTGTCTTCAATGGTATTGTCATTTAAAAACTTTTGTTTTTAAAAACAGTTCTGGTCTAAAATATACTCTCTCTCTCTCTCTCTCTGTCTGTCTCTCTCTCTCTCTGTCTCTCTGTCTCTCTCTCTCTCTCTGTTCAAGGCTAAGTCTGATCATAGCTATTTCAGCCTCTGTTTCTGTCTCTCTATCTGTCTCTGTCTCTGTCTCTGTTCTCACTCTCTGTGTTCAAGGCTAAGTCTGATCATAGCTATTTCAGCCTCTCTCTCTCTCTCTCTCTCTCTCTCTCTCTCTCTCTCTCTCTCAGGCTAAGTCTGATCATAGCTATTTCAGCCCCCCTCTCTTTCTCTCTGTTCAAAGCTAAGTCTGATCATAGCTATTTCAGCCTCTCTCTCTCTCTCTCTCTCTCTCTCTCTCTCTCTCAGGCTAAGTCTGATCATAGCTATTTCAGCCCCCTCTCTTTCTCTCTGTTCAAAGCTAAGTCTGATCATAGCTATTTCAGCCTCTCTCTCTCTCTCTCTCTCTCTCTTCTCTCTCTCTCTCTCTCTCTCTTCGTTGTCTCTTGCTCTATTTTTAATCAATTTTCTAAAATGAATTTATATACATATATAAGTTATGGTAGCGAGAATATAAAGTCATTGGCTCCTGGTAACTGACAGTCTCTCGCTTATGCGATTTTCAAACCAAGTCTTGATTAGAAAATCATATTACAACTAATCTGTTTTCATCATACTCACCAGAGATAGCACATTCAGACTATTATCTGTTCTGCCCCATGAAACAGGGTTTGAGAGGCAAATCTGAAATCTGTAGTGAAGAAATGGCTCAAAGAACAGTCAACAGAACTTTACAAGGCAGAGATATATGCTCTCATTCGAAGGTGAAACATTGTGGAAAAGTAGAGATGTGATCCACAAAGGACTAGGTTCATTTTGAGGTATGATATATGGTCCTGTGTTAGTAATTATACCTATCCTAAACAAAATGGCAATACTTTTAGACATCCCTTGAATTTTCACTTTTCTTTCCTTTCATATCTTTTTCTTTCTTCTCAGATTTCACTTCATAAATTCATACTTCTTTCCTTTCTCTTTTCTCTTTCCTCTTTTTCCTCTTTAAATTGGTCTTCACAATTCATACTTTTTTTCTTTCTCTTTTCTTTTCCTCTTTTTTCTTTTTAAATTGGTCTTCACAATTCTTACTTCTTGTCTTTCTTCTTTTCTCCTTCTTCTTTTTCCTCTTTAAATTGGTCTTCACAATTCTTTCTCTTTCTTTCTTCTTTTCTCCTTCTTCTTTTTCTCTTTAAATTGGTCTTCACAATTCTTTCTTCTTTTCTTCTTCTTTTCTCTTCTTCTTTTTCCTCTTTAAATTGGTCTTCACAATTCTTTCTTCTTTTCTTTCTTCTTTTCTCCTTCTTCTTTTTCCTCTTTAAATTGGTCTTCAATTCTTTCTTTTTTCTTTCTTCTTTTTCCTTCTTCTTTTTCTCTTTAAATTGGTCTTCACAATTCTTTCTTCTTTTCTTTCTTCTTTCTCTTCTTTTTTCCTCTTTAAATTGGTCTTCACAATTCTTTCATCTTTCTTCTTCTTTTCTCCTTCTTCTTTTTCCTCTTTATTGGTCTTTTCTTTCTTCTTTTCTTTCTTCTTCTTTTTCCTCTTTAAATTGGTCTTCACAATTCTTTCTTCTTTTCTTTCTCTTTTCTCTTTCCTCTTTTTTCTTTTTAAATTGGTCTTCCCAATTCTTACCTCTTTTCTTTCTTTTTCATATTTCTATTAATTCTCTTAATATTTCTGTTCACAGTTCTTATTTCTTTCTTCTTTGCGCTTTCTTCTTTATCCTCTTTGAATTGGTGTTCCTAACTTTTACTTCTTTTCTTTATCTTTTGTTTTCTCTTTCTTCTTTTTCTTCTTTAAATCGGTCTACACAATTCTTTCTTCTTTTCTTTCTTTTCATATCTCTATTTCATTCTCCTGAGATCTCTCTTCACAATTCTCACTTCTTCTTTTCTCTCTTTCTTCTTTTCCTCTTTAAATCGGTCTACACAATTCTTTCTTCTTTTCTTTCTTTTTCATATCTCTATTTCATTCTCCTGAGATCTTCTTCACAATTCTCACTTCTTCTTTTCTCTCTTTCTTCTTTTCCTCTTTAAATCGGTCTACACAATTCTTTCTTCTTTTCTTTCTTTTTCATATCTCTATTTCATTCTCCTGAGATCTCTCTTCACAATTCTCACTTCTTCTTTTCTCTCTTTCTTCTTTTTCCTCTTTAAATCGGTCTACACAATTCTTTCTTCTTTTCTTTCTTTTTCATATCTCTATTTCATTCTCCTGAGATCTCTCTTCACAATTCTCACTTCTTCTTTTCTCTCTTTCTTCTTTTTCCTCTTTAAATCGGTCTACACAATTCTTTCTTCTTTTCTTTCTTTTTCATATCTCTATTTCATTCTCCTGAGATCTCTTCACAATTCTCACTTCTTCTTTTCTCTCTTTCTTCTTTTTCCTCTTTAAATCGGTCTACACAATTCTTTCTTCTTTTCTTTCTTTTCATATCTCTATTTCATTCTCCTGAGATCTCTCTTCACAATTCTCACTTCTTCTTTTCTCTCTTTCTTCTTTTTCCTCTTTAAATCGGTCTACACAATTCTTTCTTTTTTCTTTCTTTTTCATATCTCTATTTCATTCACCTGAGATTTCTCTTCACAATTCTCACTTCTTCTTTTCTCTCTTTCTTCTTTTTCCTCTTTAAATCGGTCTACACAATTCTTTCTTCTTTTCTTCTTTTTCATATCTCTATTTCATTCTCCTGAGATTTCTCTTAACAATTCTCACTTCTTTTTCTCTCTTTCCTCTTCTTCCTCTTTAAATTGGTCTTCACAATTCTCACTTCATTTTTCCCCTTGTTTCTTCTCATCATATTATTTTTATTTCTCACCTTGTCTAATAGAGAAAACCGTAATAATTAATCCATTACTAGATGTGATTTTGAACACACTCTGAGATGTCTGTGAGACGAAAGGTAAGTGTCTGACTGTAAATACGATTGGTTAACGCCTTGCCGGTAAGCAGACCAGAAATCGGATGTACAATCGCCAAGCGAGTCAAAACAGTATGGAGCCTTCTCTGTAAATAGGCAATAATTAAACTGATATGTTTTTGACACTAACGTTGGAATTGGTGCGAGGGTATGAGCCTGATTACAAGAGAGATCTTCTGTCCTTTTTTACTGTACGTGTTGCACGCCTGTTAAACCGCACCGTAAGAATAGAAACTGCCGTAGCTTTGGCAAATGGCAAATTCATTTACCTGTCATGACCCACTTCCGTATCAATTACTCGAAGTACCCAGGCGGGGGGCGTATACTGTAGGAAGTGCGCATTGAACTGGACACCTGTCTGAAGACTGAATAGACACATAGCTACGTAACTTCGGTAATCATTTACTAAAATTAGTTTCGTTTGCTACAAGGCCAGTGTTAAGGGGCACCCAGTGAGAATCAAATTCGTTAACAATTGTCTGCATGCCTAGCATGTTAACCATTTGATGTATACTGGATCATACAATATTACAGTATACTAGTACATCCAAATACAGTTTGCGCCAAACATAAAGTAACTCGAAACAGAGTGTTAGAACATCGAGGTAGACGGTTCGCGTAATGGTTCCGTAATCTTCGCAGTCTCAGGATATTTGCCTCTCATCCCACTTATGAGGGCGTGACACAAGGGCATTTTTATGTGGGCCCACCCACAAGCCGAAGCTCATGGGTGGTAGGAACAAAAATGCGTTGATCCCGTCGGCATTCCTCTCAAGAGGGCACCTCAGGCGCTGGACAATGAACCCATCCGTGCCTCTTTTAATCAAGGGGGCAGGTGTTGCCTGGGGGGATATCCCCCTGGGATCAACGCTGTTAATTTTACTTAGCCGCTCCAGAGGCCGAAGCACTCTGAAGCAGGCTCAAGCAATCACTCTGATGTTCTAAAACAGCAATGGACAAATAGTCTTGGACCAGCTCATTTACTCTCTACGCAAGTTAAGCAAGGCTAGTCCACAACACCATTACACCACACGACGTGTACAATCATTTACTATTTAATACGGTCCTATTGTTGTTGTAATCTGAGTTTTTTTCTTTTTTTTGCTCAATTATAACGGACTAAAAATTAAGAGGATTAACGAGTTTAAAGGGGAGAGCCTCTTAAATCTCCCAGTTGTAGGCAAATTGTTCGGACGAAAGAAGACAAACACACAATGGAAATTTAATACATGTATTGACAAATAATACAAGAATTTGTTGCAAATTTTATTGGCATTTGCTACCAGACTTATTTGTAAGGTTAAATACTGTTCGTTGGAGAAGTGGCGCTAACAGGTGTATTCTGGTCACTGGTTGTAGAGTTCTGTAGAGACGCGTCCGTTTTGTCGGTTCTCGTCCGATAAGTGAAAGTAGGGGATGCTATTTTAGAAGCTTCTCGCCTGCGTAACTGTTCTTTTAAATGACGGTGGCTGGGGCCCTTTTCAAGTAGACTATTTAGGTCCTCAGCCTTCTGATAAGTTTGCTGTCGAAACGGCCTTCAGAAAGTATGCTGTTAAAAACGCCTCCGTCCGGGTCGACGGCCTGTAGACAAGTTTGGTGGTGGGACCGCTTATTTTTTAGTGTCTCCTCGATAACTGCTCCCTGATAAGTGCCGGGGTTTGGATTTGGCGCCAACCTCCTGTTGGCGATTCGCCCTCTAGCGACAGGGGAAGATACTTCTCTATCAGATTTCCGATACAATAAGTTTTTGTACTTTTCTTAGGTGTGGTGTGCGGAGAATAGTGGAGAGCCGCTGTGAGCGGTTTAAAGCTAAACTCGGAGTTACATGATTAATAGGTGGCTTATCAATTATGTACAGTTGTGTAGAATTCAAAATTGTAACTAGTAAACATTTTAGAAGAGTCATAAAAATAATAAATAGTATGTTCAAACACAAATATTCATTTTATGTTAAACAAATATAAAAGAAAAACAGGAAAAATCAATTATCCACTTCGTCTGAAATTATTAGCCACTTCATATTTTATCGATATATAAATTAATACTCAAGTTTTATTTGCTGAATGATTGCGCATTTCTATCTGCGCAGTTTGATAGAAAAACGGTCCATGCGGCGCAGATGTAAATAGGCGTCAGCCATTTGTATAAAATGTCTTGGATATCAAATTCTCAAATGAATAGTCCCGATGTAAGTTTAAAGTTTTAAAAAATTGGGCTTGATGCTATAAGAATTGTAGGTATTAGCTCATAACCAACCCTAAGTCCTTATAATGTATTAGTGCATGAGATTTCCAATATCTTTTACTCTAATGCCTACACAGGGGATTGAAACAGGGACCTCCAGATGACGACTCACTGTCGATTATTCTCTTTTCACCCTCCTCTTTCCCCCTTTTAATCTTCTTTTCTCTTCCTTCTTTCTTTCCTTTCTCCTATTTTTGCTTTTTTTTCTCTCTACTTCTGCTTCTTTCACTGACGCCTTGTCGCTAAAAAAACAAAACATCAGTTTCTCTTTCTTTATCTACTTTTATAATCCCATATACGTATTTCTTCCTGGTCATTCTAAAATCATTTCTCTCAGCCGAAACTCTCGATGAAAGTACAAACGACTGCTGGAATCTGTCATGGCGTCTTTGAAACAAACGCACATGTAAATTAAGCTCTTCATTCTGCCCTGTCAAGAGAAAATTAGTCTCAGCGGCCCAACCACTTTAGCAAACAGGGGTGACAGTAGTCTGACTACGAGCCACTACTCACGATCAGGAGGTTGCGAATTTAGTCTCTGTAGTCACTCGCTACAGTGCATCCATAGATACACTAACATTCGGTTAAGAAAGACAGACAAAAGTTAAATTAAAGAACATTTTCCAATGAAAGACGGGGGTGATGGAAGTGTAAGTTTCTGGAGTTCTATTTTTCGATTATATCCCCTTCTGTTTCAAATCTTTTTATTTGCATTCTCATTTAGTTACAATAGTCGTCCTAATTTAATATGATATTTTATTACACTAAAACTTAAATACTTAGAAGGGTGCATATATTTGCTAGTAATAATAATTTAGATTCATTATTAACTTGCAAATCAAATTATCAATAAATTGATATATCATGATTGAATCAAAGTATTGATAAATAATGATTAATTCTTGTTTAATTTTAATTAATCTTAACTATAATAATGAGATATTTGCAGTTAATTATAATGACATTCACAATATTTAAACTTCATAATAATCTTTAATTTTAATTCTTAATGATTAATAATTATTCTCGTTATATTACTACAAAACAAATTAATAATTATATATATATATATATATATATATATATATATATATATATATATATATATATTTGCTCCTTAATCTTCCGACTGAACAATGCACATATGAGTGTTAAATGTACATAACACGTAACAACAAATACATATGTCCCAAAAAGGTTCAATATGTTCCATGAAAGAAACTGTGATTGATAAATAAAATCACTGTTTCCTTAAAGGGATTTTTAAATAGAATAGTCCACAGAGAAGATGAAGTATTTTGATGCAAGTATCTCATTTCATTTTTCAGGAACACCGATAGTAGTAAGATTGGGGTACTTACTATTCGCATAAATCCCCAAATGGGTTAGAAGGGGCTCCTTAGCCTTGGTCGGCAACCCATCTAAGTCAAGGAAAACTCCGACACACAACCTCCGCTGCCTTTCAAGGAAAGGCTAGGGGAGTAAACCCCGAAAACAAATCAGGAGCCAAAGTCCCTAAGGTGGTGTGATGCTGAAATCCAGTGCTACCCATCAACTCCTGCGACACTACCGTTGCCAAATTGCATTGGTTTCTTACCTTTCCTTTGGATCAGAGCGGAAGTTTGGAGAGGCGGGGATTTGCTGCATGGGTAACAGCACATCCTCTACATGAACCCGACCAGGCTATGTAGTTAAAATAAAACACTTTGACACTACTCCATCGTCTCTAGTAGACGGAAGGCTGCCAACAACATTAGAGAAGATGATCATTTTAATGTATTATTATAAACTAGGAAAATTATGCACTCCCTAGGCGCAAGTATTTAAGTTTTCAAATTAATAAAATGTTATATTAAAGTAGAAAGACTCACGAAACTACATAAGAACCAATATAAAAATATTACACTTATTTTAATATTATTTTAATTGATTTCTATATAAAAGGATTGCTTTAAATGTTTTGAGAATTACATGATTGTATTAGAAATCATTAACAGCAAATAATTATTTATTAAACCCAGTTTTGTTAAAATCGTCATGCAAATTATTCCCACCATATACTATGTAGATTTCTATTTCTTAGAGATACATAACACATATTTCAAGATTTTAACTGTATTAATAATACTAGCAAAATAAAAAAAAATCCTCCGGGCTATGTAAAAATAGATTTTTGAAACATATTGCCTGAGGGGTGGGAGTTAAAAATTCAATGTCAGCGAGTTTGTACCCTAAGTAAGTAAAATCATCAAATTCATTAAAGGATTAAAAAATAAAACAATTTGAAATGTAAACTTTAAATATGTATCAAAATAAAGCAAACTATATATAGATATATAATACCAGTCATGTATTTATTAAAACATGTTTTAAAAAACAATGAGGAATGTCTAATGTTGCATGTTCAAATTTTGAGTGTATTTATTCTATGTTATGACGATTTTGGGTAATGTGACGTAAGCAGTGACGTAGTTTTTGTTACAGACAAAAACCGGAAGCGAATCGCCATTATTAATAGAGATGGGTAGTTTTGTGGTAAATCTGACTCAGCTAGACTTTAATAGTGACATCGTTCATAAATAAGGTGCTAATTAAGATTAAGAGCCGATTTAGCTCAGTCGGTAGAGTACTTGACTAGGAATCGCAAGGTTCGATACTGACCCTCGCCAACTCAACGTATTAGTAGCACAGGGATATGTGTGGTAAAGTGAGGAGCTGATGGTAGGTGTGGCGCTCCACCTCAGACGCTACAAAACAATCTCCTTGGTGTAGCTCAAGTGAAAAGGTGATAGACTCCCTCGCTGTCTGGCTGATGCCGACTTTAGGCCACCCCGACGACTTTACTTTACTTACTTAATGATTATTTCATAATCGTTGAGAATATAACTTAAAACTAAATATAATTTAATAACTAAAGAAATCGTGACGTAGTTTCGGTTACAGACAGTTACATAATCTCCATTATAATAGGATATGAATGGATTACGAATCTGTCTAGCTAAATGTTTCTCTGATGACCACTCCTTTCTTTATTCCACCCAAAAATACGGGCTATATGTTCAAACCCAAATGTATATTAATTGGGTTCGTGTGGGCGTTGTTTGATTGGCTCGATCCAAGGACCTACATTGACAAACTCTGTGAGGATGCTGGATGCTGCGCAGAGGACAATGAATGATAGAGGAGGTTGGTGAGAGATTGTCACGGATATCCGTGCTAATTGCGCGACATGATGATGATGATGATGATGGGCGTTATTTATTCGGTACAAATGCCAATGTATTTGGGCTAAATGTGTCAATTAACCCCATTGAAGGAAGGAAGGGCAGAGGGAAGGAAGGAAAGAAAGAAAAACAAGAAGAAAGGAAGCAAACAAGTAAAGCAACGCAATAAGTATGAACATCTTAGTATTTATTTTATACATTCAAAACTACAGAGTGGTACGAAAGTCTTGTCACCCCCCCTATATGTTGTTTTTAACATTCATTGTTTTTTACTTGAATAATATATGTAGTTATGTTATATGAATAGGTTATACCTTCTGTGTATGTTTTGTGTTTTTGAATTATACACTATGTTACAAAATGAATAGGTTGACCTATTATGTATTATGTAATACCTTCTGTAACATTTTCATTACTTTTGTACACTATGTTACAAAATGAATAGGTTGACCTATTATGTAGTTATGTTATATGAATAGGTTATACCTTCTGTAACATTTTCATTACTTTTGAATTATACACTATGTTACAAAATGAATAGGTTGACCTATTATGTAGTTATGTTATATGAATAGGTTATACCTTCTGTAACATTTTCATTACTTTTGAATTATACACTATGTTACAAAATGAATAGGTTGACCTATTATGTAGTTATGTTATATGAATAGGTTATACCTTCTGTAACATTTTCATTACTTTTGAATTATACACTAAAAATGAATAGGTTGACCTATTATGTAGTTATGTTATATGAATAGGTTATACCTTCTGTAACATTTTCATTACTTTTGAATTATACACTATGTTACAAAATGAATAGGTTGACCTATTATGTAGTTATGTTATATGAATAGGTTATACCTTCTGTAACATTTCCATTACTTTTGAATTATACACTATGTTACAAGGTTGACCTATTATGTAGTTATGTTATATGAATAGGTTATACCTTCTGTAACATTTTCATTACTTTTGAATTATACACTATGTTACAAAATGAATAGGTTGACCTATATATGTAATATAACGACACTTTTATATCATATACTACATCACACAATTAATAGGCTAACTTATTCATAATGCAATATTACCGTTACTTTTAAATTATACAATATATTATAAAATGAATAGGCTAATCTATTCGTAATGTAATATTCACGTTACGTTTATGTACTACATTACAAAATGAATATGCTAACATATTCATAATGTAACATTACCGTTACTTTCAAATCATACACAACATTACAAAATAAATAGGCTAACATATTCATAATGTAACATTACCGTTACTTTCAAATTATACACTACATTACAAAATGAATAGGCTAACATATTCATAATGTAACATTATACACTACATTACACAATAAATATGCTCACCTATTTATAATGTAGCACTATGGCATTTGTAATTGAATGTCTCTTTTTAACAGGTTACTTTTCAATTTAAAAAAAAGAGAGAGAAAAGGTTTCCTTTTTCTTGATTATCAGGTTGTCCTTCGTGTTTTCATATTTATTACTCTACGTAGAATGCCGAGGGCAATCTTCAGCAATCTCTCTTATTCCAAATTAGGCGATCTGCAAACTTAACCGAAGTAAGATAGGATGATTCACCTCATAGAAAGTCTTAGCAATTGGACACACGCTTTTCCGTTAAACTCGATTATTTCACAGTCTATTTGGCAAGTGCTTAGCATCGCGAACATCAGCAGAGGGCGCCAGCAGCAGGCCATACGCACTCTAATTTATGGCACAGCGCTCTGTCCATGGGTAATAAGAGGGCACAATTATTGCATAGCTCAAAATTTAGAGATCATTCGTCCGGATTTTGTTTCCGATTATCAGTGTTGAAGAATTCTCGGTATCTCCCCTTCTCTCTCTTCCCCTTTCCCTCTCCCCCTCTCTCCCCCTCTCTCTCTCTCTCTCTCTCTCTCTGTCTCTGTCTGTCTGTCTGTCTGTCTCTCTCTCTCTCTCTCTCTATAATATATATATATATTGAATTAAACAAGTAAACATATGTAAACATGTATAAAGTGTTGTTATGGGTCTAACGGGAGAAAATTAAATATTTTGTAAAAAAGATGATTATTTTTGGGACTATTATTTGGATTATTTTTTAATTTTTTTTATTTTACCTTAGCGACACGTGTTTCAGATCTTCTGATATCTTCTTCAGGCTTCGATTAACCACATTCTGTGTCCGTATATGAATATATCTATGTATATATACACATATCTCTCCTCCCCATTCTTGGGCATCGCAGTGATAGCTGATTTGTAACATTTATGTGTTTTCAGGTGTGTGTGTGTGTGTGTGTGTGTGTGTGTGGCAGACGTTTTTCCCTTTTTTATAACGATCATTGTACACTTGTCGATGCCAAATTCCATCCCTATATACTGACTGTATATTCTTATGGCTTGTACAACTGTTTCTAGTTCTTTTTCATTTTTGGAAAAAAATTTGATTTCATGTACATAAGATGATTTATTTTTTCTTCTGATTTAGTAAATTTGTAGCCAGCTGTACACTTTCTAAGTATAGAATTAAGAGGCATCATTGCTATAACAAATAACAATGG
Organism: Doryteuthis pealeii; assembly: GCA_023376005.1. NCBI lineage: Eukaryota > Metazoa > Mollusca > Cephalopoda > Myopsida > Loliginidae > Doryteuthis > Doryteuthis pealeii. Next base: position 69,272,613 of record CM042152.1, on the reverse strand, counting down.
AGATTTATATTTTAATCTCTGCTAAGGTCTGTCCTCCTGCTTTTAATTCTATTTTTTTTTTTGTATATCTTCAAGCATTCAAGAATCCAAATTTGTGGAACTATGTCATATGCCTTCCTGTAGTCGATCCATGCCATCACATGATGTTTTCGCCTCTCTTTAGTCTCTTTAAGAATGTGCTTATCTATATACAGCAGGTCATTTGTTCCTCTTGTTCACTTACATCATCCTTTCTGTTCTTCTGTAAATAATCCACGACAATAAAGAGTAGTAATTTTCCTCTTTTATCTGTGCGGTTAAGATTTTCCAAATTATAGGTAGACACGTTATTGGCCTATAGCTGCTGGGGATGGTTTCTTTTTTTGGGGGTGGTCTTTCTGGGTCAAGGTAATTTTTTTCTTTTGTCATCCATTCTGGTGTTTGCTTCTTCTTGACATTTGTTCAACTGTCGGGTCATTCTATCATGAATGGATGTGAATTTTTTTAAACCAGTACCCATGTATTCCACCATGGCCCGGTGTTTTCCAGTTTGGTAATTTCTTGAGTGTTGCCCTTAGTGATTCCAAATGTATTTTTGCTTCGGGTCCTTCTTTGAGTCCTTTGAGTTCCTTTTTCATTTTATTTATTCATTCTGTCTTTCTATTATGTTCTTTCTTTCCCCATGTCTTGCCCCAGAAGTTTTCTGTTTCCTTTGCATTCGGATATTCGTCTGTCTTAATGCTTTGTTCACTGACTTGGTGGTAGAATTTCTTTTCATTATTTTTGGAGGGTCCTATTCTGTTTGTATTGTTTGACTCTGTACTGGTATCTTTTGAGTCTAACTATCTTCGCTAGTATTTTTTTGGTTTATTTCTTCGTGTTGTATAGTTAGCCATGTCTGATGTTGTATTTTCCTGCCATTGCATTTACTCGTGTGTTTCCTTTTACTAATGATTTCGCTTTTTGTCGCAGGCGTTTTGTTTCTCTTTCCAATCACATTTCCCATCCAGCTTTTTTGTTTCTGTTTGGTTTGCGTGTTGTAATACCAATTTTTTTGTGGACTCGTTTTGCTCCCGTATGAATTAGGTCGTTCACTTCGGTGATGATGTTTGTTGTCGATGTTTTGTAATATCTTATTAACCTTTATGATTTCTCTTTTTACTTTTTTCCAGTCCTGATTTCTTAGAGATGGTAGTGTATCCTTCGGTGTTATCATGATTTGTTTTATTAGTTCTATTTCGTACCTCTCATCTTGTGTTAGTGTTACATTTGCAATGTGTTCCCTGATGTTTTGGTTGTTAGTGTGTGGTGTTTCCTCAAGTTCCGAGAATACATTTTGGACAACTTCCTCTCGACTTACCTGTCCAATTATTTCCATAATCTCGAGGACAGAACATCACCCTTTCTTTAGAATCAGTCTTGCTTGGTCAGCAAGTCTTTGATTTGTTGTAGTGAAATTATCATTTTTTCACAAATTTCTATCATCCGCTTGCAATACTCTGTTTCCATTGGGTTGCTTTTAAAATAACAGTGGAGTGCTTTTAGCTCAGTCGGTAGAGTGTCCGGCTCGGAACCACAAGGTTCCTAGTTCGATACCTGCCCTCGCTAACTTAGCGCATGAGTAGCACAGGGATCTGTGCGGTAAAGTGAGGAGCTGATGGTAGGAGTGGCGCCCCACCTCAGACGCCCCAAACAATCTCCTTGGTCTAGCGCTAGTGAAAAGGGGATAGATTCCCTCGCTGTTTTGCTCATACCGACTTTAGGGCACCCCGATGACTTTTACTTTTTACTTTTATGCTGTCTTCTCTCGTCCACTTCTCCGATGTCTCTGGGATGATTTGTTGTTTTGTTCGTTTACGTTGCTGGACGAAATATAAGTATTTAAATGAATAAAAACAAAAACAGTTAAGACGAGAGTTAGTAGACACTAGTTTATATGTTGCTAAGGGGGTGATCAGTGTTAAAATGTTAGTCCACTAAAGAAAAGGTGTTGGATTATTTTGTGGTATATATATATATATTTACCAACCCCTCCGCAAGAGCAGGATGCGACACAAGGTCAATTTCTTAAGCGGAGTTCAACAGGTTTGAATTCAGAGTTTTCCTTCTTCTAGACCGGTTGCCTAACCAAGGTTAAAGAGTCCAGTCTGCCCTACTATTTATCCATAGCTGGAGGGAGAGTAGGATTCATACCTTTCCCAAGAGTATTAGCGCAACGTGAAATGCAATTACCACGTCCAGGATTTGAACTCGGGGCTACGAGTCCATTCCCCATTTATTTTGTGATATAATGTGTCCTGCAATACACCATCTAAATTTATAGACTGGGCGAGGTTACGTGGTCTATTCCTCCGCCAATCAACAGCCATAATGCGTGGCTGAGTGACTACTTAAACACTGATACTTTCCATAGTCCATTTGCAATCATTGACGAAGGAACTATTGTAAGTTCTAAGGAGAACCAAAGGATTCTTTATCGGGTATTTCCACTGGACAAGAACTCTTGCTTAAAGCCTAAAGGATGGTCCATAAAATTGTTACAAAAGGGATCTTAGAAGTTAATGACAAGTTACAGTTAATTGATTACTGGTATTTATTGGGAAAGTTATAGATATTTATGATTCGGACCATTGTTACTAAAAACATTACCAATTTTTATTTAATTCAGTCAATTTTAAAAAAAAAGAAAAGATTTTCAAGTGATAGGCAAGTTTGACAATATTGTCTGTTTAATTTTTGCATTGAAAAATGAACCATAATAAATAGATATATTACCAAGTATTGCATCTCTGCCAATTAAGTCAGCCAACTTGTTCATGAGATGTACTCGCTGTGATGAATCCATTGTTCTCCAGGAAGAACCAAGACGAAGGGTCTCCTTTGACGCCCGAACCGCATTGTCAATATCAGCCTATATAAGGATAAAGACACTGTACATGACAAAACAATTTCTATCTCTTCTCAATACCTATCTGATACCTACATATACACTGCAGAGATTTTAATCTGAGTTTTAAACAAAACAAGATCAATGAGTATTGAACAATAATAAATAGATATATTACCAAATCAAGCCTGAAGTATTGGGCGGGTTACTCTTATATTTGATATAATTCCTTAAAATGTTTTCCTTAATGCAAATGATTAAGAAATGTCTCTTTGAATCTCTCAACTTTTAAATAGTGATTTTGATATCTTACTCCAAATTTTGTGACAACAGTCC
>CM042152.1:69169411-69264411 GCA_023376005.1 Doryteuthis pealeii | reverse complement strand
TTGGCGTGTTCTTCTGTCGGCAGGTCATTGATGTTTGGATGACCTCTTTTCTAATGGTGCTTGGGCTGGCCGCCGGTATGCGGGACAGGGGCGGCTGGTTGTCCCCACTGTTCTCTCCATTGGTGGCGTTGGGGTTGGATATGTAGGTCATTGGTGCCGAGGGCTGGAGAAATATTTGTACGAGTTTAGGGCGCCTAAATCCGTGTTTAATCCGTGTGTTATGTGTGTGTGCGTGTGTGTGTGTGTTCGCGCACGCGCTTAGGCGTATTATCCATCTAATTTCTTTGTGTTTGCGTGTCTTTGTGGATGGGAAGCTGTGGTCTATTAATATGCACTTCAAATTTTCTAGTATGTGCAGTGGTCTATTAAAATGTTTTGCTATTGTGCTATATTTAGATTATTGTTAATTTGTTGTTATTTAATCTAAACCTGAAGGGTGTTTGTGTATAATATGTTCCATTATACAAACACTTGGTCAGCCTGCGAACTTTTCAGCTGACTTTCGTTAGCTGCAAGGAATATGCGTGGCTAACGACATAGGCAACCGAAATCGGACAGTGGTGGTAGTGGTGTTGGTAGTGGGGTAGTTGGTGAGTTGGAAACCGATGGCATATTGAAGGCATGTTGAACTAACACTTTGAAATCACTTCTAAAAGAAATGCAATTAAAATTATCACAAATTAGATTGTTTCCTTTCTTTCTCTTAGCTTTATTTCTATTCGTTCATTGAATTATTCGTTTATTCAATAATTTGTTCTGTCATTTTCTCTGTATTCAAATGAAACATTAATTCTAAGAAGTGACTCTTTGTTTTTTAACATTGTACACTAATTATAAACGTTTATTTTAAACAAATTTCTCTTTTGGGGGGCTGTCCTGGGTATGGCGTTAAACTGTACCTAATGGTGAAATTCCAGTTCTGGAGTCCTGGGGAGTAGGGTACGTCTATTTTGGAACTGTAATGTCTTGAAAGTTGTAAATTAACAATCTTTTGAAATGTTATCACTGTATTAAATTAGTAATAGGGTAGGTTGATTTTAGAACTTTAATGTCTCCCATGCGGCAAAAGTTACAAATTAGCATAAAGAATTTACCGCACGAAATATTTTTTTTCAAAACTTTGACTTCCTTTGAGGAAATATATTTCAATCTTTTAAAGTGTTATCACTGATACAACTTAATTATAAGGTAAAAAGCAATATATCGAAAGTGTCGGTTGTGATGGGGGCATATTTTCAATTTGAATTCTAGTTTGATATTTTATTCGTTTCGTTTAAAATAACAACTTTTCTATTTTAAATATTGAAATCGCTTTATTTCCGAAATCAATTTCTTGGCTAAATTTTGCGAAATCGAGGATTTTTAATGCATTGTAGTAGACGACCTTTGATGCTATTTCCTCAAACAATGTTGCAAGTAAGAAATCAAGTTTTTGGTATCGGTATTTATTAAACGAACACACAACTTTCATTATTTGGGAGAATTTGATATTTTTAAAAAGTGAAAAATCAGCCTACCCTACAGGAGAGTGTGGTGTACTCCTTCATGGCCATTACTTCTGCGCGGATATGGAATTTGTACCTTTCTCAAGAGTATTGCTCAGAAAGTCAATATAATAGCTGTTAAGTATCTGGCCGCCATCCTTAGTTCCAGATGTAGTGAATAAGTAAGCAAGCCAATAAGTATCCGGTGTTATAGTATTCTTTGTAAGTCCGTCGTCCAAGATAGTCCGAGTGTCAATGACATAAGTTTAGAATCAGGCTTCTATTAATACAACAACAGCAGCAGCAGCACTGCCAGTGATTGGACAATAGGAATCTTTCTCGGGTCACGTGATAGTCAACGAGTCTATATTTAGGAGTGGCCATTTGCCCCAAGCCTTATATCACAAAACGTGGTGTAAGGGGCACCTCATTTGGTGTAATGGTTAGCAAGGTAGATTTGCAGACCATTGATAGTGAGTTCGATTCTCACTGGGTGCCCCATACTTCTGGCCTTGTGCCATATCTAAGCTAAGCTTAGTAAATAACTATATCACAAAACGTGGTGTAAGGGGCACCTCACGTGGTGTAATGGTTAGCAATCTAGATTTGCAGACCATTGTTAGTGAGTTCGATTCTCATTGGGAGCCCCATACTTTTGGTCTTGTGCTATATCTAAGCTCAGCTTAGTAAATAACTATATCACAAAACTGCAAGAATAGCACAAGTAGATTTTGACCTCACTATGATGCCGTAGTCTAGCACACTATTCCATATACCGCATTTTGTATTTATTTTGGTACAAAGTTAAAGAGCTCAGTTTGCCATACTATTTACCTATAGATGGAGGAATAATAGTTGGATTCATATCTTTCCCAAGAGTGTTAGCGCTATGTTAAATGCAAACGCGCCTACACATTATTATGTTATTGCACAATTATCATCACCGCTGTAGTCCTTACGATGATGATGATGATGATGATGAACGGCCTGGTACCTCCTTGTCAAACAAGGCACAAAAAGGAGTGAAAAATAGAGGAAAGAAGCTGCCACAGCAAAGAGAGCCAGAAGGAGGGAGAGACAACAGCAACTCCAGCAAGCGTCACTGTTTGTTTGCAGTCAATGCACCAGAGATTGCCATTCAAAAATTGGCCTGTTCAGCCACTCATGCAGATGCAGTTTTAAAAAACCGTGGACACTATATCGGGATTAGCGCCGTGAAACACCAATTCCAACATGTGGGTATCTTCTAACTCCAAAGTACGAAGTAAATCACTTTGTAATATACCGGGGAAAATATATCCTAAGTTCCGATATATAAGTAAATATACCTTTTCAAGTACAATGGGAAGACAATTTCAAGGGGGCGGGAAATACACAATTTTCAAATTCGGATACTGAATGAAAGAAAAACACGATAACAATAATAACTTTCAACAATTTTAATAACAATAAAAAAAAAAGGCTGGAAGAAGGATATGTAAATGTCTATTTGATAGAGGGTGGTGGATAGTAACTAATAGAGTTCGAAGAGAGAGAGAGAGAGAGAGAGAGAGAGAGAGAGAGAGAGAGAGAGAGAGAGAGATGTTGGTGGTCTGCAAAAAACGATGTTTTGCGAGGGACTTATCTGTGAGCCCGGTAACAAGTGTTCATTTGTCGTAATTTCGTAGTTCTTTGATAGATGAATTTCGTAGTTCTTTGAATTGTAGAAGGGTCGAAGTTTAATAGTCTTGTGTTGTCTGTAGAGTTGAATTTCGTTGACTTAGTAGATCTTTGTAGTTCTTGAGTTCTTGTTTTCTGTCCTTTTAAGGTTTAAGATGAATTGAGATGATTTCTGTATTTGATGTATTTCGTGTTACAATAAGGTAGCTTTGCTACAAATTTCCTTATTGTTGAATATGGTAGAATTTCGAGTGAGTGCCGACTAATTTTGTTTCCAGTCTTTGGGAGAGATAGACTCTAATTTCCTCAAAGACGTAGTAGAATTTCACCCCCTGTGTCGTAGCATAGCGACAAGGATTCACGTAGGTTGCCGTCCACCGTGACACTGACGAATCTGTAGCAAAATCCTCCCTTGCCCAAATCGTGACGTCACATGTCTCTCGGTAAGCTTGGCCCTCTTTTTTCCCCCAGGCGTACGCGAGGGAGGTAAAAATGTAGTAGCTGTTGTTCACTTGGGGTCAAATTCTGGGACAACGAACTCTAACCATGACGTCATAGAGCCGTAGGAAGACTTGGTGGATTCTAACAGATTTTTTAATTTCAAATTTTGTTTTTAATTTTATTTTTTTTAAACATAAATTTTGATAACTACGCCATCGTCTTTGGCAGGCGGATGGGTGCCAACACATCATCACCGCTGTAACTCTAATTATCATTAGAATATGATGATTATGATGATGATGCTGATGATGATGCTGATGATGATGATGATGATGATGATGATGAGGAGGAGGAGGAGGAGGAGGATCCAATCATAATCACAAAATATTGCCATCAAATGATGATGATGATGATGATGCTGATGCTGATGATGATGATGATGATGAGGAGGAGGAGGAGGAGGAGGAGGATCCAATCATAATCACAAAATATTGCCATCATAATGATGATGATGATGATGATGATGATGATTATGATGATGCTGATGCTGATGATGATGATGATGATGATGAGGAGGAGGAGAGGAGGAGGAGGGAGGATCCAATCATAATCACAAATATTGCCATCAACATGATGATGATGATGATGATGATGATGATGATGATGAGGAGGAGGAGGAGGAGGATCCAATCATAATCACAAAATATTGCCATCAACATAATGATGATGATGATGATGATGATGATGAGGAGGAGGAGGAGGCAGGAGGAGGAGGATCCAATCATAATCACAAAATATTGCCATCAACATATGATGATGATGATGATGATGATGATGATGAGGAGGAGGAGGAGAAGGATCCAATCATAATCACAAAATATTGCCATCAACATAATGATGATTATGATGATGATGATGATGATCATATCATCAAAATAATGATATGATGATGATGATGATCATCATCATCATCATCATATTGGACGCCAACGTTTTTTGAAAACATTTTCCTCCTTTTTCTGTCTTCTTCCTCTTCTTATTGGTCTCTAATGCCATAGTTAGTCACGTTTCACGTCAAGTGAGCAAGTGGTGCGGGGGGGTGCCGATTCCATTCAACGATTCCTTAATAGATCCGTCATTTCCTCAACCTCATTTACCATTCCAGTTGTGTGGTGTACTTCCCCTTAATTGGATCAGTTTCCGTTTCGTAGAAGCTGCATAATTTTTCCCGACTTACTTCTAAGTTTGATAGGACGCATACGTTATGTTCGTATATATGTGATTCAAAAAGGGATTTTTCCTCAGTAGTTGGCAATAGGAAACACTGTTTACAGTTGCACCTTTTTATTTAAATATACGAGGTTCATTCTATAAGTAAGAGAAATTTTACCTAAGTAGTTGACAATAGGAAACACTGTTTACAGTTGCACCTTTTTCATTTATATATTCGAGGTTCATTCATAAATAAGGGAAATTTTACTAAGTAGTTGACAATAGGAAACACTGTTTACATTTGCACCTTTTTTATTTATATATACGAGGGTCATTCAATAAATAAGGTGAAATTTTATAAGAACTTGCAAGCATTACAGTTGCACATTTTCTTTGATACGAGGATCACTCAATAATAAAGTGAATTTACCTAACGCGATGGCAATAGGAAATACTGTTTATTGCTGAACCATTTTCTTTATATACATGTGAGTCATTCAATAAATAAGGTGACAAGTCCATTTATTTAGTGAAAACTATCTTCTGGTTAAATTCACTCGGGTTGATTTTTTTAATATATACATGGTGAATTTTGGAAAGGTGTATATATATATATATATTATATATATATATATATATATATATATATATATATATATAAATTTACTGTTTTTTGTCATAGGAAAATAAACATGATAAAAAAGAGAAGAGATTTATAACTCAGCTTCCCTGTTTGATGCTTGTTTATATATTATATATATATATATATATATATATATATATATATATATATATATATCGCTGTATTATATCCGCATAAAATCAAATTATAAAACCACACAGAAAAAAAAATAGAACCAAATAAAGAAGAATTCAATTATAAGAAAGAACCAAAAGAAAAGATTATCTTTTATCGACATCTTCAAACAGACTTGTATATAACAAATAAAAAATATAAAAAATGACCGGATACATTTCTATTCACATCACCGCAGCAAAATAAAATCAGGAATATTAATAGGTTTCTATTTAAGAACCGTCGTAATTTGTAAAGAAAAAAAATATCGAAATCTTCTTTTAATTACTTTACAATTCAGTTTCATACACAAAAAAGACACCAAAAGAAAATTCGGCTGGCTGGTTGGTTGGTTTGTCGTTGGTTTGTCGTTTGTTTGTGGTTTGGGTTTATGTTTTACGACATATCAATACTTATGGGTTATTTTATACCAAATATTGTTTTTTTTTTTGGGGGGGGGGTTCATAAATGATTTGTTTTAACTTTATGAGTATAATTTTTTCAAACAAAATCTTGTTTTACTAATCTTTTAAACGAAATTCTTTTTAATCAATATTTTAATCCAAATTTTAAAACCAATTTCTTTGTATAAAAAATATAATATGACCTTACACAGTTACCGCCCCTTAACCATCGCCTGATAAGATACCTTGTATGATTGGTTAAAGACCATTGTCGGCGACCAATCAAAATACATATTAGTATTCTTAGTTTAGCGCCAAATTTCGTAGATGATTCCTTCAACCTTTCTCTTTTGCTGCTACGGCCGTCACTATAGGACGTGTTTTTGAAGCCAGCTACAAGTAGAGCCTGTGGACAACGTAAACTCAATCTTAACTCAAGCTAGCCTCTTTCATACAGAGACAAGATAAGTTACGCAAACGCATTATTTTGCAACCTACACTCTACAATTTACAATTTATAACACATTTGTATACCACATTCACATTTTGTATATCACACGTTACATATTGTATATTGCACGTTGATGTTTTGTTTGTTGAATACACCGTTTGTCTAAATGTTACATAATTATTAGATTCCTAATGCTTATGTACAGTAGTGTAGAAACCAAAATGGCTGTTATAAGTTGCAGCCCACGGCCTTGAAGGATTGAATGACAAGGCTTGACCTCATCCTGATTCTTCCGGTGGATACCGTAAGAATCGGTGGAGAAGACCCTCTTCCGGTTTAGATTAGAAATAGATTTTTAGTCAGATCGGCCAAAAACCACGACGGTGGTAAGTCGTGTTATGCACGGTGCCGACTCAATCTGCGCAGGTAGTCTGGTGGGGATTTCAGAATAAAATATGATCTAAGTTAAATCGAAGTCTTGTGTTATTATCTAAAAACTACCAATGACACAGGGCTTCTGATAAAGAGAAATCCCCAATGGAAGACCAGACACGAAGTTCCCAAGACGAAGTCCAGACGCTGGAAGAAGAATAGAAGTAAGAAAGTAAGGAAAGAGAGTATACAACATAAAGCCTTGTGTTATGTTTTCCTTATCTGTTGCTTTTATCATTATCTTGTCTACATATTTACCACATGTAACCAATTTTTAACCAAGTTGTTTGTTACCAATTTTTTAACTAAATTCTTTTTAACCAATTTTTAATCAAATTTTTTTAACCAAATTCTTTTTAACCCATTTTTATGACGAAATTTATGAAGATAGATAGATGCTATTTCTAACTAAACTCATTTTACAAAATTCTTTTAAATAATATTTTTAACCATATTCATTTTACTCAAAAAATCTTTAATTAAATTTTTCAACCAAATCCTTTTTAGAACAAATTCATTTTTATGAGTATTAACAAATTTGCATTATTTGTATTATTCGGACTATTGTCCTCATCTTCATTGTTATCTGTAGAACGTTTCGGTCGATGTGCCCTCCGGCATTCTTCAAGGTATTTCTTGTCGGACTCGGGAACCTTCTCGGAATGTACAGATAACAATGAAGATGAGGACAATAGTCCGAATAATACAAATAATACTAATCATCAAGCTTCATCTAAAAAATTCAGAGAAATAACAAATTTGCGTAAATAATTTCCATGTTAGACTTATCATTAACTTCCTATGTATCGATAAATTGATAGAAATATTGGTGCTATTCGCAGAATTACGTCCTGGCCTCCTGCCTTAAAAAACACTAGGCGGTGATAGCTGAAAAAAAAACCCTACGAATGAAATCCCTAGCTGAAGATTTGCCTGTTGAAAAAACAAAAAACAACCAGCGCTTAAGGTGTTTTTCCCGAAAAGTTAATGCGATATTTTACCCCCTCCAGTCTTTTTTCGACAAGTAAATGTAAATATTTTAACCCTCCCCCTCTTTAAAATATTTTATGGGGGGGGGCTAAATATTTACATTTACTTGTCGATAAGAATATGGCTTACATTTAACACCTTCAAACCACTAAAAAAATAATTTGTCGATAAAAATGTCTTCAATCCGCTAAAAAATATCTTTTTTTTTCGGTATTTTCATTTTTTTTTTTTTTTCGACAATCAATTACAAATAAAAAAATCAAAACATTTTTTTAGGTATTTTTATTTTATTTGGGGAAGGTTGTTTTTTCAGCCATCACCGCCTAGCGTTTTTTAAAGGTTGGGACGCTATTCTGCGAATAGCACCGAAATATTTTTTATTAATATATATCTATTTTTTTCATATATTGAACCCTAACAGGTACTACCATTCCGGTATTTAGTGACTTAAGAGTAATGGTGATAAGAAGTCACTCCACACTGCCTAAACTTCAACACTATACGCAGTTTGACGTAATACCCAGGATTCTAAGACCCTCATCACCGCTTTATAGCACATATGATAAAAAGCGTTGGGGTTGTCATTGGGACAATAGGGTCGGGACAATCATATCCGTGCTAGGGCTTGACGTGGACAGTCGATTGATCGGAGGGGGGCCTCTCCGACTGCCCGCCTAGCCTAAGGGCCAAAGGGCCAAAGGGGAGTGTCACATGTCATGGACTGCTCAGCCTCCAGGATTCTGTCCTTAAACACCACGGGTCGCCACCCACGGCCAACATTGCAGGGGGTGTCTTACTCCTCTGCAGAGGTGGAAGGGTCGGGTTTAGCTCAATCGGTAGAGCGTTCGGCTAGAAACAAGGTTCCTAGTTCGATACCGGCCCTCGCCAACTCAACGTATGAGTAGCACGGGGATCTATGCGGTAAAGTAAAGAGCTGATGGTAGATGTGGCACTCCACCTCAGACGCAAAAACAATCTCCTTGGTCTAGCGCTAGTGAAAAGGGGATAGACTCCATCGCTGATTGTCTGATACTGACTTTAGGCCACCCCGACGACTTTATTTACTATGCCTTCTAGGGCATCTTGCCTTTCTTTTTCTATATTCTCACATGGACATTTAACAGAAAAAAACATCTTTCCACCGGAAATATACATATTTACCAACCCCTCTGCATGAGTTAGGTGTGACACAAGGTCAATTTCTTAAACGGAGTTTAACAGGTTTGGATTTAGAGCTTTCCTTATAGACTAATTGCCTATCCATAGTTAAAGAACCCAGTTTGTCATACTATTTAACCATATCTAGAGGGAGAATAATCGGATTTCATAGGTTATTAGTGCTATGTGAAAGACAAACAACCTCGTCCAGGATTTGAACTCGTGTCGCCGTGTCCACAGTAAACATTACATCACGCGCCACTACAGAACGTATACACTATTAATTTTTTTTTAATCAAATTGAAAAATAGATCACTAAGTAGGCCTGAGCCTATTGTTGCATACCCTTGTTCTTTACTTCTTTACTTACTTCTTTCTTACTCTATTCTTCTGGCCATCTTTGGAATCTTATAACATCTTGTCTTGGTCTGGAATCTTCTAAGGTCTGGACTTTCTTGGGGACTTTGGGTCTGGTCTTCTATTGGGGATTTCTCTTTATCAGAAGCCCTGCCTCATTGTTAGTTTTTAGAGGTAATAACACAAGACTTCGATTTGCTTTGATCTTACTTTATTTTTAAATCCCCGACCAGACATCTGCGCAGATTAAGATGGGGGCGAGTGTAACGCGACTTACCCTTCCGTAGAGCTCGGCTGCTAGTCTCTAACTGACTGAAACTTACTTACTATCTAAGCCGGAAGAGAGGGTCCTCTCTACCGGTTCTCACGGCTATCACCGGAAGATAGGGTTAGGACTGAGGTCAAGCTTGTCACTCAATCTTCAAGGCCGTTAGCTGCACTTAAAACGCCATCTTGTTTTCTACACTATTGCACATAAATATTAGGTATCTAATAATTATGACCACCCCAATCGGAGAGTTGAAAGGTTTGAATTTAAATTTTCCTTCTGTTACAATTTTATCGGCCATCGTTTGTTTAACCCTCAAGCAAGAGCGCTTGTCTAGCGGAAATCCTCTGGTAATCCTCTGGTAAAGAATCCTTAGTAGTGTAAGTTCTTTCGTCAATGGTTGCAAGTAGACTATGAAAGGATCAGTGTTTAAGTAGTTAATCAGCCAAACGTTATGGCTGTTGATTGGCGGAGGAATAGACCACGTGACCTCACCCAGTCTATAAATTTAGGAGGTGAATTGTACTATAACTTATACGCCGAAATATTCCAACACCTTCTCATTGACTGGTTGCCTAACCAAGGTTAAAGAGCCCAGTCTGACCTACTATTTACCCAGAGCTTGAGGGAGAATAATTGGGTTGATACCATTCCCAAGGGTGTTAGCACTATGTAAGCTGTGGCTTCGTCCAGGATTTGAACTTGGGTCGACGAGTCCATTTCCTACGACTCTAACCAGTACACCACCGCGCTTTCTTAAAATAATATCATAATTATTTTTCTTACCAATTTTTCTGAAATCATCCAAATTCGTATTGTGTCTATTTCTGTTTTTGATCTGATTCGGCAATTTCTTCCAAAAATATATTATTCTTTTAGTGGGGAAATCTCATTGACTAACAGACTTAGTTTTGGAAATCTACTTTGACAGTAAATTTCCATTTCGAGGAGAAATATTAAAAAACTGTCGACCATAATTAGAAATTCCATTTATTATTTTGAAAGTTTCAGTTAGATCACATCTCCTTCTTCTGTCTAGTAAAAGACATTATCAAATATCGTTATCCAAATTATATTTATATCATTTTATTAAATGTCTGTGAAGTTGGTCGATGTCACAGGAAGTTTTAAACGACGGTGACAATGATCGATATAATGTAGATAGTCACACACACACACACACACACACACACACACGCATATATATATATATATATATATATATATATATATATGTGTGTGTGTGTGTGTGTGTGTTATGTTCTTGTGAACGTTGTTTGTTTGGTCTTTTGAAGCATTGGATAAAAGAACAAAAACAAGAAAAACAGAACAAAAATCAGAATTTTTATATATTCAACCGTTGCTCTGTTCCTGGTTTAATCTATTCCGATATTTCGGGTGAACATTCACCCTTTTTCAAGGTATATCAGACGGTCTGGAGAAAAAAAGATGAAATGTTGTATATGAGGGCAAAAAAGTAATAAAATAAAGTGAACGGATTTAGTGGTTTTTAGCCGTTAATTTTCTTTCGAATATATATATTATATATATATATATATATATATATATTGTAAAAGTTATAGGCAGAAAACCTACTTATGTTTCACCCAAGGACCATCAGTGAATTAATTGAAATAATGACAATCATATAGGTGCTAAAGCTTGACGTGACCAGCTGATTGGTCAGAGAGGGTCTCTCCGACCGCCTGTCTATCCCTAAGAAGGACTAAAGTGGAGTGTTGCATGTGATGGACTGCTCATCCATTCCGTCCTTAAGCATCATAGGTCGCCACCCTCGACAAACTGGTGGCCCTATTGACATGGGTCTTACTCATCTGCAAATTTGCAATCGACGGGGTGGTCTTATGTTTTTTTTTCCACGGCAATTTCATTATATATATTTACCAACTCCTCCGCACGAACAGGATGTGACACAAGGTCAATTTCTTAAGCGGAGTTCAACAGGTTTGAATTCAGAGTTTTCCTTCTCCTAAACCGGTTGCCTAACCAAGGTTAAAGAGCACAGTCTGCCCTACTATTTATCCATAGCTGGAGGGAGAGTAGGATTCATACATTTCCCAAGGGCATTAGCGCTAAGTGAAATGCAATTACCACATCCAGGATGTGAACTCGGGGCGACGAGTCCATTTCCCATGACTTTAGCCATAACACCACGCGCTTCCTCGGCAATTTCATTATATGAAGGCTGAAGAAGTAATCAGCTGAAATGTCTGTGGTTATAAACTTCAAGAATAAAGAAGTTCAATTATATGGTAGCTCAGCATCGTTTATTTATTTAGAAAGTCGTGGATTGTTACGATTCGCGTGGCCATTTTAGGACTGTAGTTGAATGCAGTTTTACAGTGGAGATCCCTTGTGGCATAAAGTTTGATCCTTTCTTGAAGTAGAAAGATGTAGTATCAGTTTTAATCCTTGTCTGTTGATCTGTTCTCAAAGTAGAAATTTGTATCAGAGTTGATCCTGTCTTGAAGTAGAAAGTTGTATTAGATATAATCATTGTCTGTTGATCTATCCTCAAAATAGAAAGTTCTATCAGATATAATCCTTGTCTGTTGACCTTTCCTTTCAGCGGTCTTTCCAACAAGTAATTTTACTACAATTTATCAACACCTTTAAATAGTAAATTAAATACATGTTTGGGCGTTTTTGATTGGCGAATTCAGCTACCGCTAATTTGGAATAGTCTATAATATAAGTTGTGGTCTTTAACACACCTTATACCCAAATAATTCATGATTGGGTCCCTGACAAGGCTGATAATTATTGCAATACAAAGGATCAATACAGACATATGGCGCAACGGATACAATAGTTGAATTAATACAGTTCTAATTGACATTCATCTGTAGATTGCAGGTTCAATCCTGGCCATTGGTGAAAATAATGGAGAATACTTAACATAGCTTAACACTTGTACGCGGTTATGTTTAGCGACATGAGAACAGTCTACCCCGTGGATTGAATAAAGGGTTCGATTCGAAGTTTCGTGAAGACTTCCGAGCTCGACAAGAAGGTTCGTGTTCGACGTGAAAGTTCCTAATTTCGACAAAAACACCTGAACAGGTTGGTGGGCACATCGGCCGAAACGTTGTGTATATAATAATAAACATGAGGACATCAGTCCGAAAAATCCAAACAATACGAAAATAAACATTGGCAATAAAATCTAAATCTAACGTCTCGGATGCTCGGAAGCAGAGCAATATTAAAACTGAAAAAGGATTATTCTCTTGTTTATTCCTGTAACTAAAAGTTTCACGTGTCGAATTAGGAGATTAAATCCGACGCCAAGATCGGAAATTATATAAGTATGAAGACGCGTAAAAAATGTAGCTAGTCGCTGGACAGGAAATTTAAGGAAGAGTGGTGATGCGATGAACCGGAAGTTTAAAGAACATATAGATAATATATACTCTATGTATATTTATACACTGTCAAAATTGCAGCAAATTTCTGTCTCGAATTTAGAACATTTTTTTCTTTTTTTTTTTTTTTTTTTTCCTAATTTCTTTTCAGTGGAAACTGTCGAATGTCATTATTGTCAACAAAGATAGAATGAACATGACCTCGGTTATGGACTCTGGCGTCAGCTCCGGACTCACAGAAGACTTCAAGATTGATGTTCAGAAAAGAAAAATGATAATTTACAGTCATAATTTAAACTTTTCTTTTTCCTGATAAGTTAATCTTATTATAACGGAGATTATGTAACAGTCTGTTTGTAACCAAAACTATGTCACCACTGATGTCACGATTTCTTTAGATATCTAAGTTATATTCTCAACGATTATGAAATAGTCATTATTTAATTTTAATTAGCATCTTATTTATTAATGATGTCTCTATAAAAGTTTAGCTGAGTTAGATTTGCCGCAAAACTGCCCATATTATTAATGCATTTAAAATCCTGGAATATGTGTCATATATCTCTAAGAAATAAAGATTTATATCGTATATGGTGGGAATAATTTGCATAATGATTAAAAAATGGAGTTAATAAATAATTATTTGCTATTACTGATTTCTAATACTATCATGTTATTCTCAAACGTATTAAAAGCAATCCTATATATAATTTTATATAGAAATCAATTAAAATAACATTAAAAGCAATCCTATATATGATTTTTAAATAGAAATCAATTAAAATAACATTAAAAGCAATCCTATATATGATTTTATATAGAAATCAATTAAAATAACATTAAAAGCAATCCTATATATGATTTTATATAGAAATCAATTAAAATAACATTAAAAGCAATCTATATATGATTTTTAAATAGAAATCAATTAAAATAACATTAAAAGCAATCCTATATATGATTTTATATAGAAATCAATTAAAATAACATTAAAAGCAATCTATATATGATTTTTAAATAGAAATCAATTAAAATAACATTAAAAGCAATCCTATATATGATTTTATATAGAAATCAATTAAATAACATTAAAAGCAATCCTATATATGATTTTATATAGAAATCAATTAAAATAACATTAAAAGCAATCCTATATATGATTTTATATAGAAATCAATTAGAATAACATTAAAAGCAATCGTATATATGATTTTTAAATAGAAATCAATTAAAATAACATTAAGATAAGTGTAATATTTTTATATTTGTTCTTATTTAGTTTTGTTCGTCTTTCTAATTTAATATATTTTATTAATTAAAACTTAAAGACTTCTGCACATTTTATTACATTAAAACTTAAAGACTTCTGCACAGGGGGCGCATATTCTTGCTAGTTCAATTAATTCGAAAAGTTTTATCAGAGTCCAAATTACCTACGTTGTTTTATAAAAAAACTAATTTCCTTTTTGTAAATTTCAGCGCTGTTACCTTGACCCCCCCCAAGAGAAGGGCAGCTATTAAGTGCAAGTCCTCACCACTTACTGAAAAAAATAAAACTAACATACGTTGTATAGTAAAAACAGAACTAGTGCTTAGACTTTTAGGTAAACTTTAGTTCACTTTACTCTGACTACGATCTGTCTGACGTTTTCAGAGTGCTACTTTTATACATCTCAGATTTCCAAGGGGAGATAATTAAGGTGTATTATTAGTACACGTCGCACTCTACTGTCGAGTCAAGACTCGACAAATGACAAATAAAAATCAGTTTCACTGTTCCCATTGACTGTATACCAGGGGTTGGTTTATATTGATGATAAATTTCTGTATTAAATTATGCTAATGTTGTATAATCTATGAGGTAGCATAGATTATTAAGAATTCTGGGGTATGGGTTATCGTCCCTTGTCTGCGAGCCTCTGTTTCAAACCAACCAATCATAAGCCAGCATACTTTGGCACCAAATCCAAAGTGCAGACTCATTCCATCTCTTCTGCACCAGCAACGAAAGGGATCGGACCGTACAAAGGTCGCTCCTACTATACTACAACAGAACCGGATTTGGACGCAAACAGAAGTCCAACTATATCCGAATTATAAACAGAAGGCCGTAGCAAGGGGCTCCGTTAATACCCCATATCCCAGGACAAACAGCTAAGTGACATTTATATAAATATTATATACATATTGTATACATATTATATACATATTATATATTTGACCGCAAACGAGACTAAAGTTTGCAACTTTATATTTAATACAGTCTTTTATTCATATCTTGTCGTTCGTTTTACTTCTTTAACTCTTAACTCGTCTTCCACATTTGCGGTTAACTCCAGTCAAACCTAGGAGTACTGCCGCTGGTGTTACTAATCTTTATAAGATTATTGACTACACCCTGTAGTTCTGCGGGTCCGGTTTTTTTTTTTTCATATCACGGGACGGAAAACTACTGGATAGTTGAAATCCCGCATGTCACGTGATTTTGTTAGTTAAGTCAGTTGCAGCCTAGACGTGAAGTGAGATAGACGTATCTTACTTCGGCTGTCAGCTCCGCCCGTTGAGTAGTTACAAAAGGCAAATAAAGCTTTGAAGAGCAACAAGAGTTGTTAATTAATTAAGCATGCCTTAGTTAGAAGCCCGTAGAAGAAAGATAAAACAGCAACAAGTACGTAGACGATCATGGCAGAAGTAGGAGAGAAGACTAGACGAAGTAGAATCCAACATGAATGACTAGAGAGAACAGCAAGTATCTGTCAACATCTCTCTGTGTACCCCCCCCTCTCTTTCTATCTCTCACTCTCTTACACACACACAAAAGAACTCATAGTTTATATACCCGCAACATGGCTATATAACACTAATTCTAACATGCCTGCATAAATACTTTTTATTCGAAGTTAAACAAATTCTTTAATTCTATACACTGGTTTGTGCATCGATCTAAAAAATACCAACTGGTGTGCAACTTCCATAAATTTGAGAAGCACTGCTCTAGTGCATAGGATTGTTGATTGATTGGGTTTTACGGCATTTATTTATTTATTTATTTGTCATCTGATGTCGAAGGGGTTTTTGTTTTATTCATTCTTGACGGGTATTCAATTTTTTAATTACATTTTTAAACACATTTATTTATATCTAACCTATAGAGGGAACCCTAACACGTACTACCACTCCATTATATGCAATACACCACTTTGGCCCTTACTTAAGCATAACGGTCGGCCGGAGAGGCTCCCTCCGATCTATCATCTGGTCACACCAATCCCTAGCACCTATATGATTGTCCCAACCCTGTTGTCCTTATGGAAACCCCAACCCTTTTTATCATGTATGTGCTATAAGGTGATGGCTGAGGATCTTATTGTCCCAGGTATAACGTTAAACTTTATCGGATGGTGAAGTTCCAATACTGGAACTCTGGGGAATGTGGAGTACTCTTTCATCACCATTAACCCAAAATCCACACTGACTCGGAGTGGTAGTACCTGTTAGGGTCCCATCTCTGAGTTAAATCGAAAAAATGAGTTTAAAAAATGTAATTTTAAAAATTGAGTTTTAAAACAATATTGAGTACCCATTAAGAATGAATAAAACAAAAACGTCTTCGGCATAAAATAACCCAATAGGTTGACATGCCGTAAAATCCAACCAACCAACCAACCAACATCCTTCCAAATTAATCCTTCCAAGTCATTCAATTCAACCCCCGTGGATAACTCGACACGTCCCGAGACATAAGAAGACATTAGAAGTTTGAAGTAGATATGTGACGGAGAACGAAAAAGAGAAAGACTTTGTCTTGCCTGCCGGGATCGAACCCGCGTCCGCCCGCATGCAAAAACAAATGCAATCTAGGTACTGGACGGACGCGAGGTTCGACATGTGCCCGGATGTTTGGTTTTTGTGTGTACTTAAAATAGCCAAAGCGAGTGAGGAGAAAATGGTGTTCTTTTAGAAGAGAAGATTGAAAGCTGAGGACTGAGATTATTTGAAGTTTTCCTTACAGTTGGGAGAGAATTAGAGTAATAGAACTTTTGAATTTTTCCCCCCTTTCGAAAGAAGATAACAAAAAAATTGAGATTAAGAATGCATATTAATTTGCATGGGAAGCTATCATCATCATCATCATCATCATCATCATCATCCACATTGTTCATAGCCGATAAGTCCAATGTAGGACAAGATGCTCTGTCCTATTTCGCCCTTGAACTTATGAAGGAGTTATATATACGAGAAATATCAAACAAACAAAATCTAATGGTTTAGGTCTTTATCATTAGTCTAACAGAAAACGGATTTTTTAAAAAAATAAACACAGTCTATTTCAGCTGTCAAAGTAGGAAGAGTTATGTCCCTTACATTAAGAAGGTTGTTACTAAGCAACTGCTTGAGCAGTTCGTAGTTGTTAAAAAGGCGAACTAAGTAACCAATAAGCACCCCAGCTGGGAACTGTTTTGAAAGGAACACCTTTTGCTTTTCATCGTAAACTCCCGGTTGTTTGTTTGCAGAAGATTTTTTTTGCATTAGAATTTCACTGTAAGATTTTTTAAAAGTTTGTTTATGTATATTTACAACCCAAAGGCAAAGGTTTTTATACTAATACGATTTTAATTTAAAAATTAATTATTTCATGTTGTTGTCGTTAATTCAATAGGAATTTTTTTTAAGTTTTAAAAACTTTAAACGAAAGACACGTTTTTATATTATAGACACAGTTTTATATTAAAATAGTTTTTATTTAATCAGAAGAGAAATGCAGATATGTTTATTTAAATGAAAATAGTTTTTTATTTACAAAATATCTTTATGTTTATTTAAATAAAAAGATGTTGGGACCAAGTAACCAATAAATAACTATTTAAATCGATAACTATTTTAGTATAAAAACATGCCTTCGGGTTGTAAATATATATAAACAACTTATAAAAAACCTTACAGTGAAATTCTAATGCAAAAAAAAATCGTCTGTTGTTTGTAAACAAACAACCGGGAATTTACAGTGAAAAGCAAAAGGTGTTCCTTTCAAAACAGATCCCAACTGGGGATGCTTATTGGTTACTTGGTCCAAAAAGGCAAATGGAAATGTCTCGATATGTACTGATTACTCAACTGATCTAAATCGGTGGTTCTGTGCCTTTTTTATTTACCTATGAACTCCTTTGATTCCTATTTTACTCTGGTGGATTCCACCCCACCACCACTATAGACATTCGATGTTTAAAAGTGTTGGAATATTTTGAGGTATAAGGTGTGTTAAAGACCACAGCTTATATATAAAAATTTAAGTAACAATGGTGAGGTAAGCAGAAGAGAAAAAGGCGGATTATGACATTAAGGAACGAGAGTACAACGAAATGAAAAGCAATAGTTTTAATTACATATATGCACATAAAAAGGTACAACAAGAGAAGGAAAGTTATGGTTTAGTTCAGACAAGCTTCTCGAGGTTTAATAACTTCTTTTAAAGCTAGCGGCACCTCCTCGATAGGCATCAGCCGTAATGTTATTATTTAGTTCTCAGCTCTACAAGGTCTCAGCCGAGTCGTTAGTTTTTGGTTACAGCACCGTTCTGGGTAAGCCGTAATTAATTGTTGTGGGTTTGTTTAAGGTAGTTTAGGGGTTGTTTAGGGGTTGTTTAGGTTGCAAAAGTTTATTCTGCTAGCAGCCTATTGACTGTAATGATATCAAAGTGTGAAGCTTGTCCGTTGTTGCAATTATTTCGTCAGCTCCCTCAGTTGTTATCCTGGTGATAAAGGTAAATTTGCTGTCAGCCGTCATGGGTAAAAAAAAAAGCAATCTCTCTTCAGAAGCCGGGAATGGTAGAAGGCAGAAGTCCGTCGTGGGTTTTTCTATCAGTAAGCCTAGTTCGTAGGGAGAGATAGAGCAAAGCTCTTACCTGGAGTAGCAGTCATAAGGAATCAGCCAAAAGGAGAGGGACACGTGAGGGCCGAACCCAGCAGTGACCCTCAGAAGGTTCACAACTAGAAAGAGGAAGAATTACTAATGGTCGTGGCTATTTATAGAGATCACCACCTGACGGTGATGATGATGGCTGCTGCTGCCGCTGTGTCGGTGACCGTCCCCTAGGGGCATAAGTCCCGGTGACGTCCGTAGTTAGTATTATAAAATTTCAATATATGTTAATAGACTGCTCCAAAACAACAGTAGTTGAATTAACCAACCAAAAACGCCTAAACATGTATTTAATTTACTATTGATAAATTGTCCGAAAATTACTTGCTGGGAGGACTGCTTAAAGGAATGACCAACAGGATCAACTCTGACACAATTTTCTACTTTGAGAACAGATCTACAGGAAAGAATTACATCTAAAGACCACAGCTTATATTTATAGACTGCTCCAAAATAACAGTAGTTGATTTAACCAATCAAAAACGTCCAAACATGTATTTAATTTACTATTTAAAGGCATTGATAAATTATCCGAAAATTACTTGCTGGTAAGACTGTTCAAAGGCATGAGCAACAGGATCAATTCTGATACATCTTTCTACTTTGGGACAGATCAACAGACAAGGATTAAAACTGATACTACATCTTTCTACTTCAAGAAATAATCAAACTTTATGCCAAAAGGGATCTCCATTGTAAAACTGCATTCAACTACATCCCTAAAATGGCCATTCTAGTTATTATTATTACGCAACAGTATTTCAGCCCAGAGAAATTATTCGACATCTTGTTGTTGAAGTGACCGAAAAATAATTTTCATTAATCAATATATGAATATAGATAAAGGATTTATTTTTTAACTTTTGAAATCCCGGTCAACGCCGGGTAGTTCTGCTAGTTATTACTATTACACAACAGTGTTTCAGCATAGAGAAATTATTCGACATTTTTTTTTCGTTGAAGCGACCGAGTGAATTCACGTTACGTTATTGCGCGGTAGAATCAAGTGGAAATGGTTCTTATTGACGCTAAATGAACCCCTTTGCACAGAAAAAAAAGGACCAATGAACACAGGGAGATATGAATATTAGACAAACAAACAAACAAACAAAAAGAAAGACAAAAGAAGATTTAAGAAATAGAAAGAGAGAATGAAAGAAGAAAGTTTATAAAAAAATAGCCGTATTTTCAGCATGATTGGATCCATATTACCCTAATTTACCTGGGCACGTAGCCTGCTTGTTGAACCGTCAAAAAAACGTCAGGCTCATAGAATCGCTTCTGAGAATTTCCTGTAAAGTATTTATACATTCATCTCCATCTCATCAGCCGCTGATGGACAAATAATGGGCCTTACCACTTTGATACCTTCCGAGTAAGTAAAAGTTTGAATTCAAAAAATTTCTTTCTGTTGTATACTTTTTTTATACATATATATATATATATATATATATATATATATATATATTTAAAGTCGACGGGGCGGCCTAAAGTCGGTATCAGCCAGTCAGCGAGGGAGTCTATCCCCTTTTCAATAGCGCTAGACCAAGGAGATTGTTTTTTAGCATCTGAGCGCCACACCTACCATCAGCTCCTTACTTTACCGCACAGATCCCTGTGCTACTCATACGCTGGGTTGGCGGGGACCGGTATCGAACTAGGAACCTTGTGGTTTCTAGCCGAACGCTCTACCGACTGAGCTAACTCGGCCCCGTTATACTAGCAAAAGTACCCGGTCTATGACCGGACGAAAACATTTTTAGGAACACCAGGGAGTGTTCCTAAAAAGGGTATGACATTAAAGTGCATCTAATGGAGAAGTTCTAATTCTGGATCTCTGGGAAGTGTGGAATACTCCTTCATTGCCATTTTGATCCAGAGTTGTAGTACCTGTTAGGGACCCATCTATGGGTTGAATTGATTAAAAAATGAGTTTTTATTAGAACGAAAATTATTCGTTTATTGGATATTTAATGTTAAACAAAGCTAACAGCTTGTGTATTATAATATTAGTTTATTTAGATGTTTACATTATTTGATATTAATAGCATCCCATTGTGGTGTAAGGGTTTGCAAGTTAGACACACATTATTAATGCATAACGATTTTAATACTCGCTAGATGCCCTTTGCTTTCGACCTTGTACCATATCCTACCTGTGACGAACAGGTTGGGTAAAGAAAACGAGGTCCCATCATTGTGTAATGGTTAGCAAGGTAGTCTCGTAAATCCATTAACTACTGAATAGTGAGTTCAATCTTTGTTGGATGTCACATACTTACGGAATTGTGTCTAATAATATTGATATATTTTAGGAGAATTTAAAATTAATGTTTTTTTTTTTTGTTTTTTTTTACTGGTATTTTCAATGCAACCGCAATATTTTGACTCGAACATAATATAAACACTGTTTTTAGTAACAGCTAACTTCATTTCAAATAATGCGCAAGTACAATTTGATCGCATTTTTTGTTGTTGGTTTTATAGGACTTAACCCAACAGAGGAAAAAATCTCCCCAAATTTTTCTTCTTTTTTTAAAAATAATTTTTTTAATTATTAATTATTTTAATTATATTTTTACGTTTCATTTTTTGATTTTCGGTACTTATTTTCTACCAACATCGCTCCTTAGAATTTTTTTTCTAATAACACGTTCGATCTTTTGTCTTTTTTATTCATATTGTAATTAGTTTCCCTTTTATATAACCCCACCGATATTTTGCGCCCCAAAAATAAGAGGGGTCAAAATTAAGAGACCTGAAAAAATTTATAATGCTTTGAACATAACTGATACATTATAAAATTCATTCATTGATAAATCAACACTGAACATTTCATTAAAATCGGATAATTTCCTGATTTTTGCTATTTTTGTTGACACCTAATTTTTATTTGATTTATTTTTCTTTTAAATATATTAGTCCAAAGGAAGTGATCAGTTTAGGCAATGTTTTCAAATTTCTTTATATTGTCGGATTTATTTCCATATTTACTCCCATATATATATATATATATATATATATATATGGTATTTGTGGAAAAAGTGACTTACCGGTGAAAATGGTCACAGTGGTTAGTTGATTCAAGTTTCACAATGATAAGGCAGCGATACAATAAATATAAAGTGCTCAATACGTTAGTAGAGCAAATTTATTAACATAAAAAATGGTTAATGTTCAGTAAAGAAATATATAGCGTAAATTCTGGCTTTTCGACAAGCGTTTAGTTTATAGCCTTCCATTGAAGTTAGGCCGGAAAGTCTTCGGCGTTTTGGCACCAACTCTATTGCCTGTGGAGTACGGGTGTTTCTAGTCTGTCCTTATGTTGTGAAAACCATTCAGTTGCTTCTTATTCTAGATGTTTCAAATGACTGCTTACTCAACTTTGTTCAAACATTAGATACGCAAAAGTGTTTTTTGAGAACATAATTACTTAGTGCGTTAGAGGAAACATCAACGAATTAGGATTTTGCTAAACAAAACAATTATAGAAATTGAATATTTCTAGTCGAAACCCTGGAAATCAACTTCCTATATATATATATACTAGCAAATATATGCACCCTCCGGGTGCAAGTATTTAAGTTTTAATGTAATAGAATATCATATTAAATTAGAAAGACTAAATAAGAATGAAAAAAAAAGATTTGAAACAGAGGGGGCTATAATCGAAAAATAGAACAACTGAAACTTATTCTTCCATCTTTAATTACTCAATTTTTCTAATTTAACTATTTAGTTAAGATAGGAAGTATTTAATAAAATTACAGTTATTTCCTCTTGTAAATAATTTTCTTTTAAGATTTATCCTCGAGATGTTTGCTCTTATTCATTAAGATAAAACCAAACAATTAGAAATCAATAATACAAAGCACATATTTATTAAAATCGAATTTTAAATATCAATATGCAAATTAGCATTCTCGTTCACACTGTAAACCGCTATTTTCTTGTATATATAAATACAATTAGATCTTATTAGTACGTAGATATGGTTAGCAGTATTAATAATGTAAAACAATTTTATTAATAATTGAAGGATTAAAAGAATGAAATCATGGAGAATTTGACGTAAATAATTAAGGGAATTGTGACTTGAGTAGTGATATAGTTACGGTTACAGACAGAAAAACACACTATCTCCATTATAATAAGATATATATATATATAAGTGTATTTTGGCAGCACTTTTTCTTTTATACAAGATTTGTTGATCTGTACAGACAATTCTTGTCGGACAAGTTTTTGGTTGATCCTTTCTATTTTCGGGCCATCTTTTTGGTGTCGGGGTATAACTGGTGTAACAGTTCACCAAAGGTTTCAAAACGAGCGCTTTCGGCAATACAGTTTGCCATCATCAGGTAGGAAACGATGGTATGGTTAAAAACCAGACACGAAACCATACCATCGTTTCCTACCTGATGATGACAAACTGTATTGCCGAAAGCGCTCGTTTTGAAACCTTTGGTGAACTGTTACACCAGTTATACCCCGACACCAAAAAGATGGCCCGAAAATTAGAAAAGATCAACCAAATCTTGTCCGACAAGAATTGTCTGTACAATTCAACAAAACTTTATATATATATATATATATATATATATATATATATATATATATATATATATATAATCCAAAAGTCCAGAGAGGAAATCTTCCTTACGACATAGGTTTTTTTTTTTAAACAACTTGTCGCAGTTTGAGAGCTCAATGTGTGCTCTTATTGTTAGAGTCTTTAATTTCTTTAATTATATATATATATATATAGAGAGAGAGAGAGACAGACAGACAGACAGATAGACAGAGACAGAGACAGAGAGAAAGAGAGACAGAGACAGAGAGTAATGCTAGAAACACTATAATTTGTTCGCAGCATCCCCTCGTGTATTGATTTAATAAGAACGGGTTGTGTTCAGTTGGGATGAAGTGTAAAATACCTTATGCAAATATTCGAACATTGTGATACACCCCAATAATATACTGGAGTGCGCATGCGTCTGTTATAAGCAACATGCATTGCATGTGTCTGTCCTCACTTCCGTTTCGATTTTTTTTTTTTGAAGAAGCAAATATGAACATAAAGCGAAATGGACAATCGATGAGCTCATCTTGGGAAGCAAATATTCTGCAAACCACTTGACAGGATGTACAACTGGGATAGCCATGGGAAGAGTGCCACTCTCGCAATCAATTGACAGGATATTCGATTGTCGTTGGATACTCAAGTTGATGTCGTCGTATCAGTCCCTTCGATGACAAAAAAAAGAACCCCCCCCCCCGCAAATCAATAAATAAAGTAGATGGGACATTGCTGGGAGATTTCAAGATCTAACCAGATGTCGCAATGAATATCGGAAATACAGATCTAGCCCGGAAAAAAAAAGAAACCAACTCCATTTAATAGGAAGCGCGTAGTGTAATGGTTAAAGTCATGGGAAATTGACTCATCGCCCCGATTTCAAATCCTGGATGTGGTAATTGCATTTCACTTAGCGCTAATACCCTTGGGAAAGGTATGAATCCTACTCTCCCTCCAGCTATGGGTAAATAGTAGGGCAGACTGGGCTCTTTAACCTTGGTTAGGCAACCGGTCTAGGAGAAGGAAAACTCTGAATTCAAACCTGTTGAACTCCGCTTAAGAAATTGACCTTGTGTCACATCCTGTTCGTGCGGAGGGGTTGGTAAATATATATATTCATTTCCAACCCACGGCGGTATGGAGGTGTGACACAGGGTCATTTGAGTCGTAGGAAATGGACTCGTCGACCCTAGTTCAAATCCTGGACGAAGCCACAGTTCACATACCGCTAATGCCCTTGGGAAAGGTATGAATCCAACTAATCTCCCTCCAGCTATGGGTAAATACTAGGACAGACTGGGCTATTTAACCTTGATTAGGCAACCAGTCTAGGAGAAGGAAAGTGCTGCAACACAGCAACATGTATCCTTCATCAAAATGAAACTAGTACTCTGTGGATCACATCCCTACTTCTCCACATAGTCACCGTTTCTCTCAATAGCAATGTTCCACCTTTGAATGAGAGCCTCTATCCCTGCCCCGTAAAATTCTGCTGACTGTTCTTTGAGTCACTTCTTCACTACAGATTTCACTTTTCATACTTATCAGATTTAGTGCCTTCATACTATCATCTCCATGAAAGAATGTTTGAGAGGCAAACATTATTCCAGTGATGAGGAAGTGAAATCTGTAGTGAAGAAATGGCCCAAAGAACAGTCAACAGAATTTTACGGGGCAGGGATACATGTTCCTATTCGAAGGTGGGAAATTGCTATTGAGAAAAGCAGTGACCATGTGGAGAAGTAGGTATGGGATCCATATAGTACCAGCTTCATTTTGATGTATGATACATGTTCCTGTGTTGGTAATTATACCTGCCCTAAACAAAATGGCATGACTTTTTGACTCATCCTCGTAGATAACATTTAAGAAAGGATTACAACAAATATATTTCAATAGAAATGGAAAGACAAGAAAGAAATGGACACACGGTGTGCCTAATACAAAAGTTCTTTAAAAAAAAACGAACAGCATAATTACCGTATTGCCTCACCAACCAGCAGTGCTGTATACTCATCTATATACCATTTGTTCCTTAATCTTCAGATCGTTATCATTCTGCAACACCCACTGGTTAAAAAAACATTGACCTGAAGTACTGTTGCTTATCTGATACACAACCCCACGGGGTCGGGGGTACGCGCCCGCCCCGGATCAAAATCACAAGCATCGATCCCAAGGGGCCATCCCCCCAGGCAACACCTGTCCCTCGATTTAAAGGGGCAGGGCTGGGTTTATTGCCCAGTGCATGAGGCGCCCCCTAGAGGGGGAATGCCGACGGGATCCATGCATTTTTTGTGTATACCACCCATGAGCTTCGGCTTGTGGGTGGGCTCACATAAAAATGCCCTTGTGTCAAGCCTGCATCAGTGGGGTGTATGGCAAATACCTACATTGGAATGATGATTATACAGTCCGTCCATAAAGTCCGACTGCAGAATCTTTCTATCACAAATCTTATTATAATGGAGATTGTGTGTTTTTCTGTCTGTAACCGAAACTATATTCCTACTCAAGTCACAATTCTCTTAGTTATTGACATCACATTCTCCATGATTTTATTTTTATCTAAACCTCAATTATTAATAAAATTGTCTTACATTATTAATACTGTTAACTATGTCTACATACTGACAACATGCAATTATATTTATATATACAACAAAATAGCGGTTTACACTGTGAACGGAAAGGCTAATTTGCATATTAATATTAAAAAATCGAATTTAATAAATATGTGCTTAGTATTATTGATTTCTAACTGTTTGGTTTTATTTTAATGAATATAAGCAAAAATCTCTTCAATGAATCTTAAATGAAATCCATTAACAAGATAAAATAACTGTCATTTTATTCTTTACTTCCTCTTATAACTAAATACTTAAATTAGAAAAAATAACAATGAAAGACGAGAGTGATGGAAGAGTAAGTTTCAGTTGTTCCATTTTTTATTATACTCCCTCTGTTTCAAATCTTTTATTATACTCCCTCTGTTTCAAATCTTTTTATCTGTATTCTTATTTAGTTTCATTAGCCTTTCTAATTTAATACAATATTTTATTACATTAAAACTTAAATACTTGCACCCGGAGGGTACATATATCTGCTAGTACAAATAAAGTTATAAAAAATTCAATTTGCACATTTTGTGGACACCTTTTGCCTTTGTGCCTGAGCCCCCCACCTCCTTGAGGGGGAATGCCGAGGGGATAGACGCAATTTTTAACCCCACCACCAATGAGTCTCGGCTTGTAGGTGGTCCCACGTTAATAGGGCCTTGTGCCTAATCTAGTACAAGTGGGGTACGAGGATAATATCCACAAATGCAAAATATACCGTCTCCTAATCTCACTTGATTTTCAGGAATAGCAACAGTCGAATTACAGCACTTTCTACTCGCATGGATACCGAAATGGGTTGAAAGGGACTCTTTAGCCTTAGTTGGCAATCCATCAGTCAACGGAAAGTCCGACGCAAAACCTCTGATGCCTTCCAAGGAAAAGCCAGAGGAGTAAACCCCTAAAACAAATCAGGAGCCGGAGTCCCTAAGGTGGTGTGATGCTGAAATCCAGTGCTACCAATCAACTCCTGCGACACTACCGTTGCAAAACCGCATTGGTACCTTACCTTTCCTTTGGATCACAGCGGAAGTTTGGAGAGGCGGGGATTTGCTGCATGGGCAACAGCTCATCCTCCATATGAACCCGCCCAGGCTATGTAGTTCAAAGAGAGGAAAAAAGGAGAAAAAAAAAGAAAAGAACAACTGGTTAAAAATGGGATCGTCCAAGATGCAATGTAAATCAAGATTATCTGGTGTCGCTGGTCCGGGTCGAATTCTTATTTTTTATGAGTGTCAGTTGAATAATCGACCATTTCGTTTTTATCACAAAGAAAGAAAGGACATGCTATACAAAAAATATAAAGAAAGAAAGAAAGTAGGGGAAGCTAGAGAGAGGGGGTAAAAACGCGAAAACAATAACGCTAATCTGTTTTAATCGATGAGGAAAAGAAGGAAAGAAAGAAAAAAAACGTGTGTGAGAAAGAGAGAGAGAGAGAGAGAGAGAGAGAGAGAGAGAGAGAGAGGGAGATATTAATCAAGATTATTTAACTTTTTACATATTAACTGAAATGCAATAGCTCTTAAGTAAACATATCAAACATTGTAATGAGTGAATTATCATACTGTGGTATATCCACAGATCCTGCTTGTCTTGTATAATATACCCGTAGAGTATAGCTATATCTTATATCGTATATTGTTGATTGTGGTGAGTATACCCGTGGTCGTATACTCATCTTCAATCGTCCAAGAGTCGCTGCTATCTGTCTTCTTCTATCTTGAATTTTGGAATGTTCTACCTAGGTATGTGAAGTGTATATATATATATTTACTAGGTATATCCAATTTGTCGAAAAATCCGTGTTTTTACAAAATAAATTTACCCCCCCCCCCACTCCTTTGAAAAAAACATTACCAAAAATCAGGGAATTATCCGATTTTAATGAAATTGTCAATGTCGATTGAATCTTATGATGCATCAGTTATTTTATTTCAAAACTCTCAGATTTTTTCAGATCATTTAAGTTTGTCCACCCCTTATTTTTGGGGTGTAAAATATCGGGGGGGGGTATATACTTTCGAAACTAATTACAGTATTAATAAAAAGACAAAAGACCGAAGGTGTGAATAGAAGAAAAAGGACCTTTTAAGGGTGATATTCTGGTAGAAAATGAAAATAAAAATTTTTTTAAATTATTTTTGGAGATCTTGTTTTTACTCTTTTCGATAATTATTTAATTGGCTATTATCTTATAAAAGAAAAATATACATCGATATCTGTTCTATTTAAAAGGGGGAAGGCTCTATTTTCAATAGAGTTTTCGATACAAAATTATTAGAATTTGATAATAAAGCAAGGTAGTTATTAGATAAACATGTTTTTAGAATCTAAAAATATGACATTTTAAACTTAACATCATGATATTCATATTTTAAATGAATTTTATATATTAATTTATCATAGCAGAAATACCAAATTAAATCAGAAAGGTTTGAAATGAAATAACTGATGCATTATAAAATTCATCCATTGATAAATTAACAATTAAGATTTCATCAAAATCGGATAATTCCCTGATTTTTGGTAATTTTTTCAATCGGGAGGGTTAAATCTATTTTGTAAGATACAGATTTTACACGATCTTTAGATAACGATTACGGCCATATTGGAGCAAAATTGACCGAAAAAATGTTTTTTAATGTATTAAAAATAAATTACATGTGTAATATTTTGCCCCCCCCCCCTTTTGCTGATGGTTATTATGTTACTACTTTTCGACTTAGACAAAAAATTGACCTTAAATACTCGATTTAATTAATTTTGATTCGTTTTTAGAATGAAAAGCAGACATAAAATTGGGTATACCAAATATTTTCCAACCTTTCCGCACGAGCAGGATGTGACACAAGTTAAGTTTCTTAAGCGGAGTTTAAAAGTTTTGAATTAAGTTTACTTTCTGCTAGACCGGTTTCCGTACTTTGGTTAATGATCTCAATCTGCCCTACTATTTACCATGGCTGGAGGGAGAATAGCAGGATTAATACATTTCCCAAGGGTATTAGCGCTATGTCAAATTCAACCAGCCTCGTCCAGGATTTGAACTCATGTCTCATTGTCTATTTCCTATGAAGATAACCATTATACCACGTACATCTCCACACTTCAACTTGTATATGTGTTTGTGACGGAAAAAAGGACGTATTACTTTCAGGATATTCTCGTACTTCCCTCCATTACTTCCAGTTCCACTCAGGATTTTTCAGACATGAGAATAACTATAAAGAGTAGATAAACGTTAGCCATAATGTGATGGTATTACCGTGTTTGACGGCATATATATATTTACCAACCCCTCCGCATGAGCAGGATGCGACACAAGGTCAATTTATTAAGCGGAGTTTAACAGGTTTGAATTCAGAGTTTTCCTTCTCCTAGACCGGTTACCTAGCCATGGTTAAAGAGTCCAGTCAGCCCTGCTATTTACCCATAGCTGGAGGGAGAATAGGATTCATACCTTTCCCAAGGATATTAGCGCTATGTGAAATTCAAATAGCTTCATCCAGGAATTGAACTCGGATCGACGAGTCCATTTCCTACGACTCTAACCATTAGACCACGCGCCTCCATATTTGACTGCATATAAGACGCACGGGCATATAAAACGGACCCCCATTTCAACAGGTCAGATTCAGGAAAAAAAGGTTTTAGTGTATTTAACCTGTGTTTGTTTTTTTTTTTTTTTGTTTTTTTCGCCACCATACGCTCCTGTTAACCTTGATTATAACAATACCAGAAATAAAATAAGGATGCACGGAGTTTAGGGTAGGTAAAAGTAATGAGCGTAAGTTGGGTTAGTGAGCATCATAGAGAAGATTAGCCTAGGCCTACGGGGGGTCTTAAACATCACCTACGATGTATAAGACGCAGGGCAATTTTTTGAGCCAAAATTTTGGAAATAATAAAGCGCTTCCTATATGCCGTCAAATACGGTATGTGAAAGGTGTGGACTGCAAGAGGCAGATTAGCAGGCCTGTTCACATACCAAGGTAGTAATATCTCATCTACAGAAAGCAAAATCAATATCTATGTAATTGCTATATACCCCTTTACTGGGGTGTATGTAATGGGGGGAGACAGATAGACAGACAGAGTAGAGATGGGATGAGGGGTTCTTACTTGTTACTCTCTGCTTCTACTGCTTCTAACTTGTCAGCCGCCATATTCTTCGGGGCTTATTTCTCAAGTTGATCCTGTGGGTTGCATCTTCGTGTTGGGCTGGTCACCGCTTGTTTTAATAACTTAACAAGACTTGTTGTTTTTCTTAAGTCTTTATTTAGCCCATAAAGATTTCGCACAGATCTTGAGCGACATTTCGAGAGCCGACGGCAGCGTCCGCTCACGACCAAAATCTAGTCGCATTTATTCTAAAACTTCTCACGCCTGTAATGGCGCTTTCGGGAGGGGCCAAGTAGGGGTCATCATCAATCAATCATAACCCTAACGGTTATGGAAATTCCTCACTTAACTCCCTCCGATTTAAAATCTAACGAACTCTTATTCCAAAAATATTCTTGCTACCGTACGAACATAATTCATTGACTATCTATGAATTATGTAATATCATTCCGCTGTATCGACAGGGCTTACAATAGGATGACTGTATCCCCTATAGGGATGCAAGCACTCCTAAAATGGGGGGGGGGCCCCTGAGTCTCATAATGAACCTCTAGTATGAAGATCTGGGCGAGTGCTGACTCCTGACCTAATTCTTCAAATTGCAAACATGAACTCTTTTTATCTTATAGGTGATGGCCGTGTCTGAAGAATGTCCAGAGAGGTTAACTGCACCTAATAGTTAAGTTCCAGTTTTTATATAAAAATAACCCAACAAGTGTTGATGTGCCGTAAAAATTAACCATCCAGCCAGCCGTGGCTGAAGTTTAGCCACCAGTTTTTTAATACACATGAAGTTTACAAATTTAATGTCCTATGTATGACAGTAAAAGGCAGGAGACCGGGACGGTCTTCCTCATAAATTACCCAACTTTAAAAATATAATTATGAACATACAATGAACATACAATGAACATGATTCTCTAACCACTAGCTATAAAATAATACAAGATGGTTTGAAATGCCGTTAAAATCCGCCAGTCAATGAATAAACCAATTATATTTCCCTTTCTTCAATTAAAAAAAAAATCCTTTTGCAAGGGGAGTAACTCTTATTTACTTTAAAGAATTACTTCCCTTGATCTCTTTTACACCGACGTCTGGTAATTTAGTTTTATAAGTTAAACCTCATCACACGCATTCTCATGACTCTTCCTCACTACCCAACCCTATCTGTCATCATTCTTAGAAGGTCTTCTACATAGCATCCAGTATCCGCACAGAGCGCATCGATGTAGGTTTTTGCTAGCCGACCACACTGGTGTGCCCATGTATAAGTGCCTATATGAGAATGTCACATCGTTGCTTTTCCAGCAGTGTCCAGCATGTCTTGTTCGTCTTACTTGGATGGTTTGTGCCATGGGAGGTAATTCAATTCTAAAATGAAATGTGGTGCTGATATTGACGTTTGTATATTGTCAGAATTATGCAGGCAATATGATTAATACATTGGAAATATATTGTTTGTATATTATTTTTAATCTATCCAACCACCAACATAATCCTGATAATTTCTATCAAACTCTGACAGTTATTTTGCTCCATATGGTGCTTATTCAATGGCTGAACGTAAAAGTGCCAAGGTGTTGTAACTTCGATTGTGGGCAAAAACCAAACTCCATTTTTGGTACAAATAATGTTCAATATATGTAGAATGATAATTCAAAGGAAAGAAAAAATTATGTGTAGTGCTACATTGTGATTTTTTCACTTATTGATCTTGCATTGAAAAAATAAAAAAATCATTAATAACGTAAAAAGGGTTAATTTTATGCCTATTTTGATTTTTTTTAAAAATTGGGATTCTTCAGGCCTTAAAGCTTCTATAAACCAATTTTTAGGAGTAGGGAAGCTCTAGATCACATTTTATAGACAAAATAGATTACAAAATGTCGCCATTTTTCTCACCCCTCTCAAATTTTTCGAATTTAAAATCAACATAACTCGGCGAATATTTCGAATTGGAAGCTCAAATTTGGGGGATTGTCTAACTTTAACCAAGTCTACATCAGTACAAAATTTCAGAAAAATTGAATGGGGTGGGTGACAATTTTATTTTTTCCTGATGATTTGACATGAAATTGCCCATATATATATATATGAGGAGAAACAGATTGGGTAAAATCCAACAAATGGGATTAAAAATTGAGGAATAGCGGATAAATCACAACTTCATTCAATTGAAGTTTCATTCAGAGAAGCTTCATTAACATATGAATGATCAATTGAATGAAGTTGTTTGTTTTATACGGTATGCCTCAATTTTTATTCACACACACACACACACACACACACACATATATATATATATATATATATATATATATATATATATATATATTGTATCCCCGGTTATTTCCTATAACTACAACGTAAACATAGGGGAACCACTCTTAACTGATAGATTATTTATTTGTTTTCCCATTAAACTAGCCCTAACCCTAACCCCTAGTCATAATCCTAACCCTAAACCCTAATTCTAACCATAACCCCGACTTCTTTTTTCCTAGTAGATCAATGAATAAATAAATAATTTATCAGTCAAGAGTGGTTCCCCTTTGTTTATGTTGGACTCATAGGAAATAACCGGTATCCCCCATAAATAATTATACTCTAAACAATCTTTATAGAAGTTAATTCTATTTTGATTTTATTAAATTTTATCGTTTTTTAGATATCATTTTTAAAGATTTTATTATGTTAGCGAAGTTTTATATATGAATATGAACAAATGATATTAGATGTCATTTAGTATCGAACTCTAAAGTAATGAGTCTCTGTAACCAAAAATAGGAATGCGTATGAGATGTTCGTCTTCCTGTATCTGTTGCATTGTGGATGAAGGTAAATGGA
The DNA here is from genome assembly GCA_023376005.1 of Doryteuthis pealeii. Taxonomy (NCBI): domain Eukaryota; kingdom Metazoa; phylum Mollusca; class Cephalopoda; order Myopsida; family Loliginidae; genus Doryteuthis; species Doryteuthis pealeii. Next base: position 69,231,288 of record CM042152.1, on the reverse strand, counting down.
AGCCATTAGTTTCGGAACGACACTCGTATATATCAAAGTTCATTTATATTGTCTGTAGCTGATACTAATGTACCAAATTTTGGGCGAGACAGTTTCCAATTAGAAAAACACTGAGCAATAAGTTGAACCGACTAACTGAAATACCAGCGCTTGATGGTGTAGTTGGGGGTGTAGTTGGGGGTGTAGTTGGGGCCGTAGTAGTCGTGGATGTACTTGGTGATGTACTTGGTGATTTTGGAGAGTCATCGTAAAAGGGGCAATATTTAATAGCTTTGTAAAGAGCATCTCCTGGACATTTGGTTTGGCCCAGCTCTCGATGACCCTTCAATTCAAAGTTCTTATCAAATTCTCCTAGCAAACAAAATAGCATTTTTTTCAAAGATGTGAGGGCTTTGATAGATGGCGCTTTCGTCGTAAAGTTACCAATCATGCATATTCCTGTAAAATAAAAAAATAAAAAACAGATTGAGGAATAAACAGGATACTCACCTTCACATGAAAGCTGTGACTAGACATTAAAATAAGTCATAAAATAAATTTGATTGCAAAACTTTTACTCAAGGAAAAATGTGTCAATACAGAAATACAAAAGCTGATAAAAAGGCAAATAAAATACTCGATTAATAATAAATCAGAAGCAGCAGATGCAACAGAAATTTTTTTAGCTAATATGTCACCCTATGGATGTATTAGAAGATTAAGAACAGACAATGCTCTTGAATTTACTTGTACAAATTTAAAAGATATTCTTGTAAAAAAATAAAATAAAACAAGAATTCTCAGCTCCTTATTCACCACACCAAAATGGCGCGGCTGAAAGATCTTTTCGAACATTCTTTGAAATCGCAAGATGTTTATTGATAGAATCTAAATTACAAAAAAAACTTGTGGAATTATGCACTTAGAACATCAGCTTATATAAGAAATAGAACAACTGGAAAAACTTCCTATGAAATGTTTACATCTCAAAAACCTGACATAAGCAATATGCATACATTTGGTAGTACATGCGTTTGCCTATATCCAAAATAAAACAAAATTGGACCCAAGGAGTCAACAAGAAATTTTTGTTGGATATGATCCAACAAGTCCAGCTTATCTTATTTACTTATTTACTTTGTAGACAGAAAATAAATTATTTACTTTGTAGACAGAAAATAAATTAAAAGAATAAGATGTGTATCTTTTCATGAACCTCAACAATTTGATGAAGAAGAAAACAGTTATTTTGACTACCCTATGGAAAATAAAAACCCTGAATCACAAAATGATAATGATGAAGAACTGGGAAATAAAAACACTGAATCACAAAATGATAATGAAGAAAAACTTTCTAAACGAAAAATTAATAAACCCAAATATAAACTAAATACACTCTGTAGCAACTGAGAAGACATGGTTAAGTGTCCAGTATATATGGATACAAATATGAACACCGAAACCACCAGCCAATCAAAATCCTGGAAATAGACTTGACCATGCCACATAATAGAATAGCCCAACCTGCTATATAAACCACTTACACAGTCTGGATTCTTAGGAGCAGATTCAACTTGCAACAGTTGAATATTGATCAGTTTACACAAATCTCGGCACAGATAAGCATAAAAAAAGAAATAAAAGATGAGTCAAAAGTTTTGCAATATTTGGTCACATGTTTTTGACATCGTGACATGCATTTAAGAAAATTGAAATAATTTATTATGAATTATTTTACTTTATATCTAGATATATAAATGATTTTTAAAAAATATTATATCTACATCTAGATAATAAATGTTATGGTTAAGTAATAAGTAACAGGTACTTTTCAGAATATCACAACTTTTTATTAAGGGAACCCTTCTTTTCGGCATACATTTCCGGTACCTAAATTCTGACCCCCCCCCCCGAACAATATCATAAGAAAAGTAAAGATCTATACATTAGAATGATATCATTTTTTTTTCTGAAATACCCTGTAAATGCTAAGAAGGGGGTAGTTCTATACTTACCCATGGCCACGTTGTTATAATATTTCGTATGGGCTCCTTGAACTTTAATCCCACGGCCAGCGAAAACCAGACCTTCTCCACCAATCAAAAAATTATAGGCGATGTCTGAGTAATCTGAATTAAAATTAAGATAAAACATTGAACGTTTTTCTTTTCTTAAAAAAAAAAAATTACCCAACAAAACTAGCAAGAATATGCGCGCTCCACCGGGGCACAAGCATTTAAGTTTTGATGAAATGAAATATATTAAATTAGTAAAACAAACGAAATTAAATAAGAACGCAGATAAAAAGATTATACTTATCTTAATTATATTTTAATTGGTTTCTATATAAAAATCATTCATAGGATTGATTTTGATATATTGGAGAATAAAACAATAATAATAGAGATCAATAACATCAAGTAATCATTTATTAAACGCGGTTTTGTTAAAACCAGTATGCAAATTAACCACACCATATATTATGTAAACCTTTATTTCTTAGTCATATATAAGATACATTGTAGGATTTTAAACGCATTAATAACATGAGCCTGTTTTGAGACAAATCTAATTCAGATTTTCATAGAGATATGATCTATTCTACGCACTAATTATTTTGATTATGATTATGACTCTAAATTAGATACTCATTGATAAACTCACGGAATTCCTGAGGGTATTGTGACGTAAGCAGTGACGTAGTTACATACACCGAATCTCTATTATGATAAGATTTGTAGAGTTTTTTTTTTTAAGTCTTTGCGTGAAATGTCTGAGACAAATAATTTTTCATTTATAATTTCTCCAGGCCCTATTGCTCTTTTGGCAAATCCTCAATCCTTTTCAGTGGCTATGGTTCTTAGTGTCCTGCGTATGACGTTAAATTGAATCTGATAGTGAGGTTCCAGTTCTGGAGCTCTGGGGGAGTGGGGAGTAACCTTTCATCACCATTACTCCAGGTCCACTCTGTGGTAGTACCTGTTATGGTTTCATCTATGAGATAAGTAGAGAAAAATGACTCTAAGATTGTTTTAAAAAATCAGTTTAAATGAATAAATAAATTAAATACCCATCAAGAATGAATTTAAAAAAGACATCTTCGACATAAAATAACCCAACAAGGGTTGACATGCCGTAAAATCCAACCAACCAACCAACCAACCAACCAGCCTGATAGAATAAAACGGGAAATGCAAATCTTACTTCTTCCATCCATGTGATAATTTTGGATGTTCTTCACTCTGGATATGCACGAACTCTTATTGAAACATTCTGGAGTGTCTGAATGATGTACCACAACATATTTCAATTTCCATGGTTTAAATGGTGTGGATTCGTTCGCTTCCCTGGCACCCCACTCGGAACGTTGGATGATTTTGGGGCAGCCGTAGTACTCTTCGCCTAAAAAATTCAAAAGAAACAAAAATTCAATGGTATCTTGACTTCCGAGAGTCCCAACGATTTGTCACTCGATCTATTTTTTTGCTTTGAGGTACAAACGAACTTCAGATACACTTATGTTAATAACTAAACTAACTAACAAACATATAAATTTACAAATTTGTCACGCTAAAGAAAAATATTATTTGTGAAAAAATAAACATTAAAAATATTACAACACATAATTCATTACATTGTATTCTATTATGTTTTTATACAATTCAGTATTATTATTTTTTTAATTAAAAAACATAACGAAAATTGGCTGACTTCTGATTTAGGTTGGAAAATTAAAACGGAAAGTTTTTTGGTGGTACCCAATGACAGTTTAACTACAATCTATGAATTAACATTTTGCGAATTGGGTCACGGTTTTAGGGGATTAAGGTTGTTTTTAATTATGTATTGCTTAAAAAAATAAACAACAAAAACCCCAAATTATTATACATTTAATTAACCATTGAAATTAATTATTGAATCTATTATTGAGACAGTTGTTTGTGTTAATATTGCAATGTATAATTTCAATTAAACTTAGTTTAAAAAAATATTTTTCAACATTAAATATATAGTAATTTTTGTTGTTGTTGTTGTTGTTTATTTTTTTAAAAGCAATACGTAATTAAAAACAACCTTAATCCCCTAAAACCGTAACCCAATTCGCAAAATGTTAAAATGTTAATTATAACTGTCATTTACCACCAAAAAAACTTTCCGTTTTAATTTTCCGACCTAAATCAGAAGTCAGCCCGAAAGTTTAGTTTTTTTAATGGCTTTTCCGTTTGCTTCAATAGGGAAAATTAATAATAAAGAAGAAAAATCGTCGGTTTTTCATTAATGGAGAGGGAGGCATATTTCTAATTTGAACTTAAGTTACAATTTCGTCATTTAATTTCATTTTGATGAAATAAAATGACAACATTCCCTAGTTTAAATACTGAATTTGTTAGATTTTTGTTCACCAATTCTTTTCCCAAATGTGGCAAAACCGATGATTTTTCATTGCATTTTTGTCTACGATCTTTGATGCTATTTCCTTAAAAGTTGGTACAAGTTCAAGATCTAATTTTTGGTATTAGTTCTTAATAGACCAATACACAACTTTCAGGGTTTCATGTAATTTGATAATCTAAAAAAAATTTAAAATCGACCTACCCTAATATGTATGTCATTAGAATGTATCAATGTTAGAGTATATACAAGGTGTCCACATAGGCTATATGCAAATTAATTTTTTTATAACTGTACGGACTGTATAATCATCATTCCAATGTAGATATTTGCCATACACCCCACTGATGCAGGCTTGACACAAGGGCATTTTTATGTGAGCCCACCCACAAGCCGAAGCTCATGGGTGGTATACACAAAAAATGCATGGATCCCGTCGGCATTCCCCCTCTAGGGGGGGCGCCTCATGCACTGAAGGTACCCAGCCCTGTACCTTCAAATCAAAGGGGGCAGGTATTGCTGGGGGCGGATAGCCCCCTGGGATCAACGCTGTTAATATTACTTAATAATAATAATCGTCCAGAGGCCGAAGCAAACGTAAGCCATTGTTATTTTCCTTCGTGGCTAACCTAAAATCATTTCACCTTAATGAAGCCTCGTGACAGACATTTTAATAAAGTAAAACAGAGTTACATCCCTTGCCATATAACCCAAAGTTACCTCCCTTTAATCAAGGTTCATTAAAAACAGAACTTGGTGAATATGCCTTATGTCATTTAGTCACGCCTTTTTTAGATTATGTATATATCTATCCAACCTATCCACCACGAGCAAGATACGGCACAAGGTCAATTTTTAAGCGAAATTTGAATTAAATTCATTGATAATTGATTAGAATGAAGTGATCGAATTGTATACTTTGATGTATAGATGTGTGTGCAGTTGTTTATGTGTACGTGTATGTCCATAGGAATTATCAATGTTAGTGCATATAATCATGAACGCCTCAATATTAACCTGAGGGTTTGGGAAAATCTAGCATCCAATCGGAAAGAATGGCGTAAGACATGTTTCGCTAGATTAAAGAGCTCTGAAGAAAATAGATTGAAACACCGAAATCAGCTCCCCCCCTCTCTCTCTCTCTCTCTCTCTCTCTCTCTCTCTCTATATATATATATATATATATATATATATATATATATATATATAAAAGGATATGAAAACACACAATGCTGTTAAAATGAAAATATTATCTATCATATTCATAGCTAATATTGAACAAATATCGATTTATAAAAAACATCTTCAAAGCTTGTTTTTAATCCGGACTCATCGAGAGAGAAAGAAAAATATTTTATAAGGAAAAATTCTCTCTTGATGAGTTCGGATTAAAAATAAGCTCTGAAGATGATTTTTATAAATCGAAATATTGTCCAATATTAGCTATGAATATGATATAAAATATTTTCATTTTAACAGTATTGTGTGTTTTCATATCCTTTTATCTATCCATATACCGTCGGATTCATTTCCTTACTCTTAACTAAATTAAAGGGCTTTGAAGAAAGTAGATTGAAACATCGTGATCAGCTCCGTCAAACTCTAAAGCAAAAACATCTAACCCCGCCTTAGAAAATTTCATCTGTCACAGTGGGTTCGTAGCTCGCGGCAAGGTTTGGCGAGTATCACATCGAGAAACACAAATAAAATGTCTTCTTGATATCATGCACACCATGGGAAGAAACAAATCATTCACTGCTGACTCTCATTTATCGTTTACGATAGGAGATTCCACCATATATACATGTATTTATGAGGTTAAGTAAACAAACAAATGTGTTTATTTTTCATATGGCTTTAAGCCGACAATTTTTGGAGGATATGTACTTAATTGAAGTCATGCCTAATTCTGAAAGTTAATTAGTTAATAATTAATGAATTTAGGCGGGCATATATGTTCAAATGTAAGGCTATTTTTCGATTTGTTTAGCCTTACATTTGAACATAATGCCCGCCTAAATTCATTAATCATTAACTAATTAACTTTCAGAATTAGGTATGACTTCAATTAAGCACATATCCTCCAAAAAACATGTATTTGTGTATTGTTGAGATACTTGTCACTTTTATACAAACGTTTCTATATATCATTTAAATAATTCGGATCGATTATTAGATGTAGTATATTAATTAGATATAGCATATTAAGAAACACTTACCTATATACTCTCCACATTGTTCCGTTGAACCTTCTGTAGTAGCCCAATTCAGCTATTAAAGATTAAAGAAGACACTTTATATCCATTGAATATTTCAATAAATAACAATAAATATATATATGGTATTTGTGAAAAAGGTGACTTACCGGTGAAACAGGTCACAATGGTTAGTTGATGCAAGATTCCCAATGATAAGGCAGCGATATAACAAATATAAAGTGCTCAATACGTCGGTAGAGCAAATTTATTATCATAAAGGTACACGGTAATAACCTACTCGAGTTTCACCATAAGAACCATCAGGATTAAATCCGCAAAAAAATACACACGTGCAATCAACTGCAATTAATCAATATCTTGATTAATCCAGTGGATTTAACCCTGAAGATCTTTATAGTGAAACTCGAGTAGGTTATTATCATGTATCATTATATATATAATTAGAATTTTATTAGTAAACCCTCCCGGTAAGCACAAATCCCGGCAAATAGTTTGATAGTAAAAATATACTACCAAACTTGGTAAAAAATTTTAAAAAGAAAAGACCAAGGGGGTCGTAGCAACCAAAAATAATCGATTAACACTATAACACTTAACACCTGGATTGTCTAAAGCTAAAATGTAAAAAGTGCTCGATACTTAAGTAGAGCAAATAATAAGATTCTTACCCTGATGAGCTACTAAGTGAAACTATTAGGTTTAACTTATATATATATATATATATATATGACGAGACGTATAAAAGAGGAGGATAACGGGTGCGCGGAACCTTTTTTTCTTCTCCCCTCTGGTGCTGCCCCCGCCCGACTATATATATATATATATATATATATATATAATTGGGATTAGGGAAAAAAGTAGGGTCTGCCAAAATATCATTTGCTTTTCATTTTATGAAATTAAAATTTATTAAACCGATTATTTAAGGTCAAATTTTTGTCTAAGTCGAAAAGTAGTAACATAATGAGCACCAGTAAAAAAAAAAAAAAAGCAAAATGATATTACACATGTAATTTACTTTTGATATATCTAAAACGATTTTTTTCGGTCAATTTCGATCAAGATGTCTGCCAAGACGCTACTTTAAATCTGTTTTTACAAAATAATAAAAAAATTGTAACATTTGCGATTGAAAAAAAAAAATCACACTGGATTGTCCAATTGGACACAGCCTAGTGGATAAAGGAGTTAGGTTAAGATAGTTCTAAGTGACAGTTATCTCTAGACTGCAGGTTCAATCCTGGCCAGGGGCAGCTGTAACATAGAATAATAATGAACACAGCTTAACACCTGTACCCCAGCTATGATTAGCGGAATGAGAACAGGATACCCCCGTGGACTGAATAAAGGGTTAGGTTCAAAGTTCCGTGATGGCTCCCGATTACGACAAGAAGGTTTCTGAGTCCGAGATGGTTTCCAAGTCATTGAAGGTTCCCGAGTCCGACAAGAAATACCTGAAGAAGGCCGGAGGGCACATCGCCCGAAACGTTGTACAGATAACAATGAAGATGAGGACAATAGTCCGAATAATACAAATAATACTCCAGAAATTATGTTTTTAGTTTTTATTTTCATTTTATTTTTCGATACTTATTTAATATCCGTGCAGATTCTTTTTTTAAAAAAAATTATTTTCACGCTTTCGGTCTTTTGTCTTTATTTATGCAGAAAATAGTACTCAATTACATATATACCACACCGATATTTCGCGCCCCCCAAAAAGAGGGGTCAAAGTTAAGTGACCTGAAAAAATCAGAAAGTTTTGAAATAAAATAACTGATGCATTATAAAATTTATATATTGCTAAATCAACATTGAAAATTTCATTAAAATCGGATAATTCCCAGATTTTTGGTAATTTTTTTTTCAAACGATGGGGTCAGAATTGGGGTAAAAAAAAAGGATGTTTTAACGAATTGGGTATAACTAGTTTGACCTAATTTAAATTGAAATAGATCATGGAATTTTATTACGTGCTGGTTTTTCGCTGCTGTGTGTTGTTAAAAGTCTCTGTTAATCACTCTCCCATCTCCCCTTCACTCGCAATCAAAAGATAAATAGAGAGGAAAAGAGTGATATGCAGAATGTAAAGACAGGGACGGGTCAGTTTTTGACTTCATTGCAAATTACGACTAATTAGAACCAATTAAAATGGAATTTTTTCAAACATTATTTAATCCCTAAAACTAAGGAATAATTATATATAACTTTTGTATAATTAAACTAAACAGAAAAAAAAAAGCTTTTAGGAGGTAAAGGTTGATTAGCCAGCTTTAGTATAATATATAATATATATATATATATATATATATATATATATATATATATATATATATATATATATATATATATATATATATATTGTAACAGCAAGAGAGGTTGTCCCTTTAACAATCTTTGTTTCTTCCTGCAAGTGGCTGGGGAAGCTAGCTAGTGTAGTGGTTAGAATGTCAGCCTGTCAGCCTGACAAGTAGGGTTCGAATCACGCACAAAGCACTATCCTGTCTATAGCTCTGCTGATGAGGCCTAGTGTGCTGAAATGTACATACAGAGATGACTTTTTCTCGATTTGGTTACGCTTTACATTTAAACCGATATGCACGCCTAATTCATTTAGTTATAATTAATTAATTAACAAAATTAGGTATGACTTTAATTAAGCACATAATCTCCTACAAATTGTCGGCTTTTGCCATTTCAAACACATTGTTTGACTACTTCATATATATATATATATATAAAGAGAGAGAGAGAGAGAGAGAGAGAGAGAGAGAGAGAGATGAAGAATATGGCGGCCGAGGTAACAAGTAAGAGCCCCTCATCTCGTCTCTACTTTGTCTGTCGCGCTCTTCCATTATATACCACCTATGGTATGGGCAAAATGTAGTACAAACATGGGATGTTACAATGGATAGAAATTTATTAGTCGTAGTGTCGACGTTCGAACATTTCGGTTCATAAAGGAAACCTTCTTCAGAACAATGAAATTAGTCAAGGAGAAAAAAAGGATTTATGTAGTGAAAAGATGATGGATGTTTTGAATGCGTTGAGTTTCGAAAATGTGTAGAAAAGGTTCGTTACCGTTCGTTGATTAGCGTTTACAATTGAATGTTGATGACGTGATTGGTACACGCGAAAGCGAAAATCAATGTGATAGGAACACATGCAGTCGAAAAGCGAAGACGTTATTGGCCCACGAGGAGATGTTGAAAAGATGTGACGTATTCCATATAAATACCGATGTTTAAAAACGAGAGTAGTATTATTTGTATAACTATTTTATACGCGCACCCTCCCCCCCCATATATATATATATATATATATATAATATATATATATATATATATATATATGTTATGTTGTGTTGTTTTTGCCGGGTTTGTAGTCTTCTAGCTATTGTGGGATTTCTTACTTTTGCTTGGAAGAGTTATCTTCCCTCTGGGTTACCGTTTTTCATCTCCAGGAGTTTCGCTATTTAAGCATTCAGGCGCCAGATTCGAATTCTCTTCTTCTTCTGCGGCACCTCACACACATGGGTTAGACATTTATGTCTACACCCTTCTCAGGTGGGGGCTTCAACCCCCAACACAACTTTAGTAAGTGACATTGCTTTAAGGATTATCCTTTACTTCTATATGTACATTTAGGTATCTCTTGTATACCTCCTTATTGTATCTCTATTCATGAATGTGTCCTTTTTTATATCTTCATTGTATTTCTGTTATATGTATCATTTTCATATGCTTGTAGTAAAGTCCTTGTCGGAGTTGTTTTGTTCAACTTATTATAACTTTGAACCTTACACTATTAATGATTGATTTACGTAGATGTGAAGATATGTTAAAGATACCAAGATATGTTAGAAGGGTATATAACATATGCCTATAAGATGTAACGTTCCTATATTAAAGTTGGAAGGTTTAAAGTAACCTTCCAGCGTGGGTACATGAGTGTACATAAAATGTTCCGACAAAGTTGTAGAATAATAACAATATCTATTCTGCGAGTGACGGAGAAACACATGCAAGACAAGAATACATAGTTAACAAGTATACAAACGTGTATAAAGAAAGTAGGATTTTGTCCTACAGAAGTAATGAAGAGTTCTTGAAGAAATGTCACTTACTTATAGCAGGCTGGGGAGCAAAGGCCCCCACATACAGGTAGAGATAAGCGTCTAACCCCCGTGTTTGACTGTCCCGAAGAAAGAGAACTCAAATTTCGCGGTTAGCCGACTGAATACCATGGCCCAAGCGGAAGAAAACCTGTAGCAAGGGAAGATAACTCTTCTGGACCAAACAGGGGCAGAATCGCTACATGCCTACGAAAGGAAAACTTGAAAAGAGGAACTGAATCTCTTCTAATAGTAACTTAAGATAAGGCCATATAAATCAATTATATTAAAACGAAAATCGATCATCGGCAACAGAAAAGCAGGTGGAATTAGACATGAAAGTGTTAATCACATAATTAGCGAATACTAGCACAAAAAAGGTACAAGACGGGACACGACTGGGTGAGAAAGGTGATCCACTTAAAATTGTGCAATTGTGGGATTAAAATTTGACCATACTAACAAATGGTTTATGCACAATAGAGTAGGTTGATTTTTTTTTTAACTTTCTCCCAAACAGTAAAAGTTGTGTGTTTGTATAATAAATACTGATATCAAAAACTAGATCTCTTACTTGCACCATTGATTGAGGAAATAGCATAAAATATCGTCTACTAAAATGCACCAAAAATCCTCAGTTTCGCAAAATTTAGCCTAGAAATTTGATAAAAAATTTACCGTTTTCAATATTTAAAATAGAAAAGATTGTCATTTAAAACGAAATGAATAAAATATTAGTACTAGAATTCAAATTGAAAATATGCCCCCATCAAAACCGACACCTCCGTTATGCTGTTTTTTTTTTTTTTTTTTTTTTTTTACCTAATAATTAAGCTGTAACAGGGATAACACTTTAAGGGATTGAAATCTATTTCCTCAAACGAAGGCAAAGTTTTTAAGAAAATATTCTGTGTGATAATTATGTATGCTAATTTGCAGCTTTCACCAAATGGGAGATGTTACAATTCCAAAATCGACCTACCCTAATGCACAAACCGCAATTCTTCCTAGAAAATGAGACACATAAAATGTTTGAAAAACAAATAATAAAAATCCTATACTTACAATATGAGAAATAAAAATCCCCAAAATTAAAATGTGTCTCAAAGAAACCATTGTTTTAAAAATATTTAAAAAAATAAAAACAGGTAAAGTAATGCGGAAATTTGAGACAGTCAATGGTTAGCACCTGAAAAGAAAAAAGAAAAACAAAATTAAGTTATTATTTTAGTGGAGATAACCAATGTCACCACCAATGTCACAATTCCCTCAGTTATTTACGTTATATTATCAATGGTTATTAAATAATCATTATTTAATCTTAATTAGCATCTTATTTATTAACAATGTCTCTATTAAAGTCTAGCTGAGATAGATTTGCCTCAAAACAGCCCATATTATTAATGTGGTATTCACCACGCATTCCACATATACGGGTCAGGCACAAGGCCCTATCAATGGGGGACCACCCACGAACCGAAGCTCATGGGATGGCAGACACAAAAATACGTGGATCTCGTCGGTATTCCCCCTCAAGCGGGTGCCTCAGGCACTAAGCAATAAACACAGCCCTGTCCCTTTAAATCAATGAGACAGGTGTTGCCTGGTGGGAAGGCCCCCTGAAATCACGCCGTTAATTTCATTACAAGTCCAATGGCCGAAGTCACCGGACCTCCACCCCGAAAAGCGAGTTATTAATGTGTTTAAAATCCTGCAATGTGTGTTATATATCGTTAAGAAATAAATGTTTATATAGTACATGGTGTGAATAATTTGCATACGGGTTTTAACAAAACCGTGTTTAATAAATGATTACTTGGCATAATTTTATATTGAAATCAATTAGAATGAAGTAAAAAAGTAATCTTTTTTGTGTTCTTGTTTAATTTCATTAGTGTTATAGGTGATACACCCTATAAGACTAATGGAATGCGCCGACGGATTACTATAAGTAACAGGGACAATTGTGGCTTGGGAGTAAGCCAATGCGAGTAAGCCAATAACTCTATTTGTCGGACGTAATTTCCACTTCTCTGTATTGTATTTGTCTACTTTCTGTTAATACATTTTCCTACATTTGTTACCCGTCGTTTTGTTCTTATTTGACCCCTTAAAACCTCACAACAATTAGTCTTTTTAATTCAATGTAATATTTGATCATATTACAACTAAAATACTCGTATATTTTTGCTAGTAGATTGATAAGGATTTTTTAGCTCAGAGTCTCTAACATAAACATAATATGACGTACTGTAATATATATATATATATATATATATATATATATATATATGTGTGTGTGTGTGTGTGTGTGTGTGTGTGTGTGTGTGTGTGATCAGATTGTAAAAAGAAAACTATTATGGATATTATTGTACCAAATAAGATAAACAATACCAGTATGTATTCAAGAGAGCATGCAGTTTAAGGTTTTGGAAACGCTACAGATTAATCTAACCTGTTATATGCACACGAAAACACACACACACACACACACACAAACATATATACATATATATATATATATATGTGTGTGTGTGTGTGTGTGTGTGTGGTGGTATATATATATATATATATATATATATATATATATATATACTTTGGTGCGGTACCAAGTTTCTTGATACAAGGTGATTCTAGGTGGGTCCTAATTCTCTACCAGTAGTTTGTTGTAGAGTTCAGGTTCCGTATGAGAGCTCAATGTTTAATTATTGTAAACAGAGCAAATATAATAATGAATATAAAATGAGTTTGGCCATGTGCCTGTCTAAATAAAATATATCAGTGGTCTGAAGAAGCTCGTGAGCACACTCACGAGTGGAAATGGTCCATAACCACGATACCCATGGTATTTAAGGCATTTTATTCCCAATATATATATATAATATATATATATATATATATATATATATATATATATACACTTCAATCGACTGATACCGTTAAAAATAACATTCCCAACATACAAAGCCCACCCCTACTTTTTTAATTCCTCGATACCACACACCAAAACCCTCCCTCCATTGCCCAACTACCTTTTCACTACAAAAGCAAAATGTACAAGCATTTATCTCAATGAAATTTTGAAAAAAGCTTCAGACAACAATGAGGCGAAATATCAATTGAATTTACTATATTTGACGCCATATAGGACGCACTTATTTTCCAATATTTTGGCTAAAAAAAATTGCCCTACGTCTTATGCATCGTAGGTGATATTTGAGACCTCCCGTAGGTCTAGGCTAATCTTCTCTATGAAGCTTAACTAACCCAGCTTACGCTCAGTACTTTTACCGACCCTAAACTCCATGCATCCTTATTTTATTGCTGGTATTGTTATAATCAAGGTTACAGGAGGGTATGGGGGCGAAGAAAAAACAAACACAGGTTTTGAATTTCAACAAATTGTATTAAAAAACAAAAAGGTTGTAGCGTTGGAAATGCTATTAAGATGTCTTGTGTATGCTTATTGCTTTGCATGTACTGCCAAATTGCTTTTATACAGCTATGTTTCTGCTTGTGTAATGCACAGCTAGACTGTTTTAAAAAATATATGCTTAAATACACTAAAAAAAAATTTTTTCCTGAATCTGACCTGCTGAAATGTAGGTGCGTCTTATATGCCGTGTGTCATATGCCGTCAAATACGGTAGTTGCTGTGTTGTTATATCCACTTTTTCCTCTATTTTCAACCGCATACGCACTTAAGAAATTGTCCTTGTGTTGCACCCTGTTCGTGCGAAGTGGCTGGGCAGATGCATAATTGTAGATATGCACATGCATTGAAAATGGTTATCTTTCTAAGAACATACAGCTATTACGGATGTTATTGCAGCAAAACAGAATAACAACTGCATTCTTTTAAAGAGGTCGTGTGGACATTTTAAGGTGTGGAAACACTACAAATTAATCTAGCCTATTATATGCGCTCGAAAAGACACACACACACACACACACACACACACACACACACACAGAGAAACATACTCGCACATACTAAAACACACACACAAATACATAGACATACGCACGCACACACAGGCATACACACATACACACACACACACAGAGAAACATACTCGCACATACTAAAACATAGACACAAATACATAGACATACGCACGCACACACAGGCATACACACATACACACACACACAGAGAGAAACATACTCGCACAACTAAAACATAGACACAAATACATAGACATACGCACGCACACACAGGCATACACACATACACACACCACACAGAGAGAAACATACTCGCACATACTAAAACATAGACACAAATACATAGACATACGCACGCACACACAGGCATACACACATACACACACACACACAGAGAAACATACTCGCACATACTAAAACATAGACACAAATACATAGACATACGCACGCACACACAGGCATACACACATACACACACACACAGAGAGAAACATACTCGCACATACTAAAACATAGACACAAATACATAGACATACGCACGCACACACAGGCATACACACATACACACACACACAGAGAGAAACATACTCGCACATACTAAAACATAGACACAAATACATAGACATACGCACGCACACACAGGCATACACACATACACACACACACACAGAGAAACATACTCGCACATACTAAAACATAGACACAAATACATAGACATACGCACGCACACACAGGCATACACACATACACACACACACAGAGAGAAACATACTCGCACATACTAAAACATAGACACAAATACATAGACATACGCACGCACACACAGGCATACACACATACACACACACACACAGAGAAACATACTCGCACATACTAAAACATAGACACAAATACATAGACATACGCACGCACACACAGGCATACACACATACACACACACACAGAGAGAAACATACTCGCACATACTAAAACATAGACACAAATACATAGACATACGCACGCACACACAGGCATACACACATACACACACACACACAGAGAAACATACTCACATACTAAAACATAGACACAAATACATAGACATACGCACGCACACACAGGCATACACACATACACACACACACAGAGAGAAACATACTCGCACATACTAAAACATAGACACAAATACATAGACATACGCACGCACACACAGGCATACACACATACACACACACAGAGAAACATACTCACACATACTAAAACATAGACACAAATACATAGACATACGCACGCACACAGGCATACACACATACACACACACACAGAGAAACATACTCGCACATACTAAAACATAGACACAAATACATAGACATACGCACGCACACACAGGCATACACACATACACACACACACACAGAGAGAAACATACTCGCACATACTAAAACATAGACACAAATACATAGACATACGCACGCACACACAGGCATACACACATACACACACACACAGAGAGAAACATACTCACACATACTAAAACATAGACACAAATACATAGACATACGCACGCACACACAGGCATACACACATACACACACACACAGAGAGAAACATACTCACACATACTAAAACATAGACACAAATACATAGACATACGCACGCACACACAGGCATACACACATACACACACACACACAGAGAAACATACTCACACATACTAAAACATAGACACAAATACATAGACATACGCACGCACACACAGGCATACACACATACACACACACACAGAGAGAAACATACTCACACATACTAAAACATAGACACAAATACATAGACATACGCACGCACACACAGGCATACACACATACACACACACACAGAGAGAAACATACTCGCACATACTAAAACATAGACACAAATACATAGACATACGCACGCACACACAGGCATACACACATACACACACACACAGAGAGAAACATACTCGCACATACTAAAACATAGACACAAATACATAGACATACGCACGCACACACAGGCATACACACATACACACACACACAAGAGAAACATACTCGCACATACTAAAACATAGACACAAATACATAGACATACGCACGCACACACAGGCATACACACATACACACACACACACAGAGAAACATACTCACACATACTAAAACATAGACACAAATACATAGACATACGCACGCACACACAGGCATACACACATACACACACACACAGAGAGAAACATACTCGCACATACTAAAACATAGACACAAATACATAGACATACGCACGCACACACAGGCATACACACATACACACACACACACAGAGAAACATACTCACACATACTAAAACATAGACACAAATACATAGACATACGCACGCACACACAGGCATACACACATACACACACACACACAGAGAAACATACTCGCACATACTAAAACATAGACACAAATACATAGACATACGCACGCACACACAGGCATACACACATACACACACACACACAGAGAAACATACTCGCACATACTAAAACATAGACACAAATACATAGACATACGCACGCACACACAGGCATACACACATACACACACACACACAGAGAAACATACTCACACATACTAAAACATAGACACAAATACATAGACATACGCACGCACACACAGGCATACACACATACACACACACACACAGAGAAACATACTCGCACATACTAAAACATAGACACAAATACATAGACATACGCACGCACACACAGGCATACACACATACACACACACACAGAGAAACATACTCGCACATACTAAAACATAGACACAAATACATAGACATACGCACGCACACACAGGCATACACACATACACACACACACAGAGAGAAACATACTCGCACATACTAAAACATAGACACAAATACATAGACATACGCACGCACACACAGGCATACACACATACACACACACACAGAGAGAAACATACTCGCACATACTAAAACATAGACACAAATACATAGACATACGCACGCACACACAGGCATACACACATACACACACACACAGAGAAACATACTCGCACATACTAAAACATAGACACAAATACATAGACATACGCACGCACACACAGGCATACACACATACACACACACACACAGAGAAACATACTCGCACATACTAAACATAGACACAAATACATAGACATACGCACGCACACACAGGCATACACACATACACACACACACAGAGAAACATACTCGCACATACTAAAACATAGACACAAATACATAGACATACGCACGCACACACAGGCATACACACATACACACACACACACAGAGAAACATACTCGCACATACTAAAACATAGACACAAATACATAGACATACGCACGCACACACAGGCATACACACATACACACACACACAGAGAAACATACTCGCACATACTAAAACATAGACACAAATACATAGACATACGCACGCACACACAGGCATACACACATACACACACACACAGAGAAACATACTCGCACATACTAAAACATAGACACAAATACATAGACATACGCACGCACACACAGGCATACACACATACACACACACAGAGAAACATACTCGCACATACTAAAACATAGACACAAATACATAGACATACGCACGCACACACAGGCATACACACATACACACACACACAGAGAAACATACTCGCACATACTAAAACATAGACACAAATACATAGACATACGCACGCACACACAGGCATACACACATACACACACACACAGAGAAACATACTCGCACATACTAAAACATAGACACAAATACATAGACATACGCACGCACACACAGGCATACACACATACACACACACACAGAGAGAAACATACTCGCACATACTAAAACATAGACACAAATACATAGACATACGCACGCACACACAGGCATACACACATACACACACACACACACAGAGAGAAACATACTCACACATACTAAAACATAGACACAAATACATAGACATACGCACGCACACACAGGCATACACACATACACACACACACAGAGAGAAACATACTCGCACATACTAAAACATAGACACAAATACATAGACATACGCACGCACACACAGGCATACACACATACACACACACACAGAGAGAAACATACTCGCACATACTAAAACATAGACACAAATACATAGACATACGCACGCACACACAGGCATACACACATACACACACACACACAGAGAAACATACTCGCACATACTAAAACATAGACACAAATACATAGACATACGCACGCACACACAGGCATACACACATACACACACACACAGAGAGAAACATACTCGCACATACTAAAACATAGACACAAATACATAGACATACGCACGCACACACAGGCATACACACATACACACACACACAGAGAAACATACTCGCACATACTAAAACATAGACACAAATACATAGACATACGCACGCACACACAGGCATACACACATACACACACACAGAAACATACTCGCACATACTAAAACATAGACACAAATACATAGACATACGCACGCACACACAGGCATACACACATACACACACACACAGAGAGAAACATACTCGCACATACTAAAACATAGACACAAATACATAGACATACGCACGCACACACAGGCATACACACATACACACACACACAGAGAGAAACATACTCGCACATACTAAAACATAGACACAAATACATAGACATACGCACGCACACACAGGCATACACACATACACACACACAGAGAAACATACTCGCACATACTAAAACATAGACACAAATACATAGACATACGCACGCACACACAGCATACACACATACACACACACAGAGAAACATACTCGCACATACTAAAACATAGACACAAATACATAGACATACGCACGCACACACAGGCATACACACATACACACACACACAGAGAAACATACTCGCACATACTAAAACATAGACACAAATACATAGACATACGCACGCACACACAGGCATACACACATACACACACACACAGAGAAACATACTCGCACATACTAAAACATAGACACAAATACATAGACATACGCACGCACACACAGGCATACACACATACACACACACACAGAGAAACATACTCGCACATACTAAAACATAGACACAAATACATAGACATACGCACGCACACACAGGCATACACACATACACACACACACAGAGAAACATACTCGCACATACTAAAACATAGACACAAATACATAGACATACGCACGCACACACAGGCATACACACATACACACACACACAGAGAAACATACTCGCACATACTAAAACATAGACACAAATACATAGACATACGCACGCACACACAGGCATACACACATACACACACACACAGAGAAACATACTCGCACATACTAAAACATAGACACAAATACATAGACATACGCACGCACACACAGGCATACACACATACACACACACACACAGAGAAACATACTCGCACATACTAAAACATAGACACAAATACATAGACATACGCACGCACACACAGGCATACACACATACACACACACACAGAGAAACATACTCGCACATACTAAAACATAGACACAAATACATAGACATACGCACGCACACACAGGCATACACACATACACACACACACAGAGAAACATACTCGCACATACTAAAACATAGACACAAATACATAGACATACGCACGCACACACAGGCATACACACATACACACACACACAGAGAAACATACTCGAGACATCATACACACATAACATATAGACACAAATACATAGACATACGCACGCACACACAGGCATACACACATACACACACACACACAGAGAAACATACTCGCACATACTAAAACATAGACACAAATACATAGACATACGCACGCACACACAGGCATACACACATACACACACACACAGAGAAACATACTCGCACATACTAAAACATAGACACAAATACATAGACATACGCACGCACACACATACACACATACACACACACACACAGAGAAACATACTCGCACATACTAAAACATAGACACAAATACATAGACATACGCACGCACACACAGGCATACACACATACACACACACACAGAGAAACATACTCGCACATACTAAAACATAGACACAAATACATAGACATACGCACGCACACACAGCATACACACATACACACACACAGAGAAACATACTCGCACATACTAAAACATAGACACAAATACATAGACATACGCACGCACACACAGGCATACACACATACACACACACACAGAGAAACATACTCGCACATACTAAAACATAGACACAAATACATAGACATACGCACGCACACACAGGCATACACACATACACACACACACAGAGAAACATACTCGCACATACTAAAACATAGACACAAATACATAGACATACGCACGCACACACAGGCATACACATACACACACACACACAGAGAAACATACTCGCACATACTAA
Organism: Doryteuthis pealeii; assembly: GCA_023376005.1. Taxonomy (NCBI): domain Eukaryota; kingdom Metazoa; phylum Mollusca; class Cephalopoda; order Myopsida; family Loliginidae; genus Doryteuthis; species Doryteuthis pealeii. The sequence continues at coordinate 69,210,124 of CM042152.1, read as the reverse complement.
AACATAGACACAAATACATAGACATACGCACGCACACACAGCATACACACATACACACACACACAGAGAAACATACTCGCACATACTAAAACATAGACACAAATACATAGACATACGCACGCACACACAGGCATACACACATACACACACACACAGAGAAACATACTCGCACATACTAAAACATAGACACAAATACATAGACATACGCACGCACACACAGGCATACACACATACACACACACACACAGAGAAACATACTCGCACATACTAAAACATAGACACAAATACATAGACATACGCACGCACACACAGGCATACACACATACACACACACACACAGAGAAACATACTCGCACATACTAAAACATAGACACAAATACATAGACATACGCACGCACACACAGGCATACACACATACACACACACACAGAGAAACATACTCGCACATACTAAAACATAGACACAAATACATAGACATACGCACGCACACACAGGCATACACACATACACACACACACACAGAGAAACATACTCGCACATACTAAAACATAGACACAAATACATAGACATACGCACGCACACACAGGCATACACACATACACACACACACAGAGAAACATACTCGCACATACTAAAACATAGACACAAATACATAGACATACGCACGCACACACAGGCATACACACATACACACACACACAGAGAAACATACTCGCACATACTAAAACATAGACACAAATACATAGACATACGCACGCACACACAGCATACACACATACACACACACACAGAGAAACATACTCGCACATACTAAAACATAGACACAAATACATAGACATACGCACGCACACACAGGCATACACACATACACACACACACACAGAGAAACATACTCGCACATACTAAAACATAGACACAAATACACATACGCACGCACACACAGCATACACACATACACACACACACAGAGAAACATACTCGCACATACTAAAACATAGACACAAATACATAGACATACGCACGCACACACAGGCATACACACATACACACACACAGAGAAACATACTCCACATACTAAAACATAGACACAAATACATAGACATACGCACGCACACACAGGCATACACACATACACACACACACAGAGAAACATACTCGCACATACTAAAACATAGACACAAATACATAGACATACACACGCACACACAGGCATACACACATACACACACACACAGAGAAACATACTCGCACATACTAAAACATAGACACAAATACATAGACATACGCACGCACACACAGGCATACACACATACACACACACACAGAGAAACATACTCGCACATACTAAAACATAGACACAAATACATAGACATACCACGCACACACAGGCATACACACATACACACACACAGAGAAACATACTCGCACATACTAAACATAGACACAAATACATAGACATACGCACGCACACACAGGCATACACACATACACACACACACAGAGAAACATACTCGCACATACTAAAACATAACACACATACGCACGCACACACAGCACACAGAAACATACTCGCACATACTAAAACATAGACACAAATACATAGACATACGCACGCACACACAGGCATACACACATACACATGCTTACTTGTTTATAGAAGTCCATCGCAGACGACGCTGACCTCACTTGACATGGAGTGTAACTTGTGCATGAGATCTTTTGAGTGAAAAAGAGGGTGCACACACCCCGGTCCACTGTTTTAGCCATCTGACAGTCAGTCCAGTTGCAGGATTAAGTCCGACACGACTGTACTGCCGAACTGCTGTACACACACACGCGTGCGCGCGCACATTTTTCACCAGACATCAACCGTCTAATGAATGCGTAAAAAACATGAAACCCAGTGTCACAAAAATTGCTATGTAATATATATATATATATATATATATATATATATAACAGATATAACAGATTGATTTTTCTCGATTTGTTTAGCCATAAATTTAAATAGGTATTCCCGCCTAATTCACTATTAATTAATTAATTTCAAAATTAGGTACGACTCCAATTAAGCACTTATTCTCCCAAAAATTGTCGGCAAAAAGCCATTCCAAACAAACCGTGTTTACAACTTATCATATCGTCGTGTAATAAAAGTCACTAGAAGACGAATATTAACCTACTCTAAACAAATTGTAAAATCTAAGAAGTTCGTTTGGTGTAGGGGTTATGGGATCGGCCTGTCAGCTTGGCAGTCCGGTTTCAAATCACGCACAGGGCGGTCTTCCGATCTATAACTCTGCTGATGAGGCCTAATAGGCCGAAATGTACATACATAGATTGATTTTTCTCGATTTGTTTAGCCATACATTTAATAGGTATTCCCGCCTAATTCATTATTAATTAATTAATTTTCAAAATTAGGTACGACTCCAATTAAGCACTTATTCTCCATATATATATATATATATATATATATATATATATATATATATATATATATATGAGGCTAACCCCTCCGCTCGAGAAAGATGTGACACAAGGTCAATTTTTTAAGCGGAATTTAACAAGAAGTTTGAATTTAGAGTTTCCCTTCTCCTAGACTGGTTGGTTAACCAAGTTAAAGAGCCCGGTCTGCTCTACTATTTGCATCAAGCCACGTCAAGCCACGTCCATTTCCCACGACAGAAACCATAACACTACGCAAAAATTGGGTGATTATAGAAAGGAATTATTTATTTTTAAATTAAGTTTCAATTCTTTTTTCTTTTCTTTTTTTTTAAATAAATTGAAACTTAAAGAAATTTTTAAAAAATAGATGGGAACATCACCTAAAAGAGAATTAATTGTTAATATATTTCTCCCCAAATATTCTGTAGTGACCCTTAATTTTTTTCTCGTTTTTTGCCAAATTTTAGCCCAATACAAAAAAAAATATACAACCATAAACGTTTTGAAGAATCGTTAGAACATTGGACATAATTTTCATATAAAACTTTTATAATATTTTAGTTGTGAAATAAAAAATGAAATAAATATATCAGATTCCTTAAAAAGAGATTGATTTTTCTCGATTTGTTTAGCCATACATTTAAATAGGTATTCCCGCCTAATTCACTATTAATTAATTAATTTTCAAAATTAGGTACGACTCCAATTAAGCACTTATTCTCCCAAAAATTATCGGCAAAAAGCCATTCCAAACAAACTGTGTTTACAACATATATATATATATATATTATATATATATATATATATATATAATAATAATATAGATTCGGTGTCTGCCTGTCTGTAACCGAAATTACCTCAATCCGTACGTCACAATACCCTTGCGTATTGCTTAAGTTTATCAATGATTATTTGATTTATTGTTAAAATCATTAATATATAAAATAAATCTTATCTATTAACGATGCCTCTATGAAAATCTTAGTTAGATTTGCCTCAAAACTGCCCATGATATTAATGCATTTAAAATCCTGCAATGTGTCTTACATATCACTAAAAAAGGAAGCTTGCATAATTTATGGTGTGGTTAGTTTGCATACTGTTTTTAACAAAACCGAGTTTAATGAATAAATACTTGGTGCTATTGATCTCTAATATTATTGTTTTATTCTTCAACGATTTAAAGTCAATCCTATGAATGATTTTATATAGAAGCCAATCGAAATATAATTAAAATAAGTGTAATCTTTTTATATGCGTTCTTATTTAATTTCGTTAGTCTTTCTAATTTGATATATTTCATTACATTAAACTTAAATACATACGCCCGGAGCGTGCATATTTTTACTCATATATGTATAACAGTTAAGTATAGGGTTACCCAAATTTGTCGTCTGCTAGGTTTTTAAAAACAAATTAAAATTAATTAAATCTATTATCTAAGGTCAAACTTTTGTCTAAAATGATAAGTAGTAACATAATGACCATCATTAAAAAAGAAAAATATCATTACATATGCAGTTTATTTTTAAAAGATTTAAAACGATTTGTTTTAGTCAATTTCGACGCGATCCGCCATTCAGCCTCTTTTTCAATGGTTTTAGGCGCTTGTTTACAATTTTAACGTAACATTTGGGATGGAAAAAATTTACCAAAAATCAGGTAATTATCCGATTTTAATGAAATTTTCAGTATTGATTTATCAATTAATGAATTTTATAATTCATTAGTTATTTTATTTCAAAACTTTAATTTAGTATTTTTGCTATGAAAAATTAATATATAAAATTCATTTAAAATACTTAAGCCTAATGTTAAGTTTAAAATGTTATATTTTTAGATTCTAAAAATAAATATCTACTCAATGCAAACCTTATTTTTTTCGAAAAAGTATACGTTTTGAAGAAAAACTCTATTGAAAATGTACTCCCCCCCGAAAAAATATCAATGTATATTTTTTTTCTTTAATAAAATAATAGCCAATTAAATAATTATCGAAATGAGTAAAAAAGAAATCTCCAAAAAATTAATTATTTATTATTTTTTTACATTTTATTTTTTGAATTTTGGTACTTATTTTCTCATAGAAAAGCCACCGTAATTTTTTTTATTTATTTCTGTTCATAACTTCGGTCTTTTATCTTTTTATTTATACTGTAATTAGTATCGAAAATGACCAACTTGCAAAAAATGTTACGCCCCCAACATAAGGGATATCAAAATTAAGTGACCTGAAAAAATGAGAAAGTTTTGAAATAAGATAAGTAATGCATTATAAAGATCATTCATCGATACATAAACACTGAAAATTTCATTAAAATCCGATTATTCCCTGATTTTTGGTTAATTATTTTCCCTAGGGGGAGCTAAAGTCATTTTGTCAAAAACGCATTTTAGGCCCATTTTGGGTATAGCTAGTTAAGTAGGCGTGTGTCGCTTTGTTTACGTATCAGTAAATTTCTTTTATTTTCTTAATGATATGCAAATATTATTAAAACGATTAAAGAAAATAACTCATTCTTACCTTTTATTTAGACGAGACGTGTCTTTTTGGCAATTTCATAAACTGGTTTCTTTTGAAGAAAATATTAAACTTCCAATAAACGTTGTATCTATAAAGACCGCTCCTCTATTTTCACAAGTAAAGGAGAATATTCGGTCAAGTCAGATTCCCCGCAACAAGTGTTAGAGATAAAAATAACTTTTCTTTTCCTAAAATATGCGGTGCTCTGAAAACTGTGCCAGTATGCTTTTTAATACACTAAATGAATTACCACTAAATATATATTTACTAAGCTTTTTGTAAATAAAATCTTGTTTTTTTGTTTGTTTGTTTTTTTTTGTTTTTTTTTAAATTTATTTCTAAGATATATAAGCAAATTGAGATAGATAGATTGATTGATGTGGAGTGAGAAAGAGCTAGATTTTTATATGTTTAATCTCTCTCTCTCTCTCTCTCTCTCTCTCTCTCTCTCTCTCTCTCTCTCTCTTCTCTCTCTGTCTGTCTGTCTGTCTGTCTCTTTCTGTCAGTGTGTATCTCTCTCTCTCTCTCTCTCTCTCTCTCTCTCTCTCTCTCTCTCTCTCTCTCTCTGAATAGATAGATAGATAGATAGATAGATAGATAGATAGCGCCCGAGGTATTGTGATCAGAATGCAATACATATTTACCAACCCCTCCGCATTAACAGGACGTGACACAAGCTCAATTAGTTAAGCGCGGTTTAACATGTTTGAATTGAGAGTTTTCCTTCTACTAGATTGGTTGCCAAACCAAGGATAACGAATCTAGTCTATCCAATTATTTAGAGAGAGAATAGTTGTATGCACACCTTTCCGAAGGGTATTAACGATATATGAAATGCAAACAACCCCGTCCAGGATTTGAAATCGTCTCGTCACACCCATTTCCTACGACGTTTTCAATATCTAAATCAGAAATATTATTCTATTTTATTAGAATGAAACGAATTAGATATTATAAATAGAATTCAAATTGAAAATGTGCACCCTCCCCATCACCACTGACACCTCTAATATGCTGCTTTTTCCTCAAACAATGGTACACGTAAAAGATGTAATTTTTGGTATCAGGATTCAGTATACTAGCGCACAACTTTTGCATAGTTGGGCAATTTGATATTTTTAAAAAGTGAAAAATCGACTTACCCTAACGCACAAGTCGGAGCTCATACGATGGTTAGTGCAAATGTGCGTGGTTCCTGTCGACATTCCTCGTTGGGAGGCACCTCAGGAACTGGGCAATAAACCAATCCCTACCCCTTTTAGACGAGGGGGCATGTGCTGCCTTGGACCACGTGATTTATTTTACTAAATCAGGCAATTGCACCAAACTGTATTGGATGTGGGTTTTTTTGTTTGTTTGTTGTTTTTTTGTAAATAAAGTGAACTGCGAGAAATCGGTTGATTGGTTGGTTTGATTTTACGGCATGTCAACCCTTGTTGCGTTATTTTATCCCGAAGACATTTTTGTTTCATTCATTCTTGATGGGTACTCACAGTTTTATAACTCATATTTTTTCTATTTGAACCATAGATGGGTCCCTAGCAGGTATTACCACTCCAGGTCTGGGTGGACCTGGGAGTAATGGTGATATAGGCCTACTCCCCATTCCTTAGTGTTCCAGAATTAGGACCTCAACATTAGATACAGTTTAACGTCAATCCCAGGACACGAAGACTCTCAGTCACCGCCTTCTAGCGTATATATGATAAAAAAAAAGGTTGGGGGTTTGTAATAAGGACAATGATCTAGATGCTAGGGTTTGACATAACCGGTCGACTGATACCTTTGCGACTGCCCGTCTAGCCTAAGTAAGGGACAAGGTTGCATGTCATAGATTGCTCATCCACCAGAGTTCCCTACATGAGCATTACGGGTCGCCACCCACGGCCAACAGGTGGTTCCATTGAGAGGGAGGGGGTCTTACCCCTCTGCAGAGGTGCAGTCGGCATATTCTACAGTAGCAGTCAACAGGGCGGTGGACGCAGTGGTGCGAGCGAGAGCAAATAACTTGTTATTTACTAAGCTTGTTGTATTATTTGATGGTATATAAGCCGTGCTGCAATACACCACTTAAATTTATAGACTTAGCGAGGTCATGTGGTTTAAACGTCAGTCAATCAACAGCCCGAATGCGTGACTGGTTGACTACTTAATCACTGATACTGAGAGACGACCATTTGGAATCATTGACGAAGGACTTGCAATACTGAGGAGCACGAAGGAAAAACCAAAGGATTCTTTACTATGGATTCCCGCTGGACAAGCGCTCTTGCCTGAAGCCTAAAGGATGGCCACTAAAATTGTAACAAAGTTGTATTCTAGTTGTGTCGCAAGGCCACAGATATGGAACACACAGTGAGAAACGAACTCATTAACAATGGTACGCTAGTCTCATTAGTACATTAATCTTGCCTTATATATTAATACTTTCAGGGCACCTTACGTGGTGTAATGGTTAGCAAGCTAGATTTGCAGACAATTGTCAGTGAGTTCGATTCTCATTGGGCGCCCCATGGTTCTGGCCTTGTGCCACAGCTAAGCTAAGCTTAGTAAATAAAGGGCGCATCAGGTTGTGTAATGGTTAGCAAGGAAGACTGGCAAACCATGACTAGTGAGTTCGAGCCTCACTGGGTGCCCCTTACATTCGGCCTTGTGCCATATCTAAGCGAAGCTTAGTAAATAACTATATTAATACTTTCGCTGTGTATAGGATGGGCCCAATGTAGGTAAACACTTTACATTATTTTTTTTAATTGTCAGTTGTGTTGTTGGTGGGGTCAAATGCTCATTGCCATGCTATACACACCCGCTCAGCATTTTCTCTCTTCCAGAGGGGCCTGCCACGAGACGTGCGGGGAGGGTGATCCGTCCCGGGTGTCACATTCGAATTGAGAAAACAAACAAATATACAGGAAATTTTCTGAAGTTTGTTTAACTGATTGGAAAATTCCACCCAGTGCTTCGTGAACATTTAATGAAATTAAAAATTGATAAGTTTATAACCGTGGGGATTAAAATAAAACTAAAATAAAATTAAGATAAAAAAAACCCAACAAACTCCCATGGGCCTTCAGCGGAAGAACCCTCTGCGCATGTGCAACAAAAAGAACTGATTCCCGACTCCCGGCTCCCTGGAGAATATCTCGGCCATTCGAGTTTAAGCCTTAACTGAGTGTAGTCGCTTACACGGCCAGGGGGGTATATTTCCTTGTCACGGGCGACTATGACGAGTTAATAAAGCCTAAGTCATAAAACCACCTTCTGCCTTTATCTCTTTACTTTTCGTTCCTTAGATTCCTTCCTTTTCAGCGCGACCACCAAATAAGATGGGATAAGAAGCGAAAAACCTAAGAATACGCACCAAGAATATCCAGCTACCTTTAAACCTTTAAAACACCCAAACCTATTGCCCTCCAAAATAACTTCCTATTTCTCACCCCCACCCCCACCCAAAAAAAAAAATAACATACTGTCCTAACCAGTAAAATATAATTTTAGCAATATTATCCATAGAATGGTATTTATAAAACAATCCCAATCTTTATATAAAGTCACATTTACAAACACTATCAATTAATCATTTACCGTTACAAGATTTCTATCTGTATCATACAATTTAAGTCGCTCCCAATGAGTAACCTACTCGAGTTTCATCGATAGATTCTTCAGGGTTACTTTTGAATTAATCGAGTTTACGATTAATCTTTGGTGTTATAAACATGCCGTTGGAATGGGACTTAAATTTAGTCTACTAAATTTAAGTCCCATTCCAACGGGCATGTTTATAACACCAAAGATTAATCGTAAACTCGAGTAATTTAAAAGTAACCCTGAAGAATCTATCGATGAAACTCGAGTAGGTTACTCATTTCCATTCTTAAATAAATTTATGCTCTACATTGTATTGAGCACTTTGTATTTGTTTTTCCTCACCTTAACCTCTGGATATTGTGCACTTCCAACGATCGTTCTTATACCACCGGTAAGTTAATACTATATATATATATATATATATATATATATATATATATATATATATATATATAAGTAAAGTCGTCGGGGTGGCCTAAAGTCGGTATCAGCCAGTCAGCGAGGGAGTCTATCCCCTCTTCAATAGCGCTAGACCAAGGAGATTGTTTTAGCATCTGAGGTGGAGCGCCACACCTACCATCAGCTCCTTACTTTACCGCACAGATCCTTGTGCTACTCATACGCTGAGTTGGCGAGGACCGGTATCGAACTAGGAATCTTGTGGTTTCTAGCCGAACGCTCTACCGACTGAGCTATTATTATTATTATTATTATTATTATTATTATTATTATTATTATTATTCAAATTTACAATGTGTATATCGTATAAAATTCGATAATTATTGAAAATAATCATGACAAGCAAACTCAGCGAATAACTCAGCGTGCAACTTGGAACACCGTACAGCTGTTTCAACTTTATCAAGTCTCATCAGTGGTGTATACTTACGATCTCTCTCCGACGGGTCGGTAGCCCAGAGGTAGATTTTCTGACTCTGTGTGCTGGGTTCTCGGTTTCGATCTCTGTCGAAGGGAGATCGTATATATATATATATATATATATATATATATATATATATATGTTCTCCCAAAAATTGTCGGCAAAAAGCCATTCCAAACAAACCGTGTTTACACACACACATATATATATATATATATATATATATATATATATATATATATATAATTGATAAAAGAAAAAATGTAATATCTGTCATATAGGTGGTTATAAATTTATTTCAACTGCGATTCTAATTTTTGAGAATCAAAAATAAAATTCTCACATTTAAAAAAAAATTTCCAACGGTTGACATGCTGTAAAAACCAACCAACCAACCAACCAACCAGCCAACCGAAATCAGTTTCATATCTTAGGTGGTCAGATGCACATAGAAAAATGCAGGAAGAAAATTCCATTGTAGAAAAATTAACTTATTTCTATTGTATACAAATCTTTGTTTGTTTGTAAATGAACCCTCTACCAATTTATCTCAAACTAACACAAACGGATTTGTTTCCCCAAAAAAGGATACAAGTCGTAATGAGGATGATAGGTTTGGCTTTAGTTATTAGATTAAAGGAGTGATACTTTTAAAAAGGCTTGCCTTGCAATTGGGATAGTTATTATTTCAGACCAGATGTTAATCTTATTATAATGGAGATAGACTGCATTTTTGTCTGAAGCCGAAACTATATTACTACTCAAGTCACAATTCCCTTAATTATTTACGTCAAATTTTCCATGATTTCATTCTTTTAAACCTTCAGTTATTAATAAAAATTGTTTTACATTATTAATACTGTTGATCATATCTACGTACTAATAACATGCAATTGTATTTATATATACAACAAAATAGCGATTTACAGTTTGAACGAGAAGGCTAATTTGCATATTGATATTTAAAATTTTGTTTTAATAAATATGTGCTTGGTATTATTGATTTCTAATTGTTTGGTTTTATCTTAAGAAATATAAACAAAAATCTCGTGGATAAATCTTAAAAGAAATTTATTTACAAGAAGAAATAACTGTAATATTATCCTTTACTTCCTATTTTAAATAAATAGTTAAATTAGGAAAATTTACCAATGAAAGAGGGGAGTAATGGAAAATGATGGAATAGTTAGTTTCAAAGTTGTTCTATTTTTCGATTATACCCCCTCTGTTGCAGATCTTTTTATCTGCATTCTTAGTCAGTTTCATTAGCGTTTCTAATTTAATATGATATTTTATTATATTAAAACTTAAATACTTGCACCCGGAGGGTGCATATATTTGCTAGTAATAATAATGTTAATAGTGTTAGGGCCGGTTTAGCTCAGTCAGTAGAACGTCCGACCAGGAAGCTCAGGGTTCAATACCGGTCCTTGGCTGGTTGATTTATCTAATGCAGTGGTCAGTCTTTTCTTTCAAGCCCAAATCGTTCCCCAATGATACTTGCATCGAAAAAACAAGGTCTTTGAGTTACCCTTATCACGCTTTCAACCTGGACTATATAATTTCAGTCGGTGGAGCGTCTATCTAGGAACCACAATGTTCCGTGTTTGATACCGGCCTTTGCATGTGAGTAGCACAGGGATCTGTGCGGTAAAGTGAGTAGTTGATGGTAGGTGTGTCGCTCCGTCTCTGACGCCCCCCCCCACCAAAAAAAAACCCCGAAAAACAACACAATATCCTTGGTCTAGCGCAAGTGATAGATTCTTTCGTTATCTGGATGATACCGACTTTAGTCCACCCCGACGAATTTTACTTACATCTTCTTATTATAATGGAGATTGTCTGTCTGTAACCGAAACTATATTACTATACCAGTCACAATTCCCTTTGTTATTTACATCACATTCTCTCTGATTTTATTTTTTGTTTAAACCTGAATTATTAATAAAATTGTTTTACATCATTAAGACTGTTGACCATATCTACATACTAATAACATGCAATTGTATTTATATATACAACAAAATAGCAGTTTACAGTGTGAATGGGAAGGCTTAATTTGCATATTGATCTTAAAAAATTGATTTTAATAAATATATGCTTAGTATTATTGATTTCCAATTGTTTGGTTTTATCTTATTGAATATGAGCAAAAATCTCGGGGATAAATCTTAAAAGAAATCCATTAGCAAAAAGAAATAACTGTAATGTTATTCTTTTCTTCCAATTTTAACTAAATAGTTAAATTAGGAAAAGACGGGAGTAATGGAAAATGATGGAAGAGTTAGTTTCAGAGTTATTCTATTTTTCGATTATACCCCCTCTGTTCCAAATCTTTTTATCTGCATTCCTATTCAGTTTCATTAGCCTTTCTAATTTAACATGAAATTTTATTATATTAAAATTTAAATACTTGCACCCAGAGGGTGCATATATTTGCTAGTAATATTAAAATATCTTTAAAATGTATCAGCCTAGTCGGTTAGAGCTGTAGAACACGCCGACATCACCCACTGCAGGGGAGTAAGACCACCTTCTCTGCAGGGGAGTAAGACACCTTCACTGCAGGGGAGTAAGGGGAGTAAGACCACCTTCACTGCAGGGGAGTAAGACCACCTTCACTGCAGGGGAGTAAGACCACCTTCTCTGCAGGGGAGTAAGACCACCTTCACTGCAGGGGAGTAAGACCACCTTCTCTGCAGGGGAGTAAGACCACCTCTGCAGGGGAGTAAGACCACCTTCATTGCAGGGGAGTAAGACCACCTTCTCTGCAGGGTCTTTAGAATACGCCAACTGCACCCTTGCAGAGGAGTTAGACCACCCTGTCAACTGGGGCTATAGAATATGCCGACTACGCCTCTGTTGCGGGGTAAGACTGCCCTGTTGCCTGGGGCTGTAGAATACACCGACTGCACTTCTGTAGAGGGGTAAAATCGCTGAATGGGTCCATCTGCTGGCAATGGATAGCGACCTGAGATACTTAAAGACGGAATCTTGGTGGCTGAGAAGTCTTTCACATGCAATACTCCACTTTGGTCCTTACTTAGACCAGACGGGCGGGTCGGAGAGGCCTCCTCCGACCAATCTGCTGGTCACGTCTAGCCCAAGTGTAATTGTCCCGATCGTACGGATTTTATAGAAAATCATCAACCCTTTTTTAAAAAATATTTTTTGTGCTAGAAGTCGAGGTATAGGGTCTTAGTGTTCTGAGTATGAAGTTAAACAGCACCTAATGGTGAAGTTCCAATTTTGGACCTCTGGAGTTGTGAAGTAACCCTTCATTGCCATTACTCCCAGGTGCACTCCGACTCGGGGTGGTAGTACCTATTAGGGTCTCATCTATGGATTAAATAGAAAAATATGTTTAAAAATTGAGTTAAAAAAGATTTGGAATCCCCATTAAGAATGAATTAAACAAAACTTTATCTTCAGCATAAAATATCCCAATAACGGTTGACATGCCGTAAAACTCACCGAGTGTCCAACTGCAGCTAGTCTTCCTTCCTGAAAAAATCTGCGTAAACGTAATTTGCAAGTTCGATGTTCGTTGGAACCATCGTAATTAGGTTCCGGCGTTAGACCACAGATTGCGCTTCTTGTTGGGCAACTATCTACCAAACCCCTCCACCATTGACAGGTAGCGATACAAGGTCATTTTAAGAGGAGTACAGCTGGTTAGAATTTTAGTTAAGTGGGACCAAAGGGTCCGAATCTACCTGATGCTAAGCGTCCTCGATGCTTGATTTGTTCCGCCACGGGTCGCGCGCGGGAACGATAACGCTAATCTGTTTCAATCAAACATTATGAAAAGATGAAAAGAAGGAAAGAATGACAAAAAAGAGTGAGAGAGAGTTAAATTAAGATTATTATACTTTTTACATATTGAACTATTTGACAATAGCTCATAAGTCAAAATATCAAACGCTGTAATAATCAAACTATCATGTATCTGGTATATCCACAGGTCCTGCTAGTGAAACCTGATTGTGGGTGGGTTTATCTTATTATCTACTGTCAGAGAAATGGGTTATTGCTAAGGCGATCCATACACACACATGCCGTCACATACACACACGAATAAAGGGACATAATCGGTATGGAGTTATCGCCCCTACACAGAAATGCCGAGTTCAATGTCTCCCAGCTACACAGACGTGGATTGAGGACTCCTTGATAATCAACTTCCATCTTCTGTTACGTATGCTGTATAAAAGTGTAGGTCGATTTTGGAACTGTAACGTCTCCCATTTGGTGAAAGTTGCAAATTAACATAAAGAATTAACACACCATATATTTTTCTTTAAAACTTCACCTTCGTTTGAGGGAATATATTTCAATCTTTTAAAGTGTTATCAATGTTACAGCTTAATTATTAGGTAAAAAGCAGCATATCGGAGGTGTCGGTTGTAATGGGGGCATATTTTCAATTTGAATCCTAGTTATGACGTTTCATTCGCTTCGTTTAAATGACAATCTTTTCTGTTTTAAATATCGAAATTGCTATATTTTTAAACCAGTTTCCCAGTGAAATTCTGCGAAAACGAGGATTTTTGGTGCATTGTAGTAGACAATCTTTGATGCTATTTCTTCAAACAATGGTGCAAGTAAGAGATCTAGTAAAATCAACCTACACTAATGTATAAACCAAAATAAAGGTTTACAAATCTTATTGTAATGGAGATTGTGTGTTTGTAACCGAAACTATATTACTACTCAAGTCACAATTCCCAATTTCTATTTACGTCACGTTCTCCAGGATTTTATTTTATTTGAATCTCAATTAATAATAAAATTGTTTTTCATTGTAAATACTGTTGATCATATCTACATACTAGATATTTACCACATACCCCACGTGTACGTGTTAGGCCCTATTAATGTGGGACCACCCACGAGCCGAGACTCATGGGTGGCGGGTGCAGAAAATGCGTCGATCACTTCGGCATTCTCCATCAGGCTCAGACACTGGGCAATAAAACCAGCCCTGTCCCTTTAAATCAAGGGACCGGTGTTGCCGGGAGGAATGGCCCCCTGGGATGAACGATGTTAGTTTGTACGGCCCAGGACCAAAGCCACCGGACCCCCGGTCGAAACCGGTGTTAGATATGTGTAATATGCAATTTATTTTATATATACAACCAAATAGCGGTTTACAGTATGAACGGGAAGGCTAATTTGCATATCGATATTAAAAATTTCATTTTGATAAATATGTGATTAGTATTATTGATTTATAATTGTGTGGTTTTATTTTAATGAATACGAGCAATAAACTCGGGTATAAATCATAAAATAAACCCATTAACAAGAAGAAATATCTGTAATTTCATTCTTTATTTCCTATTTTAACTAAATAGTTAAGTTAGGAAAATTTAGCAATGAAAGACAGGAGTTTCAGTTGTTCTATTTTTCGATTATACTCCCCTCTGTTTCAATTTTTTTTAAATTCTTATTTAGTTTCATTACCCTTTTTAATTTAATATAATATTTTATTACATTAAAACTTAAATACTTGCACCTGGATGGTGAATATATTTGCAAGTAATCCTAATAACCATCGCCGACTGGTTTATTTCCTTATAACAGCAATCATAACAGTTACCTAAAATCCAGTTCATATTCCCTATCAGCGAGTAAAATCACAGAAACATTTATTGTTTACTAGAAGCGGCTACCTAGCATCGCTTCGGTAGATGACACGGGAAAATACAGGTGTATTGATTTATTTACCTTTGAGATATAATAATGCTTGACACTTTTAAGAAGAATTTCAATGCTATTTCTATGTATATTTTAATTTTTAAATATCTTCGAATATAAATCAAATCTTCATAATATTCCCACAAAAAGCAAGAACCAGTGGTATATGCGTATATAATGCGTTGCGTATATATATTTACTATATGGCTAATTGCTGTATATCGTAGTTTCATCCGGATATACATAGATATATACATACAATTAAACACACACATACACACATACACATATTTAGCTAACCAATCCCCACAATCTAACACCTGTGGCACCACCATTGACCATTTCGGCACTCCCCATTCCAGAGAGAAGAAGAATCCACTAACCACCCCCAACTACACTTCCCCCTACTGACGACCTTCCGTTTTCAGCATTTTGAGAATTTCCATAATTGGAGTAAGAACTATATTCAAGTCCTGAAGATGGTCTAATAAGAGACCGAAACGTTGCACCGTCGACAATAAACATCAAGTTTCCACAACATCCCGTGTTTGTCTACTTTTCTCCACATACATACATACATACACATCTGTAAGAAGAGTAACACGAATCGACCGTCTCATACGACGTACGAAGTCCAGAATGCAAATGGCGGCACCCACCAGTCATTAAGTAGAGATTTACCAACGGCCTGCCACTAATATTTGCATAACACCACGATCGGTCACTCTAAGTTAACTATCAATAAAGGCAGGTTACTCTAACTTACCCACACAACATCAACTGTCATTTATATATGTACAGATTACACTGGGAATACAATTTTTATTGAATCGATTCTCACACTTGTTTTTGACTATTTTTAAACAACTGAATCCAAAAATGACCCCAGTTTTTCTATATCACGTCAACTTTTTGAGCTACAGGATACCCTCGATTTTTCTCAAATACCGTAAAAATACAGCATCTAACAAATTTTTACTTATCTTATGGAAGGTTTAAATATATATATATATATATATATATATCTTATTATAATGGAGATTGTGTGTTTTTCTGTCTGTAACCGAAACTATATTCCTGCTCAAGTCACAATTCTCTTAGTTATTGACATCACATTCTCCATGATTTTATTTTTATCTAAACCTCAATTATTAATAAAATTTTCTTACATTATTAATACTGTTAACTATGTCTACATACTGACAACATGCAATTATATTTATATATACAACAAAATAGCGGTTTACAGTGTGAACGGGAAGGCTAATTTGCATATTGATATTAAAAAATCAAATTTAATAAATATGTGCTTAGTATTATTGATTTTTAACTGTTTGGTTTTATTTTAATGAATATAAGCAAAAATCTCTTCAATGAATCTTAAATGAAATCCATTAACAAGATAAAATAACTGTCATTTTATTCTTTACTTCCTCTTTTAACTAAATACTTAAATTAGAAAAAATAACAATGAAAGACGAGAGTGATGGAAGAGTAAATTTCAGTTGTTCTATTTTTCGATTATATCCCCCTCTGTTTCAAATCTTTTTATCTGCATTCTTATTTAGTTTCATTAACCTTTCTAATTTAATCTAATATTTTATTACATTAAAACTTAAATACTTGCACCCGGAGGGTGCATATATTTGCTAGTATATATAATGGGAAATAATAAAACATTACATTGGGCATCACAAATTTTGTTGAGCAACATCTGACACTTGTCTTTGACAAACTTTTAGACTCGGAATTCAAAAGTTTCCCTTTTTTTTCTCTATTACATCAACGTTTTAAGTCACAGAATACGCTCGCTTGGCCCCAAAAAAACATTAAAATACTGCATGTGACAAATTTGAGCTGATTTTATAGAATGTTTTTAAAATTTACAATGGAAAATGAAAAAAATTGCTGGACTGTAATGTTTGTGCAAAGTCATCTTGTTCATACAAAGAATATTGTTACTGTAAGTCAAATTGTCTACAAGTAGTTAAGATGAAAATTTACACATAGTTTTTTTTTCTAGAGTGTTCAATATGTGGACAATTCTCCTTTATGTTCCATAGTCAACCATCATATTTACATCCCATACTTTGATGCCATTCCTCCAAGAATGTAAAATCTTGGTGGAATGATTCATCTTGCTCATAGTTGACCACATCAAGGTTTTTTTCAAGAAGTTAGCAAGATGGCTATGTAGAAAATGGAACTTGATGCTCATGTTACAATCAAGCATTTTGTGGCTATCCAATTTCAGTGTAATTCATTGCCCATGCATTTCCAAGAGAATCATTCTTTTCAAGTTCAGACAGTATCCCGGTGAGATATTCATCTTTGATAACTTCCAGAATCTGTAGACCATCAAACACACCGGCCTTGATTTTTTTCAATTGACAGGCCAGGAAATTCCAAAATGTGGTACTTGTAGCACTTGCCTTAAATTGGCAATGATTTAATGAATTGCTTCAAGAGACCTGGTTTCATGTGCAAGATGCGAACATAATTTTCTTTATGTCAACAAATGGCGCATGTAGAATGTTGGGATCAACAGGTTTGAGGTTAGATCTTGGAGGCCAATTCCTCTCCACCTATTGCTTCTCTCAAGCTCTACTGCTTCACACTGTGATTTCAACTGAATGAGGCATTGGGCGTATAGCTGATGATAGACTATGATACTCAATTTTACATTTATTTTTCTTGTTATATGGTGAAGTTTTCATTAAACAAAAGTAAAAGTCTGTGCAATGATATTTTGGCTCTCACCAAATCATGGATATACCAAATGCCAACGTGGTCCCTTGTGTTACGTGGCGAGGCTTGTCACCGTGCCTCAAAATTCACGGCACTAAAAATGTATTGGTTGTATAACAAACTACCAAGGTGTCTTTGTGGCAAACTCCGGAACGATATACGTAGCCAACTCAAGTAGCAGTCGTCATTGAAGATAAAGAAGGCACAACAGACACGTAAGATATATGGTCACAAGGGCTTAGCATTTACAGGCTCGTGTCGTGGGCTCTGTTTCGGAGAGAAGGGAGGAGAGCCTAGCGTTTTTAAGGCCGGGACGGAATTCTGCAAATTGCACCGAAACTTCTTTCTTTTTTTTTTTCATCTACTCTTTCTTTCTTTCTTTCTTTCTTTCTTATTATAATAAAAACAGAATGGCCCATTATTTAGCCGAGGTGACGACACACATAAGAAATAAGAATTCGGCGGATAAGCAACATCAGATAATCCGGATTTATGTTTTTGAATTTCATCTTGGACGATGTGGACGGTCTCGTTTTTAACCAGAGGGTGTTGCAAGATGATAACGGTTGTACTTTTAAGGAACATAATTATTGATATATAAAAATGTTCCTCGTCTTATCGACCGGATTTATGTTTTTGAATTTCATCTTGGACGATGTGGACGGTCTTGTTTTTTACCAGAGGGTGTTGCAAGATGATAACGGTCGTACTTTTAAGGAACATAATTATTGATATATAAAAATGTTCCTCGTCTTATCGACCGGAATAAAGAAGTTATGTGAATTTGTTATCTTATTTATATCTTCTTTTTTTTTAAGTTTTTGTTGCTATGAATTGTTGTTCTATTTTTGTTGTTTCTTTATTTAAAAGAAACGGGAAAATCGCACCAGTAAGACCGAGGGTGAAGTATTAAAAAAAAAAAAGAACTGAAGAGACAATATGTCGAAATAAATTTATATTCTAAACAATGTATGGATCTATTTATTTATTTATAATACTCCACTAGCAAAATAAAAAACACACTCCGGGCGATGTAAAAATAGATTTTTGAAAATATTGCCTAAGGGATAGGAGTAAAAAATTCAATGTCAGCGAGTTTGTACTCTAAGTAAGTAAAATCATCAAATTCATTAAAGGATTAAAAAATAAAACAATTTGAAATGTAAACTTTAAATATGTATTAAAATAAAACAAACTATATATAGATATATAATACCAGTCATGTATTTATTGAAACTTGTTTTAAAAAAACAATGAGGACTGTCTAATGTTGCATGTTCAAATTTTGAGTGTATTTATTCTATGTTATGACAATTTTGGGTAATGTAACGTAAGCAGTGACATAATTTTTGTTACAGACAAAAACCGGAAGCGAATCTCCATTATCAATATATATATATATATATATATATATATATATATATATATATATAAGATTTTTGGATGTTTTGTTTTTATTTTAGAAGCATTGTTGAATAAAGTATGTATTACATTTTTACTTGAAGGCACTTACAATGCATGTATCGTATAAAATTCGATACTTTTTCTTATAGAAAATGAACTTGACAAGTGTAATCCCAGCAAAGGATCACCCGGTGTGTAGAATATCGTACAGACTGTACGGTCTGTACGATATTCTACACACCGGTGATCCTTTGCTGGGATTACACTTGTCAAGTTCATTTTCTATAAGAAAAAGTATCGAATTTTATACGATACATGCATTGTAAGTGCCTTCAAGTAAAATTATATATATATATATATATATATATATATATATATATATATATATATAGAGAGAGAGAGAGAGAGAGAGATGTGATTGAAAAAACAAGAAAATACGGATAAAATACAAAGGAAATAAGTTCAAATGATATTTCGCTTCTGTATGTAACGAAGCCTTGTCAAATCTATTTTGAAGACAACTGAGATCTGCAGTCAGATTTTATGCTGAAAAGGGTACTTGGAAAGGGCAGAAGATGAGGGGAAGGTGTAGTGAGTGGTGAGGTGAGAGGCAAAACGAAGAGAAAAGAGGGGAGGGCAGATGTGTGGTAAGGGGTGAGGAAAAAGTAAGAAAAAAGGGAATGTGTTTATTTGTCAAACTGGGCAAGGTATTTTTATAGGTTCCTTTATTGCCATCGTAGAAATTGATAGTCTGGTAGGAAGTCAGTGTGTGGTGACTAGGTGTCTATAGGTTTGATAAACTTGGGGATTGGAATATATTTTTTGTATATTTTAGAAATTTTGTGAATATATAGATATATAGATATATAAAGAAAAATTTGCAATTGTAAACAGTATTTCCTGATATTCAGAGAAATAAAGAAAAAGGAACATTCAAAATAAAAATGTTGCTGATATGGATTTTAAGGTATAAGCATTAAGGTATTAATCAAACAGTTTAGTAGTTACATTATTTTTTCAAAAGAAATAAAAACCACAGACGTTATTCAGTCTTATTTTAGACAGCTTTCGGCTAAATCGAACTTAACGGGCCTAAATTCCAACATCATATATCACCCCACCGAAAGAAAAAAAAATACAAAAAATCAGGGAATTAACAGAATTTAATGAAATTTTCAGTGTTGTTATATCAATGAATAAAAAATATAATACACCAGTTATTCTTTTTAAATTTTAAATTTTCAGATCAGTTAACTTCGAACCACGTATTTTTGAGAATCTGTGTTGCGCCTCAAAGATAGGTGGTTCAAAGTTAACTGACCTGAAAAAATGTAAAAGTTTTTGAATAAAATAACTGATGCATTATTTAGGAATTTAGGTCCCTTAAGTTCAATTTAACCCAGCTTTCTTTTTATTATGTTCTTTCTCAGTAATGAGGCCAAGTTTTGATGATATTGTAAAGTTTAGTTCCTGGACAAGCGGTGCTTCCAAGATCTCGATGCCCCCTCAAGACGTAATTAGTTTTCACCTTGTGTTTCTGGTTTAAGCAATTCACTATTGACTTCAGGGCATCGCGTACGGTATCAGACGGTGTAACAGTCGAGTAGTCTCCAATGGCACATATTCCTGAAGAAAGAAGAAAAAAAGAAAATTGTGTAACCCTCTTTTTTACTTTTTTAAATGCAAATTGTTTCATCCAGGATTTGAACTCGGGTCACCATAATTCTGTAACGCTTTTTTTTTAATTTAATAAAATCATTTACTATGCCTTTTTTTCCACGGGCATAAGTGAAATATGCAAACTGCTTCATCCAGGACTTAAACTCGGGTCAACATGTCCAAAATTCTGTAACGCCTTTTTTTTTTAATTAATGAAATCATTTACTATTTACATATCCAGGACTTGAACTCGGGTCAACATGTCCAAAATTCTGAAAGGCTTTTTTTTTTTTTTAATTAATGAAATCATTTACTATTTATATATCCAGGACTTGAACTCGGATCACCATGTCCAAAATTCTGTAACGCCTTTTTTTTAAATTAATGAAATCATTTACTATTTATATATCCAGGATTTGAACTCGGATCACCATGTCCAAAATTCTGTAACGACTTTTTTTTTAAATTAATGAAATCATTTACTATTTATATATCCAGGATTTGAACTCGGATCACTATGTCCAAAATTCTGTAACGACATTTTTTTTTAAATTAATGAAATCATTTACTATTTACATATCCAGGACTTGAACTCGGATCACCATGTCCAAAATTCTGTAACGCCTTTTTTTTTTAAATTAATGAAATCATTTACTATTTACATATCCAGGATTTGAACTCGGGTCACCATGTCCAAAATTCTGTAACGCCTTTTTTTAAAAATTGATGAAATCATTTACTATTTACATATCCAGGATTTGAACTCGGATCACCATGTCCAAAATTCTGTAACGCCTTTTTGTTTTTTAATTAATGAAATCATTTACTATTTACATATCCAGGACTTGAACTCGGGTCACCATGTCCATTTCCTGTACGCCACGCGTTTCCACAGTGGTTCATATATATGATAAAAAGGGTTGGGGTTTGGCGTAAGGGCAATAGAGTTGGGACAATCATATAGGTACTAGGGTTTGACATGACCAGCCGACTGATCGGAGTGGGCCTCTCCGACCGCCCGTCTAATCATTGCACCACGCGCATTCACAGTGATACATGTAGGGGGTCGGGTTACTTCAATGGAGTTGGTTCCAGTACTCACCGATAGAATCACGGTTGTAAAGTAGGGCATGGGCCCCTTCTGTATCCCACCCGCGGCCTTCGTATACGTTTCCATCTCCACCAACCAAAAAGTTGTATGCAATGTCGTCCCAACCTGAAGAAGAAACAAAACATGAAAAAATAATATAAAATATTGGTCGGCTGTTTATTTATTTATCTTTATTACGCTGAAATAGTAACATCGTTAAATACTCGGCAAAATTACCAGCGAATAGTAATTTTCAGTTTATTTCAGTATAGGATTTGATAAGTTTATAATCTCAATTTTCTTAAAATAACAACGCCGACGACAAAAAAAGTGTATAACTGAATTACTACGCAACAACTTTAAATCAATAGAACATCAATTATTGCTGTCCTTTAATTCTTTTAAAAACTCACGAATTAACGTATTAAGTTATGTTTTCCTTAAAGTTTTAATTTTTGTTAAAAGTATTAATCCCAGTTGAGAAATTAAAAATATAAACATAAGACTTTATTTCATATTCCACTAACATCTGTCCGGTAGACTATGGTAAAAATGTATGCCCTCTGAATGTAACGTAGCGGCGTCGTCACGGTACCAAATAGATATATGTTGCGTACTTCTTTACCGGCACTATATATCTATATATGTTATATACTTTCTTACGTCTTATTCTTCTGGCCGGATCTGCTTCTTCTATCGTCTATCTTCTATCTTGGTCTGGTATATCTTCTAAGGTCTCGTCTGGTCTTCTATTGGGGGTTCCGTGTCTGGTTTTGTTGGGGATCATTTCTTATCAGAAGCCTTGTGTCATTGTTAGCTTTTAGTAATAACAACAAGACTTCGATTTACTTTTGATGTTACTTTATTCGTAGAACCCCAGACCAGACAATCACGCAGTGAGCTCACATCTTGCTAGTTTCGCTTCTAGGTTCTAACTCCGCAACTGACTTGCTTACACCTTAAACCGGAAGGTCTTCTATTGACTTCCGTTCTCACGTTCCATCCCCAGAACGCAAGGTGAGAGTGAGGTCAAGCATTGTCACTCACTCTCAAGGCCATCAGCTGTACTGATCGCCATAAGGATTTCTATACTACCTTAAAAAGATATTAGGGATCCATAATTATGTAACATGAATTCATAATCAAAATCCATTTTTCCTCAAAATATTCTAATGCCGAGGTCAGTCTTTCAAGCACAAGTCGTTCCGCAATTATACCTGTGGGATTATTTTTTGGTTATATAAGGCGTGCTGTAATCCACCACTTAAACTTATAGACTAAGCGAGATGACGTGATTTAAACCCCAGCTTTAATTTACATTTAGATGTGGCGCTCCACCTCAAACGCCAAAACAATCTTCTCGCTAGAGAAAAGGGTATAGATTCCCTCGCTGTCTGACTGATACTGAATTTAGACCATCGCGACGACTTTACCTTACTTTTTAAAAATATGTTTACAGTTAGTGTGCCGAGGTCAGTCTTTCCTTTCAAGCCCAAATCGTTCCGCAATGATACCTGTGGGATTATTTTTTTGGTTATATAAGGCGTGCTGTAATCCACCACTTAAACTTATAGATTAAGCGAGGTCACGTGATTTAAGCCCCAGCCAATCAACAGCTCGAATACATGGCTAGTTGAGTATTTAATCACTGATATTGTCAGCCGTTCATTTGCACGTTATTCGACATTGACGAACGGAACTACAACCGAAGGCTCATGAAGGAACACCAAGGAACAACCAAAGGATCATGCCCAACACTAAGGGACACCAAAGAGCAACCAAAGGTTTCTTCACTAAGGATTGCGCTCTGCTTAACACGGGGGATCTCCGCTGGGGAGTGCTCTTACTTGAAGTCAAAGGATGGTCACAAAAATCGTTCCCCAATGATACCTGCATCGAAAAAACAAGGTCTTTGAGTTATCCTTATCACGCTTTCAATGTGGACTATATAATTTCAACTCAGCCAGTAGAGCGTCTGACTAGGAACCACAAGGTTCTGTGTTTGATACCGGCTTTTGTGCATGAGTAGCAAAGGGATCTGTGCGGTAAAGTGAGAAGCTGATGGTAGATGTGGCGCTCCACCTCAGACGCCAAAAATAATCTCCTTGGTATAGCGCTAGAGAAAAGGAGATAGATTCCATCGCTGTCTGGCTGATACCGAATTTAAACCACCGCGACGACTTTACCTTACTTTTTTTTTTATATATGTTTAGAGTTAGTGTAGTACCAATCAGTATGTGAGTGGGGGGATCGATTAGAGTTACGCAAAAATCAAATATGTAGGCTTATAAAAAGCAAATCAAAAGGGGATAAGGAGTTCAGTTTTAAAACTGAACGACGTGCATCACAGATAATCAGACAAAAACAAATGGCACTTACTGAGGTGGGTCACACATCATGAATGTAAGTAAAGTCGTCGGGGGTGGCCTAAAGTCTTTATCAGCCATTCAGCGAGGGAGTCTATCCCCTTTTCACTAGCGCTATACCAAGGATATTGTTTTTTAACGTCTGGGGTGGAGCGCCACACCTACCACCAGCTCCTTACTTTACCGCACAAATCCCTGTGCTACTCATACGCTGAGTTGGCGGGGGCAGGTATCGAACAAGGAACCAAAGAATTTTCAAAGCCGAAAATAAAAACAAAAGATTGTCAGATTGTTGTTTTTTTTTATATAATAGCCAGCATGACTGGATTTTAAGTTTTTCTTATTTCAAACCTATAAACATTTCTCTGTATATAATTGTCAATTGTCTTACAGTGAGTTTTTCACGCGGTCAAAGAAAAAAAATCTATTAATAATGGAGATTTGGTCTATATATATATATATATATGTCTGTAACCAAAACTACGTCACTGTCTCCGTCACAATTACCAAAATCGTCAATACATGGAATTCAGAACAGACGTTGAATTATAAGCAACAGCTTTTGTTATTTTATTAATATTGATAAAATAAATAAAAGCTGTTCCTTATAATTCAACGTTTGAACCCTTGTAGCGTTAGTTTGCATTTGCCTGGTGGAGTTGTCTGCCCCTTTTAGTTTGCTGGTGCCGCTAGGGTGCTAGAGTATTTAAGCGCCGGGTTCAAACCCTTTCGACCTCTTTTCCTGTTTTAGCAACTACGAGCCACATGGGGTAGATTTTATCTAACCCTCTCGTTGGGGCTCCGCCCCCCTTACATTACTGTAAGTTCTTTACAGCATGGACTATCGCTAGTCTCATGTCTGTACTCTTATATGTTATAATGTACCATTCATGAATGTGTCTTTATCTTTATTTGTGTACCCTTTTTGTATGTAACTCTTTTACTATGTACGTTGTATCTACTGTTATCCATGTGCTGTGTATATTAAATGTTTTTGTCCGTTAACCTTCGTCGGAGTTATTTGTATCCAAAGTATGTATAACTTTGAACCATCCTTACACCCTTTTCATTGTTTATGAATAAATTAGATGTATTATTAAAATGAATAAACTATATAAACTATGAAATTAATTTAAGAAATTATTTGCGAAATTTGTAATCAATTTTTAAAATTCTTTTTTATTTCGCCATTTTTTCAGTAGCAAGAAGTTAACTAAAAAGTTTACTAATAAATAGATACTTAAGATTTTGTGTAAAATTTAAGTGTAAAATATTCAAAATAATTATTTAATTAATAAATAATAGAAGCAAACAACATTTTATAAAAGCCAACATGACCGGATTTTTAGCTTTTCTTATTTAAAATCTATAAACATTACAATGAAATTTATTTCGTACAGTGTTCAAGTGCACCACAACTCATCAAAGTTTCATGTATAGTACATAGAATAATGTACTAATGTCAGGGACATGAATAGCATACAGTAATAATTTACATGTATGTGTGCGTGTGCATGTGCGTAATTCTGTGTGTGGATGGGGGGGATATCAGGTATAGTGTTGTCGAATTACAGGAAGCATGGAGGTTTTTAAAGATGCAGTGTTTCAGCAGCCTACAACGGATGCAGGCAGTTTATTCCATGCCTCAGCAACTCTGAGCGTGAAAAAATGTTTCCGAAAGTCATGTGAGCTATGCTGTTTTCTGACTTTGTTGGCATGCCCACGTGTGTTAGAAACATGTAAATCCAAAAGGTGCTCAAGGTTGCTGTTGGTAATATGATTAATGACCTCATGAGCGTTTACCAAGTCAGTTACCAGACGCCGGAGTTTTAACGGATCCATTCCACCCAGCAAGCCGTTCAGAATATGAAAGATGCCTGATGGAGGGTATAATTGTCAATTGGCATGCAGCGAGTTTTACACGCAGTCAAAGAAAAAATAAATCTTTCTAATATATCTATATGAAGGGTGGAAAAATTATAAAGAAATTATATATATAAATGTATATCTTTTTATATATCTATATGTAGGAAAAAAAATTATATATTAAAAAAGATATATATATATATATATATATATATATATATATATATATATATATATATATATATATATATATATTAGGGACTGGCAAACAGAGCCTCAAAGTCATTTTTGACCAAACGACTTTTGACTTCAGAAAATAATTTACCAAAATTCAGGGAATTATCAGATTTTAATGAAATTTTGAGTGTTTATTTATCGAAGAACGATCTTTAAATGCATTATTTATTTTATTTCAAAACTTTCTAATTTTAAATTGTTTCAAGTTGGTCCTTACCTGATACTAATTACAGTATAAATAAAGAGATAAAAGACCAAAGTTATGAATAGAAACAAATTTTTTTTTACGGTTGCTCTTCTATAAGAAAATAGCGACTGGCAAAATGAGCCTAAAATGCGTTTTTGACCAAATGACTTTAGCCCCCCACCCCTACAGAAAATAATTTACCAAAAATCAGGGAATTATCTGATTTTAATGAAATTTTCAGTGTTTATGTATCAATGAATGATCTTTATAATGCATTATTTATTTTATTTCAAAACTTTCTAATTTTTTCAGGTCACTTAATTTTGCCCCCCCTTATGCTGGGGGCGTAAAATTGTTTCGAATTGGTCCTTACCTGATACTAATTACAGTATAAATAAAGAGATAAAAGACCGAAGTTATGAATAGAAACAAAAAAAAATTACGGTTGCTCTTCTATGAGAAAATAAGTACCGAAAATCGAAAAATAAAATGTAAAAAAATAATAAATAATTAATTTTTTGAGGAATTTCTTTTTTACTCATTTCAATAATTATTTAATTGGCTATTATTTTATAAAAGAAAAAATTATACATAGATGTTTTTTCTGAGGGGGTACATTTTCAATCGAGTTTTTCTTCAAAACTTATTACTTTCGTCAACAAAAATAAGGTTTGCATTAAGTAGATATCAATTTTTAGAATCTAAAAATATAACATTTTAAACTTAACATCAGCATTTTCATATTTTAAATGAATTTTATATATCAATTTTTCATAGCAAAAATACTAAGTTTTGAAATAAAATAACTGATGCATTATAAAATTCATTAATTGTTAAGTCAATACTGAAAATTTCATTAAAATCGGATAATTACCTGATTTTTGGTAAATTTTTTTGCAAACACGAATGTTACAGTAAAATTGTAAACAAGCACTTAAAAACATCGAAAACGAGGCTGACTGACTGATATCGTCGAAATTGACCAAAACAAATACTTTTAAATCTATTAAAAATAAACTGCATATGTAATGATATTTTCCTTTTTTTAATTATGGTTATTATCTTACTACTTATCGATTTAGACAAAGTTTGACCTTAAATAATAGATTTAATTATTTCTAAGTTGTTTTTAAAATTCCTAGCAGATGACAAATTTACCTATCTCTAATATATATATATATATATATATATATATATATATATATATATATATATATATAAAGTGTTGTTATGAGTCCAACGGGAGAAAATTAAATATTTCATAAAAAGGAAGGTCCGCAAAATCGATTATGTTTTTTTAAAAAACATTTTACATTAGCGACACGTGTTTCAGATCTTCTGATATCTTCTTCAGACGTTAATTAACCACATATATGTATGTATGTATGTATGTATGTATGTATGTACATACACACATACATATATAATGTCTGTGTGTGTGTCTGTGTACTGTGTGTGCGTGTGTGTGCGTGTGTGTGCTTGTTTAAATTTTTATTCATACCTGTCTTAACTGAAATTATATATATATATATATATATATATATATATATATATATATATATATATATATATATATATAAAGTGTTCTTATGAGTTCAACGGGAGAAAATTAAATATTTCATAAAAAGGAAGGTCCGCAAAATCCATTATGTTTTTAAATAAAATCATTTTACATTAGCGACACGTGTTTCAAATCTTCTGATATCTTCTTCAGACGTCAATTAGCCACATATATGTATGTATGTATGCATGTATGTAACTTAGCGCTAATACCCTTGGGAAAGGTATGAATTCTACTCTCCCTCCAGCTATGGGTAAATAGTAGGGCAGATTGGGTTCTTTAACCTTGGTTAGGTAACCGGTCTAGGAGAAGGAAAACTCTGAATTCAAACCTGTTAAACTCCGCTTAAGAAAATGAACTTGTGTCACATCCTGCTCGTGCGGAGGGGTTGGTAAATATATATGGTTAGTAAGTCTGTTGAACTCCGCTTAAAGAAATTGACCTTGTGTCGCATCCTGCTCGTGTAGAGGGATTGGTAAATATATATATATGTATGTATGTATGTATTTACATACACACATACATATATAATGTCTGTATGTGTGACTGTGTGTGTGTGTGTGTGAGTGTGTGTGCGTGTTTAATTTTTATTTATACTTGCCTTTATTCATACTTGTTAATTAACCACATATATGTATGTACATACACACATACATACATAATGTCTGTGTGTGTGTGTCTGTGTCTGTGTGTGTGTGTGTGTGTGTGTGTGTTTAAATTTTTATTTATACTTGCCTTTATTTATACTTGTTAATTAACCACATATATGTATGTACATACACACATACATATATAATGTCTGTGTGTGTGTCTGTGTGTGTCTGTGTGTGTGTGTGTGTGTCTGTGCGTGTTTAAATTTTCATTTATACTGGTCTTAACTGAAATGGCAAAGATTTGTAAACATAATTGTAGTTGGTGCACTTGGAACAGTCCCAAAAGGATTGGAAAAGGGTTTGGAAAGTCTGGAAATCAGAGGAACGATTGAAACCATTCAGAACACTGCACTGCTGCAATCTGCCAGAATACTCAGAAGAGTCCTGGAGACCTGAGGAGACTTGCTGTCACTCAGACTCCAGTAAAAGAAGGATAACAAAAAAATCCTGGGAAGATGTGATTATAAAGCTGCTAGTGATATGAGAGAAGATAGTGAAGCAAAATGATGACACTGGATGCCGTGTAGAGGACTTGCCAACTCTCGAAGTGGAGTAAATATATATATAGATACTTCTGATCTTACCTTTTGTGTTCATGTGGTAATCTTGGATGCTTCTTATTCTGCTCTTACATGTTGACGTAGACGTGCATTGTTGGGTATCCGAATGATGGACAACAGCATATTTCACTGGGGTTGACAAATTCGTCCTTTTTTTCGGTCTTCGAGCACCCCATTCTGCCCGGCTGATAATTCTTGGACAACTTTCGTAGTTATCAGCGTTCACTGAATAATAATAATAATATAATAATAATAATAATAATAATGATAATAATAATAATAATAATAATAATAATAATAATGATAATAATAATGATAATAATAATAATAATGAATAATAATAATAATGATAATAATAATGAAAATAATGATAATAATAATGATAATAATAATGATAATAATAATAATAATAATGATAATAATAATGATAATAATGATAATAATAATAATAATAATAATAATCCAACAACTTGAAGATTACACAAGAAAAAGCAAAGACAAACTACTTATGGCGGCCAACAATAGTAGAAGCGACGGATGGACAAACAGAAAAACAACAAAGACTAGAAAACAAAAATGGGAAGAAAAACACTTATATGGACGCTTCAAACGACAAATAGAAGAGGTTGCACACGAAAAGACTTGGACATGGTTAAGAAAGGGAAACCTCAAAAGAGAAACTGAATGACTTATAATTGCTGCACAAAATAATGCCATAAGAACAAACTATATCAAAGCGAAAATTGATAAGATCCAACAAAATAGTAAATGTAGACTTTGCGGTAATAGAGATGAGATTGTAAACCATGTACTCTGCAAATGTAGCAAACTAGCACAACGGGAGTACAAAACTAGACACGACTGGGTTGGGAAGGTGATCCACTGGGAATTATGCAAAAAAATTAATTTTGACCATACAACAAAATGGTATATGCATAAACCAGAATCTGTTCTTGAGAACGAAACGCATAAAATTCTCTGGGACTTTGAAATAAAAACGGATCACCTTATCCCAGCAAGAAGACCAGACCTAGTTTTGATTAACAAAAACGAAAGAACTTGTCAACTGGTGGATTTTGCAGTTCCAGCAGATCACATGGTGAAGCTAAAGGAAAATGAAAAATGGACAAATATCTGGACCTTGCCAGAGAACTGAAAAAGTTATGGAATATGAAAGTCAAAATGATACCAATAAATTTGGACCTTACAACAAAACGGTATATGCATAATTGTAGTTGGTGCACTTGGAACGGTCCCAAAAGGATTGGAAAAGGGCTTGGAAAGTCTGGAAATCAGAGGAAGGATTGATACCATTCAGAACACTGCACTGCTGCAATCTGCCAGAATACTCAGAAGAGTCCTGGAGACCCGAGGAGACTTGCTGTCACTCAGACTCCAGTGAAAGACCATCAGCTAATACTGATCAGAAAACTAAAATAATAATAATAATAATAATAGAGATTCGGTCTCTATTTGTCAGTAACCGAAACTACGTTATTGCTTACGTTACCCGAATCGTCAATAAATAGAATAAAGAAAAAGAAGAGTAAAAAATCTTGTATGAATTCATTTGAATTTATCTTTGAGAAACATGATTTTATTAGAAAGAAAATATGTTTATTTTAATTTTGACAGGATAACTTTTTTAAAAATATAATATTTCAAAGAACTGTTTACATTTTTTTTTACGAAAGAGCGTAGCAAAGAATCCTTTATATTGGACAAATTATGTACGATTGTATTATTAAAAAAAAAACATTGTCGTCTGTCGTAAAAACAAAACAAACATCCACCCCCTTAAGCAATGTCTTTCAAAAATTAATTTTTATACCGCCCGGGGGGTGATAATAATAACAATAATAATAATAATAATAATAATAATAATAACAACTAGCAGGACCTGTGGATATACCACAGTATTATAATTTGATTATTACAACATTTGATATAGCATCAAAGATCGTCGCCTCGTTTTGGCAAAAATTAGCCTAAAAATTGGTTAGAAAATATAGGAATTTCAATATTAATATTTAAAAGAGAAAAGGTTGTCATTTTAAATGAAACGAATAAAATATTATAACTAGAATTCAAATTGAAACTATGCCCGCCTCCCCCCATCACAACGGACACCTCCGATATGCTGCTTTTTACCTAATAATTAATCTGTAACAGTGATAACACTTTAAAAGGTTGAAATATATTTTCTCAAATGAAGACAAAGTTTTGAAGAAAAATATTTAGCGCGGTAATTGTTTATATTAATTCGCAACGTTCGCCACAAGGGAAACATTACAGTTCCAAAATTAACCAACCCTAGTGTGCAGTAGTCGCGTGACAGATGCTTATATGGTAAACAGCACCACACGTCAACGCTTTTACATGCATGGTTAGACGATCGTAATAAATGGCGACCATTTATTACGATCGTCTAACCATGCATGTAAAAGCGTTGACGTGTGGTGCTGTTTACCCTATAAGCATCTGTCACGCGTGAGCAACAACGACGACGCTAACGGCGAGTGAGGTCTGGCAACCTGACGAACAGAAGAACAGAAGACTTGACGACCAGACGACCAGGTGACCCGCTTAACAGACGACCAAACAACCTGGCGACCAGACGACCAGGTGACCAGACGAACTGACGACCAGACGACCAGGTGACCAGACAAACTGACGATCAGACGACCAGAAGACCTGACGACCAGGTGACCAGACGACCAAACAACCTGGCGACCAGACGACCAGCTGACCAGAAAACCAGGCGACCAGGTGACCAGACAACCTGACGACTAGGTAACCAGACGACCAAACGACCAGACAACATGACGAACAGACGACCATGCGACCTGACAACCATGTTTCCAGAAACCTAAACAACGAGATGACCTGACGACCTGATGATAAGACGACCTGACGACCAGAAAACCGAAAGACCTGACGACTTGAAGATTTTTCTTAATTCCCTTACACCTACAATCACAAAATTTGAACCTACAAGGGTGAATCAAAAATTTTGCTACATTTTGGTAACGTGGGTCTGGTGTCACTCTCTTTCTGGTGCTCCTTAAACTGACGTTGACTATAAACTGCCGTCTCTATCAATAAGCGACAGTAACACACACACACACACACACACATATATATATATATATATATATATATATATATATATATATATATATATATCAAATAGACCAGATGCGTTGTTGGTGGAAATGATTCTGTTTGGGACCTTCTTTTTCTTCCATACATATACATATGCCTATATATTTGGTGTGTGTGTGGGGGGGGGAGAATATGTGCTTAATTGAAGTCGTACCTAATTTTGAAAGTTAATTAATTAATAATTAATTAATTAGGCGGTCATACCTATTCAAATGTAAGGCTAAACAAATCGAGAAAAATTCCATTGATTTTTCTCGATTTGTTTAGCCTTACATTTGAATAGGTATGCCCGCCTAATTAATTAATTATTTATTAACTTTCAAAATTAGGTACGACTTCAATTAAGCACATATTCTCCCAAAAATTGTCGGCTAAAAAAAGCCATATCAAAACACATCGCTTGTGTATTTACTTTATATATATATATATATATATATATATATATATATATATATATATATATATAATTTACAGCTTACATTACAAATGGCCGATCTCACGTGACCAACGCGTCCTTTTTTGCTATGGGTAAGCGAAAGTCGTCACACACATTTACGGCCCCTCTCTTTTACAATTCTACAGTTGCTACAATTTTCGATTTTAGGATGAAATCTACTTACCACTGTCATCACAGGGGCTGAATTCCATAGATGTTGTCAATGCAAACATACTCTAAAGCAAAAAACAAAAACAAAGAAAGAAATTACATCCAATTACGTTTCAGGGAAAATCGTTTTTTTTTTAAATTGAATTAAGTGAATAATTCATGTTAACATCATGTCAACCTGTCTAGGGTTATCTTATGTCTACAGATTAGGGAATTGCGTTTACTGTATATTTAAAGACAACAACGTGAATGAAAAGAAAGGAAGAACGAAAGACAACACGAATGAAAGGGAAGAAAAAAAGAAAAAAAAAAAGAAAAAATAAGATAATGTATGAAAAGGAAAAAACAAAGAGAGAAAGACAAAAATGTGAATGAAAAGAAAAATAGAAAGAAAGAAAGAAAGATAAAATGTGAATGAAAAGAAAAAAATCAAAGTAACAAAGACAAAAATGTGAATGAAAAGGAAAATAGAAAGAAAGAAAGATAAAAATGTGAATAAAAAGAAAAATAGAAAGAAAGAAAGATAAAAATGTGAATGAAACGAAAAATAGAAACAAAGAAAGATAAAAATGTGAATGAAAAAAACGAAAAATAGAAAGAAAGAAAGATAAAAATGTGAATGAAAAAAACGAAAAATAGAAACAAAGAAAGATAAAAATGTGAATGAAAGAAAGAAAGAAAGATAAAAATGTGAATGAAAAAAATAGAAAGAAATAAAGACAAAAATGTGAATGAAAAGAAAAATAGAAAGAAAGAAAGAGAATAATGTGAATGAAAAGAAAAATAGAAAAAAGAAAGAGAATAATGTGAATGAAAAGAAAAATAGAAAGAAAGAAAGAGAATAATGTGAATGAAAAGAAATAGAAAGAAAGAAAGAGAATAATGTGAATGAAAAGAAAAATAAAAGAAAGAAAGAGAATAATGTGAATGAAAGAAAAATAGAAAGAAAGAAAGAAAATGAAGAAAATAGAAAGAAAGAAAGAGAATAATGTGAATGAAACGAAAAATAGAAAGAAAGAAAGAGAATAATGTGAATGAAACGAAAAATAGAAAGAAAGAAAGAGAATAATGTGAATGAAAAAACGAAAAATAGAAAGAAAGATAAAAATGTGAATGAAAAAAACGAAAAATAGAAAGAAAGAAAGATAAAAATGTGTGAAAAAAACGAAAAATAGAAAGAAAGAAAGAAGATAAAATGTGAATGAAAAAAACGAAAAATAGAAAGAAAGAAAGATAAAAATGTGAATGGAAAAAAATAGAAAGATAACAACGCAAATGAAAAGAAAGAAACAAAAAAGGAAGAAGGAAAGAAAGAAGAAAGGCAACTGTGTGAATTAAAAGAAAGAAAGAGAAAGAAAGAAAGAAAAAAAAATGAAAGGAAGAAAGAGAACATGAATGAAAAGAAAAAAGAAAGATAACCCGAATGAAAATGAAAAAAAAAAATACAACAACGTGAATGAAAAGAAAAAAGAAAGAAAGAAAGAAAGAATAAATCAGTAAACATACCTGGCCATTATTTAACAGGACACTCCATCTAGTTCCAGGGATGTGGGATACTCCCAACCGGAAACATTTACCTGGCCAAACGATTTCTTTCGGTTGAAGGAAAGTAGAATGAAGCATTGTCGGTATCTGGGTGCAGGCACACATCGGCAAAACTGGCGTGGCCGAAGTGCATCTTAGCCAAACACATAGCAGCAGTACCTGCAAAAGGAGATGCAACAAAGTCTATTCTATTCCAGACCGAACAAGTATCATAGAAATTCCTTGCTATTCAGTCACAACAAAAGTTTACAAACAACACAAGTCTGTGGGAGGCAGTCATTAGACTTACTAGCAAAATAAAAAGACACCCTCCGAGCGATGTAAAATTAATTTTTTGAAAGATATTGCCTGAGGGGATGGGAGCTGAAAATTCAATGTCATAGAGTGTGTACCATAAGTATGTAAAATCGTCAAATTTATTAAAGGAGTAAAAAAAAAGAAAAAAAAGAAAGAAAGACAATTTGAAATTGAAACAGTTCCGATAACTTTAAATATTATATTAGAATAAAACAATCTATATATAAATATATAACGTCGGGCATCTATTTATTGAAACAATGAGGATTGTCTAACGCTGCATGCACACATTTTGAGTATATTTATTCTATGTTATGACGTTGTATTATGTGTTGGGTAATGTGACGTAAGCAGTGATATAATTTTTGTTACAGACAAAAACCGGAAGCGAATCTCCATTATTAATAGATAGAAACAGATTGTGTTAGAATGTAATGGAAATTAGCGTTCTCCCAAATGAACCATAAGAAAGGAGTAAAAACAAAGACAAAGTTGATAATTCAAAGGAGATTTTATCGTACTAAACACTTATTGTTTTAGCGGTCGTAAGTCATGTATATATATATATGGTAAGTTACAAATTACATAGAACACTTATCTGTTTGGGTAAAGTGTTTCTTTGTCGGCGTCGATATAGATGTGGGCTGGTCATTCATTCTTGAATACTGCTGCTATGTTGTTCTGTTGTGTATCAAACTTTCCGTTAGGCTGTGTATTTCTGTTCAGTTTGACTACCTTTTCTGTTCCAGCCAGGGGAGGCTAACCCCTATCTTCTTATTATAATGGAGATTGTGTGTTTTTCTGTCTGTAACCGAAACTATATTCCTACTCAAGTCACAATTCTCTTAGTTATTGACATCACATTCTCCATGATTATATTTTTATCTGAACTTCAATTATTAATAAAATTGTCTTATATTATTAATACTGTTAACTATGTCTACATACTAATAACATGCAATTATATTTATATATACAACAAAATAGCGCTTTACAATGTGAACGGGAAGGCTAATTTGCATATTAATATTAAAAAATTGAATTTAATAAATATGTGCTTAGTATTATTGGTTTCTAACTGTTTGGTTTTATTTTAATGAATATAAGCAAAAATCTCTTCAATGAATCTTAAATGAAATCCATTAACAAGATACAATAACTGTCATTTTATTCTTTACTTCCTCTTTTAACTAAATACTTAAATTAGAAAAAATAACAATGAAAGATGAAAGTGATGGAAGAGTAAGTTTCAGTTGTTCCATTTTTTATTATACTCCCTCTGTTTCAAATCTTTTATTATACTCCCTCTGTTTCAAATCTTTTTATCTGTATTCTTATTTAGTTTCATTAGCCTTTCTAATTTAATACAATATTTTATTACATTAAAACTTAAATACTTGCACCCGGAGGGTGCATATATTTGCTAGTTTATTCATAAATATTTTTTTCGAAGTCTAACAACAGCAACAGCAAATAAATGAATTAAAACTTAGTTCAATTCAAACGGTTTATAAACTCTTTTCCTACTTTAAGATACTCGCAGCGGCTCTCTCACCACTATGATCCTACCGTAAACCGATGGCAGCGGCTCTCGCATGTGTCTCTTGTTTACACTGAAAATACCTCAGATTGCAATAATAATAGGACTAGGGACCGGTTTAGCTCAGTCGGTAGAGCGTCTGACTAGAAACCACAAGGTTCTGGGTTCGATACCGGCCGTCGCCAACTCAGCGTATGAGTATCACAGGGATCTGTGCAGCAAAGTGAGGAGATGATTGTAGGTGTGGTGCTCCATCTCAGACGCCTTGGTCTAGCGTTAGTGAAAAGCGCTAGTGAAATTAAACTCCCTCGCTGTCTGGCTGATAACGACTTTAGGCTACCCCGACGACTTTACTTTTTACTTATTTGAATAGAATGTGCTTTGAAGTGAATAGATAGTGAATTTTGAAATATCCCATCATACAGGTAAAACAAAATACCAAGAAAATTTGTTACAGCCGTGGGGGAAATTTGGTTGGTAAAGAGTAAAACAACAAAACAATATAAAATTCCTTCCTATAGATAACCAAGTTTGAGGGACCGACCAGGCGCGCGCGCTCGTGTGTGTGTGTGTGTGTGTGTGTGTGTGTGTGTGTGTGTGTGTGTGTGTGTGTGTTCTATTGCCCCTCATGCGTTTTCGCTGTCTTAGCATTAATAACTCATCCCAATATATTTCATAAACATTTTTAGTATCTTGAAGAGGTAGCTTAAATACCGAAACCGAGGTAAATAGATAAGATTTTTTTCTACAACTATATATATATATATATATATATATATATATATATATATATATATATGTGTGTGTGTATGTGTGTGTGTGTGTGTGTGTGTGTGTGTGTAGCGAAGATATGAAATCAACGGTGCTTGGTAACAGACAGTTTCACGTCGATGCGATTTTCAAATCTAATGATATTGAGCGCTCTTTATTTGTAAACATAGCAACATATTAACATATATATATATATATATATATATATATATATATATATATATATATATATATATAAGAGAGTTTCATAATTTGCTTGAAGCATTGTGTATGTATTGGTTAGGAGGTTGATTTAGAAGGCTATCACAATGCAGTTTGGAATAAATAAAAAATAATAATACGGTAACAATGGTGTTGTGTTGACCTGTATTTTTTATTATTTCTTGAATTTTCGAGGTAATACCTCTTTATCAAAAGAATTTTAGGAAGAAATGCCATAGCTGTACTGCTTCAGTTCAATTCTTTTGATAAAGAGGTATTACCTCGAAAATTCAAGAAATAATAAAAAATACAGGTCAACACACAACACCATTGTTACCGTATTATTATTTTTTATTTATTCCAAACTGCATTGTGATAGCCTTCTAAATCAACCTCCTAACCAATATATATATATATATATATATATATATATATATATATATATATATATATATATATATATATATACGCTCCCAATTTCGGTAGAGCACTCTATTTAGGAGGTATATAATTGCAGATTCACCGTATTTGGCTCAGCCAAATCTCACTTTGTTTACAAAGTTTGAGAACTCTAGGTGAAGGTCATTTCCCCTTAGAAATATAACGATTAAATAGCCTGCTATACTTGACGACTGACTGTGGATGTGTGGGTAAGAGGCTTGGCGAGCGTAAGTTCGTTCGGGTCTCGAACTCAGCCAGAGGCAGCTGCTAAAAATCGTATAACTATACTGATGAGAGGTGATACCTCGAAACACGTGTCTATAGTTTACCATATATATATATATATATAATATATATATATATATATATATATATATATACTCAAGGGTGACCTAAGTTCTGCTCCCCATCGCTTACGATCTGATACGCTGACCAAAGCACCCCTAAAAATAATTACGTCAATCAAAGCACCCCCAAAAAATAACTACTAGAAATAAACCCTCCAAAAATTTCGCACCAAACGTTACCTACAAAAATCATCTCCCGAAAACGATCTGACAGCGCTAGGGAACATGATTTAGACCCTTTCTTCGATCAACTGAACCCAAAGAAAATATCAAGAGAAAAAACATCATAAAAAGTTAAGTTCTGTAGTTAATAACCCACCAAATATCTATCTATCTATCGACCCCCTCTCTCTCTGTCTTTCATTTATATAGATAAAAGTCGACGGGGCGGCCTAAAGTCGGTATCAGCCAGTCAGCGAGGGAGTATATCCCCTTTTCAATAGCGCTAGTCCAAGGAGATTGTTTTTAGCATCTGAGGTGGAGCGCCACACCTACCACCCTCTCCTTACTTTACCGCACAGATCCCTGTGCTACTCATACGCTGAGTTGGCGGGGACCGGTATCGAACTAGCAACCTTGTGGTTTCTAGCCGAACGCTCTACCGACTGAGCTAATATATGGATCATATAGATATATGGATCATATAGATATATAAAACTCTCTCTCTCTCTCTCTCTCTCTCTCTCTCTCTCTCTCTCTCTCTCTAATGAAGGCAAAACTAAATATTTCTGAAAGTAAGATTATACTTATATATATGTATATAAAGTTGAACAAGGACAAACTCATAAATAATGTTCTCTTACACAGGGACACACCAAAATAATACGGTTTGTGCGGATTCTGGATGCCATACAGAAAACCTGCCAGAGGTGATGACCGATAGCGATATTAAAGAAGGGGAAGGGAGCCATGGATATCGATGCTGTCATCGCGACGTGATTATATATATATATATATATATATATATATATATATATAAATGAGGAAAACGGAAATAAATCCGATGATATGTAAATATAGAAAATATAAAAAGACAAATATCCATAGCATCTATCTTTAATATTGCCCTGATGATGGTTAATATATCGAATATGTATAAACACCGGGACACTCAAAAGAAGGCAGGACTATTTATAAATTCCTAAATAAACACATTCTCTTAATATTTTTTCATATTTTCCATACTTGCGTACATATATATATACACACACACACACACACACACACACATATATATATATATATATATATATATATACATGCATATATATATACGGCAATAGCATAATCTTTACAGATCATTGCCGTCCCTCACAATCCCACAACTCCACCACCAGAACCCTTCTTGCATGAGCCCTCAAATGACTCATCAAACCTGCTACAGATCCACTAAGTTTGACGCAAATATGACATTGAAAAGACTTCTTCCCCGTTGAATGAGATGATTCAGATGAATCAGATGAGTCAGATGATAAAATTTGATGCTTATGCACCACCATATGTCTCTTAAGACCAGAAGCCGACTTACAGACCTTGCCACATATAGCACAAGACACATTATTTACTCCTGGAATCTGCATGGATTGACCCAGGTGAGATTTACTATGATTGACATAGCCAGCCCTCGAAAGCAAAACTCGACCACATGTCAGACACTTCCAACCCTCCATGTTCTCTCCAATATGACAGGTGTCACCCTTTCGAAGTTGACGCTTTAGGTTTTCATGCACGATTCTTTCACTCTCATAACTGGTACAGCCATCATCCACATGAACTCTCCAGTCAGTTCTCTCCAGTGCCAGCTATACATATATATATACATACATATATATATACATATATATACATATATATATATATATATGATGGGGTATATATATCACCCATTAGTTAGGGTAGCGATTGTAGACATTTAGTCAACGTCACTTGTTTACTGACAATTTCTCGCCTATGTGATTTTCAAACCAACTTTAACAATCGCATAAGCGAGAAACTGTCAGTAATCAAGTATGTTGACTCTACGCTATCCCAACTATCCGCTCTATCAACGATATTGGCCATTCTTTACTCATATATATGTATATATCTCACACACATTACACACGCGCGCACACACACACACATATATATATATATATATTTGTTGGTAGGGGTGTACTTATTTTGACAAATTATAATGGGGATTTGGTGTCTGTAACTAAAACTACATCACTGCTTACGTCACAATGCCCTCAAGAATTGCGCAAATTTATGAGTGTTTGATTTATAGTTAAAAATCATTAATCTTTGATATATAGAATAAATTCTATTTGTTAATGATAT
>CM042152.1:69156911-69164411 GCA_023376005.1 Doryteuthis pealeii | reverse complement strand
TAACAGCGTCGATCCCAAGGGGCTATCCCCCCAGGCAACACCTGCCCCCTCGATTTAAAGGGGCAGGGCTGGGTTTATTGCCAAGCGCCTGAGGCACCCCCTCGAGAGTGAATGCCGACGGGATCGACGCATTTTTTGTGTCTACCACCCATGAGCTTCGGCTTGTGGGTGGGCCCACATAAAAATCTCCTTGTGTCACGCGCTCATAAGTAATAACAGGAGCCTTTCTGAGCCTGTGTTTATTAATGAAATTAACGGCGTGATTCCAGGGGGACATTCCCCCAGGCAACACCTGTCCCCTCGATTTAAAGGGGCAGGGTTGGACTTATTGCCCAATACCTGAGGGGCCCCCTTGAGGGGTAATGCCGACGGAAAAAACTCATTTTTGCACCCGCCACCCATGAGCTTCGATTCGTGGGTGGTCCCACATTAATAGGGCCTTATGCCTAATCCGTACACGTGGGTTACGTGGTAAATACCAATAACATGGGCTCTTCGGGGATTGTGTTTGTTAATGTAAATTAACAACTTTGGTCTAGGGGGCTATCCCCCCAGGCAATATCTGCCCCCTTGATTTAAATGGACAGGGCTGGGTTTATTGCCCAGTACCTGAGGCGCCCCCTTGAGGGGGAATGCCGACGGGATCAAGGCATTTTTTGCACCTACCACCCATGAGTTTCGGCTCATGGGTTGAACCCCATAAAATGTCCTTGTGTCACACCTGCATAAGTAGGATGCTTGGCAAATACCATAATAATATGGGTAAATCTATCTCAGCTAAACTTTAATAGAGACATCGTTAATATATAAAATGCTAATTAAGATTAAATAATGACCATTTCATAATCGTTGAGAATATAACTTAAATGACTAAGGAAATTGTGACGTCAGTGGTGACTTAGACTCGGTTGCAGACAGACAGTTCCATAATCTCTATTATAATAAGATTGAGTTCATAACGAAATGTATATATTTACCCAACCCCTCCTTCTGATTCAACACAAGGTCATGTTTAAATGGAGTTTGACAGGTTGAAATTCAGTTTTTCTTCTCCTACCTGGTTGCTGTTCTTAGATCAAAAAGCCCAATCTGCCTTACTATTTACCCAGAACTGGTTGATTGGTAGGTTGGTTAGTTGATTGGATTTTACGACATGTCAACCCTTGTTAGGTTATTTCATGCCGAAGACATTTTGTTTTCATTCTTGTTGGGTATTCAATTTCTTTTTGCAAACTCAATTTTAAAAAAAATTGTTTTTAATACTCATTTTTAAAACAAATCTATTTTACCTATATATGGTTGCCAAACAGGTACTACCAGTCCTGGTCTGAGTGAACCAGGGAGTAATGGCGATGTAGCGGTGCTCTACATTCCCCAGAGCTTCAGAATTAGATGTAGTTTAATGTTTTACCCAGGACAACCCATAGCTGGAAGGAGAATATTCCCAAGTTTAGATAAAAAGTAAACAACTTAGAAAATACAAAAAAAATAGAAGAAAGAAAAATATACGAGTCTAGAGTGAATATTATAATTATTTACTAAGGTTAGCTTAGATGTGGCACAAGGCCAGAAGTTTGGGGCGTCCAGTGAGAATTGAACTCACTAACAATGGTTTGTGAGTCTAGCTTGCTAACCATCACACTACGTGAGGTACCCAGCGTGAATATTATAATGAATTATGCGTAACGAATTCGTGTAATATCTCTGATATCTTTTTAGATGAGGTTTGATAATGTGTATATTTGTCTCATACCCCACTTGTAATATCTCTGATATCGGTTGAGGTTTGATAATGTGTATATTTGTCTCATACCCCACTTGTAATATCTCTGATATCTTTTTAGATGAGGTTTGATAATGTGTATATTTGTCTCATACCCCACTTGTAATATCTCTGATATCTTTTTAGATGAGGTTTGATAATGTGTATATTTGTCTCATACCCCACTTGTAATATCTCTGATATCTTTTTAGATGAGGTTTGATAATGTGTATATTTGTCTCATACCCCACTTGTATGGACTGGGCTGGTTTGATAATGTTTATTATTTGGATTATTAAGACCATTTTCCTCATCTTTATTGTTATCTACACAACATTTCGGATCATGTGACCTCCTAGGGATTGGCGTGGCAAGCCGATTGATCGGGGGGGGGGTCCGTCTAACGTAAATAATGGGCAAAGTGGAGTGTTCCAGGTCATGGACTACTCAGCCCCCAGGATTCCGTACTTAAGCATCACAGGTCGCCACCCACGGTCAACAGGCATCCCTATTGGGAGAATTTTACCCCTCTGCAGAGGTGCAGGCGGTGTATTTTTCTGTTCCAGTCGACAAGCCGGTAGAGCAACTGTCTCGTCTTAATTTCTTTTTCCTAGTGCTGACTGTTGAAGTAAAACATTCCCCCAAAATTGTTGATAATTTAATTGGTTTAA
The DNA here is from genome assembly GCA_023376005.1 of Doryteuthis pealeii. NCBI lineage: Eukaryota > Metazoa > Mollusca > Cephalopoda > Myopsida > Loliginidae > Doryteuthis > Doryteuthis pealeii. Next base: position 69,161,978 of record CM042152.1, on the reverse strand, counting down.
TTTGTTTGACTTGCACTTGGGGTAATTCTAGGCCAAGAACACCAATTCCTTTCAATGTTTCTTAAATTAATTTTGTCAATTAATTACGGATATAAATTGTTGATCTCAAGGCGCATATGGGTGGCACGAACAGTAATCTTTATTTTGAAGAATTTCGATTTTTGTATTTTGAATCAGTTTGATAGAAACGATTCAGTAATTTAAAAGAAAGAATTCATTGATTAATAAGTCACCACCGAATATCTTATTAAAATCAGATAATTTCCTGATTTTTTTGTATTTTTTTGTTTATCTATCTGAATAAATTTTCACTTATGACCTCCCGTAGAAGTGAGCATATCACGCTAAACTTCTTTCCCTACAAAAGGTTTGCCTGCTTAAGATAAGTTTTACAGATGTTTTTGTTCCTGCATGTTTGGAACAAAAAAATTATATTACATATAAAATATTAAATAAATATCCACAAGTTAGTAATTTTTTCTGTATATAGTGTATTTAATTTATTTTTTTATTTTTTTGTTATTAATTTCTAAAACGAAACTTTTTAAAATTCTTATAAAATGGTTTGTTTTGAATGCATCATAAATCTTCACTTGGCTATTTTTTAGTTGAATGTAATTAAGATGTATTAAAAATAAATTACATATGTAATATTACCCCCCCCTTACTGATGCTCCTTATGTGACTACTTTTTGGCTAAAGCAAAAATGTTACCTTAAATAATCGATTTAATTAATTTTGATTCGTTTTTAAAATGAAAATGAGTGCACAAATTGGTAGTACCTAGCCTATATCTCTCTTTTCGTTTCGGACTTTCATTTAAAGGCAAAGTAAAACAATCCCCAAAATTCATCGTATCGAGCTTTGAGAAGATTCAGGATTCGCTAGTTTGCTCAGGTTTTCATCTACTGATGTCATCAGGTGGATCTTGCATTGAACAGATTTTTTTTATTTTTGTGACGTATACTCTGAGGCGTATCGAATTATTTGATTTATGGGATTACCACTATTGCAGAGCACCGGGTGGTGAGTCCCTTGACTGATGAAATCACACGCAGTTAAATTCCACTTTCAATTTTGGTAATTTTGTTAGGGACGTAGATGCTCCCCAGCTTTGTTTACTATAATTTTGCAGTACAGCCAAAACACCACAGAGACTTCCCAGCGGTTGGTTGGTTTTACGGCATGAAAACCTTTGTTGGGATATTCAATGCTAAAACAAATCTTTTAAACAGTTTCATACTTAAGAAACTACTCCTATTTAATTTTAAAAAATCCATTTATCTATATATTAATACGCTTGTTCCTTAATCTTCCGATCGTTATCATACTGCAACACACTCTCGTTAAAAAACGAGACCGTCCACATCGCCCAAGATGAAATCTAAAGATGTAAATCCTAATTATCTGGTGTTGCTTATCCACCGAATTCTTATTTCTTATGAGTGTCGTCACCTCCGCTAAATAATGTATCATTCCGTTTTTATTATAAAGAAAGGAAGGAAAGAAAAGGGACATGCTACACAGAAAAAATATTATAAGAAAGAAAGAAAGAAAGAAGGGGGAAGATAGAGAGATAGGTGACCGCACGGAAGCGATAATGCTAATCTGTTCAATCGAAAAGGTGAAAAGAAAGAAAAAGAAAAGAGTGACTTAGTTAAATTAAGATTATTATGCTTTTTACATATTGAACTATTTGGCACTAGCTCTTAAGTCAACATATCAAACGTTGTAATAATTAAATTATCATACTGTGGCATATCCACAGGTCCTGCTAGTAAACAATTATAGTTTTGGGGGTTACCCCTCTGCAGGTGCAATCAGCGTATTTTACAGTCCCCAGCCGACAGGTCGGCTATCATTTTGTCATTTTATTTATTTACTTTTTTGTTTGTATATTTGACCTTGCCCTCTCCTTCTTTTCCTTCACTACTCTTATCTTTCTTTAGTCAGGTGCTTGTTGTTTTCCGGGATAAATAGAGCGGATATAATTCTTTACAATAATAAATATACAGGATGATTCAAAAGTCTAGTCACCGCCTACATATCTTTTTAAATGTAAAATAATTACATAATAAAAGAAATAGAAAAACAAATATTAAATAATATGCTAACAGATATCTGTTTCAATCTAGATAAAGTGTAATTCAATTGAAATCATTTTGAAATTAAAATGAAAACAATTGTAAAAGACACTTTATGAGGTAATCTGAACATTAGCTACATAAATGAGAGTAACCTCCTCTTGTTTCTTTCACTTTGAGGAAGCTTTAATAGCAATTAAGTTCATTTTAAATAATGTGCAAGCACAATTTAGAACACATTTTATGATATTTTCGTGTTAAAACATGCAGTTGTATTGATTAGAACAAATTCGTATTTTCAGTGTAGATTTACGGGAAATGAAAATGGCAAACCAAAACATAAAGCTTCCTCAAAGTGAAAGAAACAAGAGAAGGTTACTCTCATTTATGTAGCTAATGTTCAGATAACCAAAAGTTGTTCAGAAACTGTCGGATTTATTCCATTTATTATATACTCATAATAAAAGTAAGTAAAATTGGCAGAGTAGCTCTTATTGGTATCAGCCGGACAGTGAGGGAGTCTATCCCTTATTTGATAGCACTAGACCAGAGAGATTGTTTTTTTGTTTGTGGAGCACTACACCTACCGTTAGCTTACCCACTTTGCCAAAAAGATCATATTACGCAATCTGTGCTATTCATGCGTTGAGTTGGCGGGGACCGGTAACGAAACAGGAACCTTGAGATTACTCTACCGACTAAGCTAAACCGGGCCCTCTCGAAATTCTAGAAGCTCTGTTGGCTGGGCTGTAGAATACACTGACTGTACTTCTGCAGAGGGGTAAGACCCGACCCACCCTAATGCGTCCACTTGTTGACCGTGGGAGACAACCCGTGATGATTAAGGATGGGATCCTGTTAGCTAAGCCGTCCACTTTGGCCCTTACTTGTGTTAGTCGGTCGGTCGGTCGAACAATCGGTTGGTCACTAGAACCTATATGATTTCCCCAACGGATGCGCGTGGTCTAATGGTTAGAGTCGTGGGAAATGGACTCGTCGACCTCAGTTCAATTCCTGGACGAAGCTGTTTGCATTTCGCATAGCGCTAATACCATTGGGAAAGGTATGAATACAATTCTTCTTCCAGCTATGGGTAAAATAGCAGGGCAGACTAGGCTCTTTAACCATGGCTAGGTAGCCAGTATAGGAGAAGGAAAACTCTTTGTTTGAATTCAAACCTGTTAAACTCCGCTTAAGAAATTGACCTTGTGTTGCATTCTGTTCGATATTGCTCTTATGGTATACCTCTAACCCCTTTTATCATATGCTAGAAGGCGACGGCCGAGGGTCTTAGTGTCCTAGATATGACGTCAAATTGCATTTAGTGGTGCGATTCCAATTCTGAAGATTTGTGGAGAGTGGAGTACCCCTTAATTGTCCTTAGTACCAGGTTCTCTTTGGTTTGGATTGGTAGTATATGTTGGAATCCCATTTATGGGATAAATAGAAAAAGATTAAGAAAACAATCAAGAAAGAAAGAGAGAGAGAGAGAGAAAGAGAGAAAGAGAGCGAGAGAGATGTTTAAAAGAAGAAAGACAGTAAAAGTGCGAGAGTGAAGAAGAAAGAGAGAGAGAGAGAGCAAAGTCAGAGATGAATACAATGTGTAATGATGTCATGGAAAAGAGTAGAATAGAGAGAGAGAGAGAGAGAGAGAGAGAGAGAGAGAGAGAGAGAGAGAGAGAGAGAGAGAGAGAGATGTTAAAAAGAAGACCTGTCCTAAACAAAATAGTATTACTTTTTGACTCATCTGCGGCTAAGATGTGACAGAAGGTCGCAAAAATGGATTGTTTGGTTGGATTTTACGATGTTTTGTTTTATTCATTCTTGAAAAGTATTCAATATTCTTTTTCAAACTTAATTCTTTTTTAACACTTTTTTAAAACTCATTTTTTCTATTCAACCCATTGGACTCTAACAGGTACTTCCACTCCAGCTCAGAGTGGACGAGGGAGTAATAGTGATGAAAGAGTATTCCACATCCCCTAGAGCTCCAGAATTGGAACTTCATCATCAGAGAGTTTAACGTCACACTTAGGACATTAAGACCCTCAACTACGGCTTCCTAGCACATATATGATAAAACGGTTTGGGGGGGGGTGCCATAAGAGCAATAGGGTGAAATTACTAGAAAAAATAAAGTGAAAAGATAATTATTTAGAAAGAAAATTTATTTTTGTATTGGGAAATTCTAATTCATAATACCCTCAGGAATATAAATACATAAATATATAAATATATATATATAAATATATATATTAAATATATAAATATATGAATATATATATGTATAAAAATATATATATATATGAATAGTAAATATATATATATGAATATATACATATAAATATATGTATATATGAATATACTATAGTGTGAGATGGTCACTGTTTCAGCTTTTGCAGGAATGGTGTACCAAAGGCAGTATTATTGGTAGAGTGCTCAATATAAAATAGAGCTGTTATATAATATAATAAGATAAATATATAAAGGTTTTACATATCTATTTATTAGGTGACAAAGGAACAATCACAACCATATTGGTTTCATGCGATGCAATCATCAGGTGAAGATCTTTCAAATGTTTTATATGAATATATATATATAAATATATAAATATATATATATAATTAAACATATATATATATAAACATATATATATAAACATATATATATATATAAACATATATAAAAACATATATCTTATTATAATGGAGATTGTGTGTTTTTCTGTCTGTAACCGAAACTATATTACTACTCAAGTCACAATTTCCTTAGTTATTAACGTCACATTCCATGATTCTATTTCTATTTAAGCCTCAATTAATGATAAAACTGTTTGACATTATTAATACTGTTGGCCTTACCTATATACTTATAACATGCAATTTTATTTATATATACAACAAAATACCAGTTTTCAGTGTAAACGTAAAGCTAATTTGCATATTGATATTAAAAAAACTGATTTTAATAAAAATGTGCT
>CM042152.1:69149411-69151911 GCA_023376005.1 Doryteuthis pealeii | reverse complement strand
AACGATTTACAATATTTTGCACCGTTGTTTGAATTTCCTAGTTGTAGTAGTAGTAGTAGTAGTAGTAGTAGTAGTAGTAGTGGTGGTGGTGAGATTTCAAGTCGTTCTGAGTAATACTAATAATTATATGGTTTCAATTAATTGTTTATCTATTTCTATTAATAATGGAGATTCGCTTCTGGTTTTTGTCTGTAACAAAAATTACGTCACTGCTTACGTCACATTACCCAAAATTGTCATATCATAGAATAAATACACTCAAAATTTGAACATGCAACATTAGACAGTCCTCATTGTTTTTTAAAACAAGTTTTAATAAATACATGACTGGTATTATATATCTATATATAGTTTGTTTTATTTTAATACATATATTTAATGTTTACATTTCAAATTGTTTTATTTTTTAATCCTTTAATGAATTTGATGATTTTACTTACTTAGGCTACAAAATCCATTTTTACATCGCCCAGGGGGTGTTTTTTATTTTGTACTAGTATTTAATAATAGTTATTTATTTGCACATAATCATATAGTTTCATGTAATTAATAATAATAATTATAATCTGCTAATGGGTTAAAGTTACGATTCTTAATTCAAATAATGTAAAGTTATATGGCACTGTAGGCGTTATTTTCGTATTCGCCTGGGGAGTTGTCTGCCCGTCTAGTTTCGCTGGTTCCCGCTAGGGGCCTTTGATATTTAAGCGGCTGGTTTGAACGTCTCTCCCTCTTTTTCCTGTTGCTCGACCTACGAGACACCACTATGGGTTAGACTCTGGTCTACCCCCTTCTTGTTGGGGCTTTGGCCCCCTTACATTACTGTAAGTGATTCATACAGCATGGACTATTCCTAGTCTCATGTCTGTTGCTTTTACGTTTTTCCATTCATGAATGTGTCATTATCTCTACTTTTGTATGTATGTTTATGTACACCTCTATGTATTATGTACCCTGTTTAATTCTTGTGCTGTATATAAAATGTTTTGTCTATCAACTCTTGTCGGAGTTTTATCTTCAAGTATTATCACTTTGAATCTTACAACTGGTGATACCCCGACGTGATGGAAACGTTTTGTGAAGGCTTTGTGTTGCATTTGGAACTTTAATCCTTACAGCACAAATCAAATAAAAAAAAATTAAACTGATCTATGATAGATTAGATCATACTATTGTGCTAATTGGATTGAAGGACTTACAATCGTAGATTTGCCCGATGAACACTGTCAGTTTCAAACAACTCCGTATTTTTCTTAGAAGAACATGTCTTACGTATAAGTAATAATCTTTAATTTATTTTTATTTCTGTTTTCTTAATGTATCTAATTTCGTTTTGTAATTAAATACACTAGAAAATATATACACCCTCCAAGTGCAAATATTTTAATATAATAAAATATTATATTAAATTAGAAAGGCTAATGAAACTAAATAAGAATGCAGATAAAAAAGATTTGAAACAGAAGGGGGTATAATAAAAAAGTAGAACTGAAATTACCCTCCATCACTCCCGTCTTTCATTGCTAAATTTTCCTAATTTAATTATTTAGTTAAATTAGAAAATAAAGAATTAAATTACAGTTATTTTTTCTTGTTAATGGATTTCTTTTAAGATTTATCACTGAGATTTTTGCTCATATTTATTAAAATAAAACCAAACAATTAGAAATCAATGATACCAAGCACATATTTAATAAAATCAAAATTTTAATTTCAATATGCAAATTAGCCTTCCCGTTCATACAGTAAACCGCTATTTTGTTGTATATATAAATACAATTGCATGTTATTATGCAGCCTCGCCCACGGGTGGGGATTGCTAAAATTAACGGCGTCGATCCCCGCCCCCCCCCCCGCCCAGGCAACACCTGCCCCCTTGATTTAAAGGGGCAGCACTGGGTTTATTGCTCAGCGCCTGAGGCGCCCCCTTGAGAGGGAATGCCGAAGGGATCGACGCAATTTTTGTTCTTTCCCACCCATGAGCTTCGGCTTGTGGGTAGGCCCACGTTAAAACGAGGCCTTGTGCCAAGCCCATATCACCAAGTGCCGACGGTATGAGGCCCACAATTACCTGAGTAGATCTGGGCTCAAACGCGGCTTGGGGCGTCCGAATGGCCTTTCCGGCCCCTGCGCATTCTTTACCAAGTTACATAGCAGTCGATCCCAGGCGGCCGGCGCTATCCTCCCACGGCGCGCCCAATACCTGCTCCCATTTGCGCGATTAAAAACGGGGCAGGCTGCGCGGGTTTATTCCAGCGGCCTGCAGGCGCCAACCCCCCCCCCCCTCCGCAGGGGGGGGGAATGGCCGGGACGGGGCGAAAATCGATAACGTTTTTTTGTTCGGCCCTTTCTAACCCCATCCCCATTGAGGCGGGGCTCTTTCTCGGGCCTTGATGGCGTGGACCACATAAAAATGTCCTCTGTGTCACGCCCCTTTATAAGTGGCGCATGCAGAGGCAATTACCTGTGATATGCGCCAAACAGTATTTAATATCTCTCT
>CM042152.1:69106988-69149311 GCA_023376005.1 Doryteuthis pealeii | reverse complement strand
AAAGAGAGAGATTAGGGCAGGCTGGTTTATGCCCAGTGCCTGAGGCGGCCCCTTGAGGGGAATGCCGACGGGATCGACGCAATTTTTTTCACCCGCCACCCATGAGCTTCGGTTTGTGGGTGGTCCCACGTTAATAGGGCCTTGTGCCTGACCCGTACAAGTGGGGTACGTGGAAAATATCATGTAGATATAGTTAACAGTATTAATAATGTAAAACAATTTTATTAATAATAGGTTAAAATAAAAATAAAATCCTTGAGAATGTGATGTCAATAACTAAGGGACTTGTAATTTGAGTAGTGATATAGTTTCGGTTACAGATAGAAAAGCACACAATCTCCATTATAACAAGATTATGTACAAGTGAGGTTACAAGATAATTAAAACGTGGGAGGAAGATGCAAAAATTCGAGCGGCCTGGCGCCTTAACGTTAAGCAAGGCACGGGGGGTGGAGAGGAGAGTAGCCTCGACAGCAAAGAGAGCCAGAAAGAGGGAGAAAATACAGCAGCCCCAGAAAGCATCACAGTTTGTGTGCGGTCAGTGCACCAAAGACTGTTACTCATGAATTGGTCTGCACTGCCACTTGCGTAAATTGCAGATTAATTTTTTTTTGGACACTACGCCATCGTCTTTAGTGGACGGAAAGGTGCCAACCACAATAATTTAAAGAGTTCATGAAAACATATTTTTTCAAGATCAAATAACATTAATCATTGTACAAATATTATTTCAATTTTGTCAGTGAATTAAAAAAAAAGTGATATGCAATAGTGTAATGGTTAGCAAGCTAGATTTGTAGACCATTGATAGTGAGTTCGATTCTCATTGGGCGCCCCATACTTCTGACCTCGTGCCACATCTAAGCTAAGCTTAATAAATAACTATAAGAATTCGCCTTTCCAGCTTTTGATGCAAGGGAGAGAACTCTTTTGTAGAGTGTCCTACCTTTGTGGTTTTTAACTATGTTCTGTGAATTATATAAAGATATTAAATCAATTTAATCATTAAAGTTTCAATTAAATTTACTGAATTTTCAATACAAAAAAAAAAATTCTCACTCTACTGAATTTAGTGGGCGAAAAACAATCTCTTTTCATTTCACAATCAACAGATGTTTTTATCTTTTAGAAAATAAAATACATTGACTTTTTTTTATAATTCCCTTTAAAATTAGACGAAACACATCTATAAGGCATTGTTTTTGTTTATAAATTAATTCAATATTTGGTTAAATCGAACTTAATGAACCTAAATTCCACCATCGAGATACACTGAGAATCTGTGTTACGCCTCAAAGATACATGGTTCAAAGTTAACTGACCTGAATAAATGGAAAAGTTTTAAAATAAAATAACTGAAGTGCAGTCGGTGTATTAGTATAGTAGGGTAGGTTGATTTTTCACTTTTTAAAAAATATAAAATTCTCCCAAACAGTGAATGTTGTGTGTTAGTACGATGAATATTTGGCACTGCCAAAGTTGCCGTAAAATCCATATTTTACAAAATAAATTTACCCCCGATTGAAAAAAAATGTCAAAAATCAAGGAATTATCCGATTTTAATGAAATTTTCAGTGTTGATTTATCAATGAACGTATTTTATAATGCATCAGTTATTTTCTTTCAACACTTTCTGATTTTTTCAGGTCACTTAACTTTGCCACCCCCTTAATTTGGGGGCACAAAATATCGGTGGGTTTACATAAATTTGAAACTGATTACAATATAAATAAAAAGACAAAAGACCGAAGGTGTGAATAGAAGAAAAAAATTAAGGGAGATATCCTGGTAGAAAATAAGTACCAAAAATTACCATTGTAAAATAAAAACTAAAAAAAAGAGATCAAAATTTAATTGGCTATTATCTTATAAGAAAAAAATACACCGACATTTGTTCTGTTTAAAAGGGGGGCTAAATTTTCAATAGAGTTTTTCTACAAAAATTATTAGATAACGATAATAAACTAAAGTAGTTATTAAATAAATATTTGTTTTTAGAATCTAAAAATATGAAATTTGAAACTTAAAATTAGGTGTTTCATATTTTAAATGAATTTTATATATTAATTTACCATAGTAAAAATACCTAATTAAATCAGAAAGTTTTGAAATAAAATAACTGATGCATTATAAAATTCATTTGGATAATTCCCTGATTTTTGGTATTTTTTTTTAATCGAGTGGTTTAAATTTATTCTTTAAAATACGGATTTTAAGTAATCTTAGACAGCGTTTACAGTCATGTTTTCGATATATTTGAGCAAAACTGGACGAAAAAATAGTTTAAAATGTATTAAAAATATTAAATGTATAATATTATTTTGCTTTTTTTTTTACTGATGCTCATTATGTTACTACTTTGTGACTTATACAAAAAGTTGACTTTAAATAATCGATTTAATTAAATTTAATTCGATCTAAGATGAAAACGAGTTAACATTTTGGCAGAGCCTCATTAATACTGATACCAAAATCAAAATCTCTTACTTGTACCATTGTTTGTGGAAATAGCATCAAAGATCGTCGACTAAGATGCAACAAAAATGCTCGAATACGCAAAAATTAGCCTAGAAATTTTAGAAAATATAGCAATTTCAATATTTAAAACAGAAATGGTTGTCATTTTAAACGAAACGAATAAAATATCAAAACTACAATTCAAATTGAAAATATGCCCCCCATTACAACCGATACCTCCGATATGCTGCTTTTTACATAATAATTAAGCTGTAACAGTGATAACACTTTAAAAGTTTGAAATATATTTCCTCAAATGAAGACAAAGTTTTGAAGAAAAATATTTTGTGTGGTATTTCTTTATGTTAATTTTTAACTTTCGCCAAATGGGAGACGTTACAGTTTCAAAATCGACCTCCCCTATTCTACAGCCCAGCCGACATGGCGGGCGCTTTGTGGGACGCAAATAACCTTATAATGTAGTTTGTAGAGAATCGATTTTGAATATCAGTGACATTTAAAAGATATATCGACCTAAACATTTCTGAGGTTTTTTTTAATCGCACAAAACCTGACTAAGTTATCTAGCGTACATTGTAGATTTATCAAAGTTTTTTTTTAAGTCCGTATTATCTAAGTAAAACATGGTTTGGTTTGTTTTGTTTTGTTTTACGGCATATCAACCTCAGTGGGTTATTTAATGCCGATAAAGTTTTGAAATAAAGTAATTCTTACACTATTTTTTTAAATAAATACATTTTTCAATTTAACCCATAGATGGGACTCTAACAGGTACTACCACTCCGGGTCAGAGTGGACCTGGGAGCAATGGTGATGAAGGGTTGCTCCACATTCCCCAAACCTCCAAAACTGGGATCTTACCATGAGATAGAGTTTAACGTCATTCCCAGGACATGTAAACCCTCAGCCACCGCCTTCTAGCACCCATATGATAAAAGGGGTTGGGGCTTGTCATAGGGGCAATAGGGTGGGGCTATCATATAGTTGCTAGGGCTTGACGTGACCATCCGATTGATTGGAGGGGGCCTTTCCGACCGCCCGTCTAGCCTAAGTAAGGGTCTAAGTGGAGTGTTTCAGATCATGGACTGCTCATCCACCAAAACTCCGTCCTTAAGCATCACGGGTCACCACCCACGGCCAACAGTTGGCCCCATTTGGGGGAGTCTTACCCCTCTGCAGAGGTGCAGTCGGTGCATTCTAACGCCCCAGGCGACAGGGCGGATCTAGTCTTGAGTTTAATTTTAATGAATCTTTACGATAGATTTAATGATTTTAAGTATAACATAAAAGTAAGAAAGTTTCTGTGCTTCCTTATTGCCTATGTAAGGGCCAAAGTGGAGTGTTACATGCATGTCATAGATTAGTCACCCACCAGGATTCCGTCCTTAAGCATCATGGGTCTGTTAGGAAATCACAAACCATACTTTTCTCTTACTGCCTGTCTTTGTTTTTAGCTTAACTTCTTATAATATACGTTAGATTATGAGATAAAAACTCTCTCTCTCTCTCTCTCTCTCTCTCTCTCTCTCTCTCTCTCTCTCTCTCTCTCTCTCTCTCTCTCTTCAAAATCTGTGGATAGATAGATAGATAGATAGATAGATATAAACATATGAGATAGATAGATAGATAGATATGAACATATCAAGATAGATAGATAGATAGAGATAGATAGATATGAACATATCAAGATAGATAGATAGATAGATAGATAGATAGATATGGACATATCAAGATAGATAGATAGATAGATAGATAGATAGATATGAACTGTCTGAAATAGATATAAACATATTGCAATAGGTAGATAGATAGATATGAACAGATCGAGATAGATAGATAGATAGATAGATAGATAGATAGATAGATATGAACAGATCGAGATAGATAGATAGATAGATAGATAGATAGATAGACAGATAGATAGATATGAACAGATCGAGATAGATAGATAGATAGATAGATAGATAGATATGAACAGACTAAGATAGATAGATTGTTAGATAGAGAGATAGATAGATATGAACAGACTAAGATAGATAGATTGATAGATAGAGAGATAGATATATAGATAGATATGAACAGACTAAAATAGATAGATAGATAGATAGATAGATAGATAGATAGATATCCAAAGTAATGAAAGTCCATAATAATTATCATTTTTCCTTTCGTTCTTGAAAAAATACCTATAAACCTAATTAGTATTGATTAGTATTGATTGTATTTAACAAACACCTACGACACGAGTAGATAAACCTTCTAAGCTGAGTACAGATGCTTTGAATTCAGAATATTCCAACACCTAGAACGATTGCCATCGCTACACTAAAGAGTCCGGTCTACCCTACTATCTTATTATAATGGAAATTGTGGGTTTGTCTGTCTGTAACCGAAACTATATTACTACTCATGTCACAATTCCCTTCGTTATTTACATCACATTCTCCATGATTTTATTTTTTAAACCTCAATTATTAATAAAACTGTTTCACATTATTAATATTGTTGACCATATCTATATGATATTTACCGCGTACCCCACTTGTACGGGTCAGGCACAAGGTCCCTATTAACGTGGGACCACCCACGGGCCGAAGCCCATGGAGTGGCAGGTGAAAAATTGCGTCGATCCCATCGGCATTCCCCTCAAGGGGGGCGCCTCAGGCATGAGCAATAAACCCAGCCCTGTCCCTTTAAATCAAGGGGCAGGTGTTGCCTGGGGGGCCCCTGGGATCGACGCCGTTAATTATAGCAATGGTCCAGAGGCCGAAGCCACTGTTGACCATTCTACATGATATTTACCGCGTAACCCACTTGTACGGGTCAGGCACAAAGTCCCTATTAACCTGGGACCACCCACAAACCGAAGCTCATGGAGTGGCAGGTGAAAAAATTGCGTCGATCCATCGGCATTCCCCCTCAAGGGGGCGCCTCAGGCACTGTGCAATAAACCCAGCCCTGCCCCTTTAAATCAAGGGGGCAGGTGTTGCCTGGGGGGATGGCCCCCTGGGATCGACGCTATTAACTCGTAAAGATCCAGGGCCGAAGCCACTGGACCCCTGGCGTTGACCATATCTACATACTAATAACATACACATTTATTTATATATACAACAAAATAACGGTTTACAGTGTGAATGGGAAGGCTAATTTGCATATTGATATTAGAAATTTGATTTTAATAAATATATTCTTAGTATCATTGATTTCTAATTGTTTGGTTTTATCTTATGGAATATGAGCAAAAATCTCAGGAATAAATCTTTAAATTCATTAACAAGAAGAAATAACTGTAATTTTATCCTTTACTACCTATTTTAACTAAATAGTTAAATTAGGAAAATTTACAAAGACGGGAGTAATGGAAAATGATGGATGAGTTAGTTTCAAAGTTGTTCTATTTTTCAATCATACCCCCTTTGTTCCAAACATTTTTATCTGCATTCTTATTAAGTTTCATTAGCCTTTCTAATTTAACATGATATTTTATTATATTAAAACTTAGATACTTGCACCCGGAAGGTGCATATATTTGCTAGTCTATCTAAAGTTGGGGTAGAGCGAGAAGAGATGTATTTATTGCTTTCTCAAGAGCATTAGCGCAAAGTGAGACACAAACCCCTCTTCCAGTATTTGAACTCGTGTCGCCGTATCCATATCCTAAGATGATAACCGTTTCACACAAAGCACCTCCACATTAATCAGTATTGTTTATTAAATATCTATTTGAACATTTGAACTCTTAAATGATTGATTGCTTGATTTTAACAGCATGTCAATCCGTCTTGGGTTATTTTTTGCCTATAGGTTAGGGAATCGCGTTCACAGTACGTTCATATCTATATTTTTGTGGAGTTGTTTAAGAATTTGTCTTTTTGTGTGTGTGAGTTGCACACGGTCCTATCGAATACAAATAATTTGCAAACAGTTCTATTTGACCCATAGATTGGATCCTAACAGGTACTATCACTCCGGGACAGAGTAGACATGGGAGTAATGGCTATGAGGGGGTACGGTACATTAGGGTTGGTCGACTTTGGAACTGTAACATCTCCCATGTGGCGAAAGTTGCAAATTAACATAAAGAATTATCACACAAAATATTTTTTCTTTAAAACTTTGCCTTCGTTTGAGGAAATATATTTCAATCTTTTAAGATGTTATCACTGTTATAGCTTAATTATTAGGCAAAACGCAGCATATTGTGGTGAGGTGGGGGGGGGGCATATTTTCAATTTGAATTCTAGTTATGATGTTTCATTCGTTTCGTTTAAAATGACAACCATTACTGTTTTAAATATTGAAATTGCTATATTTTCTAAAATTTCTAGGCTAAATTTTGCGAAAAAGGATTTGTTGGTGCATTTTAGTAGACGATCTTTGATACTATTTCCTCAAACAATGGTACAAGTAAGAGATTTTGATTTTGATATCAGTATTAATGAGGCTCTGCCAAAATGTTGACTCGCTTTCATCTTAGATCGAATTAAAATTAATTAAATCGATTATTTAAAGTCAACTTTAAAAAAAAGCAAAATAATATTACACATATTTTTAATACATTTTAAACTATTTTTTTAAGGGATCAAGTTTTTTATATCAGTATTTCTTATATCAACACACTGTTGTATACCCTTTCTTACTTCTTACTTCTAGTCGTCTTTTCTTCTGGCCGGCTTTGCTTCTTCTATCATCTTGCGTCTGGGTCTGGAATCTTCTAAGGTCTGGACTTTCTTGGGGACTTCGGGTCTGGTCTTCTATTGGGGATTTCTCCTTATCAGAAGCCCTGTGTCATTGTTAGTTTTTAGGTAATAAACACAAGACTTCGATTTACTTTGATGTTACTTTATTTGTAAATCCCCAAACCAGACATCTGCGCACATTCTACGAGCTCGGCTCCTACTTGCTAACTGACTGAGTTACTTACTATCTAAACCGGATGACAGGGTCTTCTATGCCTTCCGGTTCTCACGATTTATCCCCGGAAGGCAAGGTGAGAGTGAGGTCAAGCGCCGTCACTCACTCTCAAGGCCATCAGCTGCACTAATCGCCATTATGTTTCTACACTACCTTATATAAGTATTAGGGATCCAATAATTATGTAACAACACAACTTTCACAGTTTGTGAGAATTTTATAGTTTTAACAAAGTGAAAAATCAACCAACCTAAGATTTCCAAAACTGGAGCCTCAACATCTGATGCAATTTTTTGTCCTACGTAGTACACCTCTTGTGAAGGGGATCTTAACCCTACATAGGAGATATACTTAGCGTATACTTAGCAACATCGCTAGGGCGTTTTTCTTGTGAGGGTCCCCAGATCTCCAAAACTGAAGCCTCGCCATTTGGTGCAGGTTAGTTTCATACCCAAGATATACCTATGGGCGAGGGTCTTAAGCCTCTGGTTTGGTTTGGCTTGTTGGATCTTACGGCATGTCAACCCTTGTTGGGTTATTTTATGCTGAAGACGTTTTGTTCTATTCGTGCTTGATGGGTATTCAAAATTTTTAACTCAATTTTAACACATTTTTTCTATTTAAACAATAGACGTGGGCCTAACAGGTACTACCACCCGGGACTGACTGGGCCTGGTACTATGATGATGAAGGGGTACTGCACACTCCTTAATCCTCTGCAGGATACGGGTATCTGCAGGTGTGTCTGGTGTTTATTTTTTCTGTTTTTTTTTTTTTTCGTTGTTTTTTTTTTTGTTTTTTTTTGTTCTCTGCATCTTGAAGCATCGTAAATGTCAACTCTCTTTTCCTAACTATTTTCATGTCCCCTCTCTCTCTCTCTCTCTCTCTCTCTCTCTCTCGCTCGCTCTCTCTCTCTCTCTCTCTCTCTCTCTCTCTCTCTCTCTCTCTCTCTCTCTCTCTGTTTCTATCTATCTATCTATTTATCTTTATATTTATTTTAAGAATGGAAATGAGTAACCTACTCGAGTTTCATCGATAGATTCTTCAGGGTTACTTTTAAATTAATCGAGTTTACGATTAATCTTAGGTGTTATAAATTCCAACGGGAATGTTTATAACACCTAAGATTAATCGTAAACTAGATTAATTTAAAAGTAACCTGAAGAATCTATCGATGAAACTCGAGTAGGTTACTCATTTCCATTCTTAAAATAAATTTATGCTCTACATTGTATTGAGCACTTTGTATTTGTTTTTTCTCAACTTTAACCTCTGGATATTGTGCGCTTCCAACGATCGTTCTTATACCCACCGGTAAGTTAATACTTATACATATACAAATATTTATCTTTATAGATAGTTTGATTATATTACAATCTATTTCTCTCCTCTCTCTCTCTCTCTCTCTCTCTCTCTTCTCCTCTCCTTCTCTGTGTGTGTGTGTTTCTATCTATCTATCTATCTATCTATATATCTCATTTATTTTCGCATCTTTTCTTTGTTTTTTCTATCCTATAGATAGATTGATTATATTACAATCTATTTCCCTCTCTCTCCCCCCTCTCTCCCCTCTCGCTCTCTCTTTCTTTCTCTCGCTCTCTATCTGTATATATCTATATATCTATCTATCTATATCTGTTTCTATCTCTTCTCTCTCTCTCTCTCTCTCTCTCTCTCTCCCTCCCTCTATTTCTCTATATATCTATCTATCTATCTATATCTGTCTCTATCTCTTTCTCTCTCTCTCAGCTCTCTCCCCCTCTCTCTCTCTCTTTCTTCTCTCTTTCTTTTTCTCTTCTCTCTCCCCTCTTCCTCTCTCTCTCTCTCTCTCTCAATCTATCTATCTTCACTCTCTTTCCTTCTCTCTCTATTTCCTCTCTCCCTTCCCACCCTCTCTATCTATCTATCTCTATTCTCTCTCTTTTCTCTCACTCTCTTTCTCCCTCTCTCCACCTCTCTCTCCCCTCCCTCTCTCCCCCTCCCCTCTCTCTCTATTATATCTCCCTCTCCCTCTCTCCTCCCTTCCTCCTCTATCGCTATGTATCTCTCTTCTCTCTCTCGTTCTCTCTCTCTCTTCTCTCTCTTTTCTCTCTCTCTCTCTCTCTCTTCTCTCTCTTCTCTCTTTTTTCTCACTCTCTCTCTTTCTCTCCTCTCTTCCCCCTCTCTCTTTTCCTTTCATATCTCTTTCTTTCCTTTTCTTACTTGTTCCCTGTCTCCATTGTTGATAGCTGCATGAATTATAGAAACACCTATGTACAAGACACATGTTACCATCAACATATTTACATTCGTCACTTCATTTAAACTAATATCGAACAAAGGAGATTCTTATGATGACTTCAAGGTAAAAGTTTTTTTTTATTAAATCTTATTCTATTTAGTGATTTTAATCTTATTAGGTTGGCTGGTTGCATTTCATGTATGATTTCATGTATGATTTTCATGCACGGTATGTCAACCCTTGGCTTATTTCATGCCAACGAGGTTTTTATTTTAATCATTCTTTGCAAGGTTTGGATTTTTCGGACTGTTCTCCTCATCTTTATTGTTATATACACGACGTTTCGGCCGATATGCCCTCCGGTCCTTTTCGAGTGTTTCTTGTCGAACTTGTGAACCTACTCTTCGAACTCGGGAACCTTCTCGTCGAAATTGGCAACCTTCTTGTCTAACTCAGGAACCTTCATGGAACTTCGAACCGAACCCTTAATTCAATCCACCGCGACAGACAGCCCTCATTCCGCTAACCGTGACCGGGTACAAGTGTTAAGCTATGTTAAGTATTATATGTTATTATAGCTCATGGTCAAGATTGAACCTGTAACCTACGGATAGTTGTCCCAGAGAACTCTAGTAACTCAACCCCTATATTCGTTGCGCCACGTGTCTATTGAATAAAGAGTCCGGTTTGAAATTCCGTGAAGGCTTCCGATTACGACATGAAGACCCCCGAATTCGACAAAAATTAAGTAAGGCCCAAAGTGGAGTGTTGCATGTCATTGACTGCTCAGCTACTAGGATTCTGTCCTTAAGTATCAAGGGTCGCCACCGACGGCAAACAGGAGGTCCCATTGGAGAGATTTTACGGTCTATTCTTCTAGCTCAACGAACAAGGCGATATTTCTTTAAAGAAACGACATAAAAATGGATTTTATTCATTTGGAAATGGATTTCATTATTTTCTAAATGGATGTTAATATTTTGGAAAAAAAATATTTTGGATTTTATTTTTTCCCACAATAGATTTAATTATTTTTAAAACACATAGATGCGAAAATGCTGTTATATATATATATATATATATATATATATATATATATATATATATATATATATATATATATATATGTGTGTGTGTGTGTGTGTGTGTGTGTATGTGTGTGTGTATATATATTAATCGGGGACCTCTCCGACCGACCATCTAACCCAAGTAAGATCCAAAGTGGAGTGTAGCATGTCATGGACTGCTCAGCCACCAGGATTCCGTCCTTAATCATCACGGGTCGTCACCTACGCCCAATACCCATTAGAGGGGCTTTAACCATCTACATTGATAGGTTGATTTTTTGACTTTTTTTTTTTGTTTTTTTTTAGAAATATCGATTTCTCCCAAACTGCGAAAGTTGTGTGGTAATATAATGAATACTGATATAAAAAACTAGAAAATCTTTCATGTACCATTGTTTGAGGAAATAGCAAATACTAAAATGCACCAAAAATCGTCGCTTTCGCAAAATTTAGCCCAGAAATTGGTTAGAAAATATAGCAATTCCAATATTTAAAACAGAAAAGGTTGTCATTTTAAATGAAACAAATAAAGTATCATAACTAGAATTCAAATTGAAAATATGCCCCCCATTACACCGGCACCTCCGATATGCTGCTTTTTACCTAATAATTAATCTGTAACAGTGATAACGCTTTAAAAGATTGATATACATTTCCTCAAACGAAGGCAAAGTTTTGATAAAAAATATTTTGTGTTGTATTTCTTTACGTTAATTTGCAACTTTCGCTAAATGGGAGACATTACAGTTTCAAAATCGACCTCCCCTATTCTACAGTCGTACAGTCAGGGTATTCTACAGACCCAGCCAACTGGACGTTTTTTGGTTTTTTTTTTTTTAGATGCAGGTGTATATGAACATTATCCAATAAAAAACGCTAAAATTAACTTTCTGTAATTTGTTTTCTTTCACGATTTTATTTCATACCTTAAGTTACTCTCAGGATATCACATGATATTCATATCTATATTCATAAGAATTAGATAATATAAAAAAATAGAAAAGTTAATAAGTTAATATTAGAATATTAATATTAATATTAATATTAATATTAATATTAGAATATTAATATTAGAATATTAATGTTTTCTATTTGAAATTAATAATTTAGCATACATTTCCCATACGCACAAAGAACATTTCAAAATAATGAAAAACAAGAATTATATATTCTTATGTGTATTATTGAGATGAGGCTTAATATGAATAATTATGATATTTCGGACTATTGTCCTCATCTTTATTGGGTATAAGGGCGGATGCGTCTGTTTATACATGTGCATATGCTGGCATACAAGCACACATAAACGCACCTAAAAATCGCGACGTCCCGCTCACGCCTACGTGTGTATAAATTTTAGTAATCCTTAACCTTTTCCTCGTAAATTACTACGATAAAATAAACTGAACCCTCATTTTATGTCCGTGTTTTTGCAATAAATGTTTTATTTTTCTTGCACCCGTTATTTTACAATACTAAATATATTTTCTTTATTTGTTAAAGAATAAAGAATAAAGAAAATATATTTAGTATTGTAAAATAACGGGTGCAAGAAAAATAAAACATTTATTGCAAAAACACGGACATAAAATGAGGGTTCAGTTTTTTTATGGTAGGAATTTACGAGGAAAAAGTTAAGGATTACCTAAATTTTTGTGCTTGATGTTCGTGTTTGTTGACGTATGAGGTTTTATATGAATATGTATATACATATATACGTATGTATGGATTTCATAGCATATAAAACACACGATTTTATATTAGGATTGATATGTCATAAAACAGTACAAATATTATATGCGTTCAAAGATGAAATTAAGTATGACCGGAAATGTGGTTATTTCCTATAACTCCAACATAAACAAAGGGGAAACACTCTTGACTGATAAATTATTTATTTATTTTTCTATTAAACTAACCCTAAATCCTAACCCTAACCCTAACCCTAACCCCGTCTTCTTTTTTCCTTTTTTCAAACATAATTCAATTCTAAAAGTAAGGAATAATTTAGTATAATTTTCATGTCATTAAATTAAACAGTAAAAAAGCCTTTAGGAAGCAAAAGTTGATTAACTCATACGATGGTGGAATTTATGTCCGTTAAGTAGGATTGAACCCAACGTTCAATAACATGGATGAAAGCATAAGTTTTAGCACCGAACACCCGGACAACACAGGAGCCTTGTCACTGCTTGGCTTCCGGTCACTGCTCGGCTTCCGGTTACTGCTCGGCTTCCCGTCACTGCTCGGCTTCCGAATTAAGATACTTGAATAAGGTGACATCCTCGCAAAAAATCAGCCAATAAAGACTTGTTCATCAATCAAAAATAAATCCTCCACTTAGTGCAAAAACCGGATATCTTATTATAATGGAGATTGTGTGTTTGTCTGTCTGTAACCGAAACTATATTACTACTCATTTCACAGTTCCCTTAGTTATTTACATCATATTCTCCATTTATTTTTATTTAAACCTCAATGAATAATAAAATTGTTTTACATTATTAAGACTGTTGACCATATCTACATACTAATAATACGCAATTGTATTTATATATACAACAAACTACTGGTTTACAGTGTGAATGGGAAGGCTAATTTGCATATTGATCTTAAAAAATTGATTTTAATAAATATATGCTAAGTATTATTGATTTCTAATTGTTTGGTTTTATCTTATTGAATATGAGCAAAAATCTCTGGGATAAATCTTAAAAGAAATTCATTAAGAAGAAGAAATAACTGTAATATTATCCTTTACTTCCTATTTTAAGTAAAGAGTTAAATTAGGAAAATTTACCAATGAAAGACGGGAGTAATGGAAAGTGATGGAAGAGTTAGTTTCAAAGCTGTTCTATTTTTCGATAATACCCCCTCTGTTCCAAATCTTTTGCCTGCATTCTTATTTAGTGTTATTAGCCTTTCTAATTTAACATGATATTTTATTATATTAAAACTTAAAAACTTGCACCCGTAGGGTGCATAAATTTGCTAGTATAAAGAACGAACTGACCCATATCTGTACCAAATGCAGCAAGGAAGAGGGTCAGATCACACATATCACACACCTCATTACCATATTGAAGACCAATGGTTACCCCCACATCGGTCACAAAACACCTAGAACGGATGAAAGCCCCAAGGCGCCACACCCCATCTAACACCTGCTTCCATAGATTACCACATCTCAGTGAAAAAATAACCGCAGCAATACGCACGGTCATTCGAAGGGTTGGGACTGGATATACAACAAACCCA
This sequence comes from Doryteuthis pealeii, assembly GCA_023376005.1. Classification (NCBI taxonomy): domain Eukaryota; kingdom Metazoa; phylum Mollusca; class Cephalopoda; order Myopsida; family Loliginidae; genus Doryteuthis; species Doryteuthis pealeii. The sequence goes on along the minus strand of CM042152.1, from coordinate 69,135,370 downwards.
CTATGGCCCCTCATTCCAAAGACAGACAGCTATCCACGAATGACAGTAGGGACAACACTAACTACACACTAGTGAACATTCCTATCCGTAACACAGGTATGTGATATGCAGTGAACGTGGTATACTGAATACAATGCGACAAATGCAACCAGTTTTATATAGGTAGCACTACAGACCGTTACACATTAGGATAAAAAAACAATATATAGCAAAGCAACATTGAGAAAATTGCTACTAACCGGTACCAATGGAGATTATCATGTCAAAAAGTCGTACAAAATTTTTCGTCCAGCAATATTGATCTTCTGAAAATGGTAAGGCAAAGAAGAAAGGACACTTCTAATACCCAGTGCACTCAGCCTCACAACGCTCATCTTTGCATTGCCTGTGGGATTGTTTGCAACTCATTGGCTGGATTGAAGTGTCACGAGAGGCACAAACACAAGTAAAAAATAAAAATAAATTTTTAAAAAAATTGACAATGTAAGTTGATGGATCCTCAAACGTCAAAATCGATGGGAGAGTCCATCATATATATATAATTCTGGCGAGGCATCTGTTTATCTATATGTATATCTTTCTTTGGCGATATCTCATTTAGAATATCTATCTACCTATATATTAATCTGTATATTAATTTATTTATCTTTGTCGATCTATCTATCTATCTATCTTTCTAACTAATACACTTAAACACATAATGTCTTAAATTAATCAATTTTTTGATTAATTCATTACAATTAGCCCATATGATATTTTTGGTGAAGCTTTGATTTTTAACATCTCAACCATTTCACGACTGGTTTTTGACATCTCAACCACTTCTCATCTGATGATTGGATTACCAAGAAACTTTAAGTTATGAGTGTGAAATCATAATATCACCATTAATTATATATATATATATATATATATATATATATATATATATATATCACATAGCATACACACATATCAAACACACACGCACACGCACAAAAGCAAACAGGCACAACAAACATATACATAGCACACCACAGGTAATAAAAAAATCACACCAACAGCTGGGTGAAGATCACATACACACACACACACACACACACTCTCTCTCTCTCTCTCTCTCTCTCTCTCTCTCTCTCTCTCTCTCACACACACACACACACATACACACACACACACACACACACATACAAACTACAGGTGGGACATGCCTTACCAAAAAAGTATAGGCAAATTTTGGAATGATACTAAGACATTGTTGGATATACACATACACATAAACACACACACACTTACACATACACACATAAACACACATAAACACACTTACACACACAAAAATTTCGCAGGAAGATATCACGAGACACACAAAAGTAGGGACAGATCCTAGCCACAAGTTAACAACTCCATAACTTAGCTTTCAGAAATCTTCTGACGAAGGGATATCTATCCCGAAATATTAAGAAAATAAATGAAAGGTAAATGAACATCATCATTGTCACCTCATTTTTCTTTACACTTGAATTGTGATAGCCTTCAAAACCAACCACCAAACCATATATATATATATATATATATATATATATATATATATATATATATATATATGGCAGTAAATATGGAAAATAAATCCGACAATATTAAGAAATTTGAAAAGACAAGTGTTCCGAAAATAGGATGAATTTATTTATCGATGTTTAAACATTTCGGTTTCTTTAAACCTTCATCAGGATGTATCTTGGGTGAAGAAATTGATGGATGTTTTATAGATGACAGGATCGCGACTTGTCTTTCAAAAATATAACGATGAACAAATAGAGTTACACAACAAAAAAGATTTTCATCTCCTGTCATCTATAAAACATCCATCAATTTCTTCACCCCAAGATACATCCTGATGAAGGTTTAAAGAAACCGAAATGTTTAAACATCGATAAATAAATTCATCCTATTTTCGGAACACTTGTCTTTTCAATTTTCTTAATATATATATATATATATATATATATATATATATATATATATATATATATTGATCTATCTATTTATCTATCTTTGGTGATTTATCTATCTATCTATCTATCTATCTATCTGTCTGTCAATTTATGTTTTAATTTTTTTTTCAGGGTAACCTCTTATGTAAAGATAATGAAGAAGGGTAAGATTTTATTTTAATAAATCTGCCGCTGCTTGCGTTACCCAACAAACAAAAAGCGTATCTCAAATATCTTTTTTTAAATAAAATTTAAAGCTACATTCATGAGAAAACAAGCGGTTCACTCGGTGAGGATCGAACTCACCAGAATCGCCCATTTCCTTTTTGAGAGATGAGGTAGCCAATCACTGCGCAATAGTGATTATACCGTTACCTTTCCATTTGATAAGGTGACATGCTTTTAATATCGTTTCACTCGAAACTTCAGGAACAGCGGCCGGGGCTATAGAATACGCCGATTGCACTTCTGCATATGGGTAACACCCACCCCTAATGGAGTCACCTGTAGGCCGTGGTTAGCCACTCGTGATGCTTAAATACGGAATCCTAGTTGCTGAACGGTCCATAACATGCAACACGACAAGTTTTAACACCTATATGATTGTACGTGAATGGAGGCGCGTGGTGTAATGGTTAGAGTCGTGGGAAATGGACTCGTCGACACGAGTTCAATTCCTGGACGAAGCTGTTTGCATTTCACATAACGCTAATACCCTTGGAAAAGGTATGAATCCAATTCTCCCTCCAGCTATGGGTAAAATAGCACGGTAGATTATGCTCTTTAACCATGGCTAGGTAACCAGTCTAGAAGAAGGAAAACTTTGAATTCAAACCTGTTAAACTCCACTTAAAAAATTGCGCTGACGGTCGCCAACTCAAGCATAAACGCAACGCTCTTCTCTATGGAGCACTCTGTGACGGCCTTTACACACAAAGCGATGTGTGTATTAAAACAGTTAAAATCCCCTTCCCATTCTGCAAGTGAAGACAGCCTAATGGTTAAGGTGCCGGATCCAGCCGACCGGAGTTCAATTCCGGCTGTAGGTAGCTTACAAAATGTCTAGCCACACTGAAGAGACATGTTATGACGATTTTGGGTAATGTGACGTAAGAAGTGACAGTCTAGCCACACTGAAGAGACATGTTATGACGATTTTGGGTAATGTGACGTAAGAAGTGACGTAATTTTTATTGCAGAAAAAAACCGGAAGCGAATCTCCATTATTAATAGATTATGGGAATATTTGTTTAAATTTATTTGGGGTTTCATTTTAATTTCTAAAACTTTTTGAATTCAACTTCGAAAATGAATTAAAGCAAATATCAAATAGCAGTTGATTCTACTGTTCTGAGTGACGTCACGATCATTGTTTGAACGAGAAATGAATTGCTGAGCTTTACTTTGATATTTACAGAGATATAATATGAAACACAAATGGGACAAAAGCTTTCAAAATCATGACCTTTATCTGGTGTTGAACACAAACAGAAATGGTCTCTAAGGAAAATTAGCAGCTGTTCATACTTCCCAGCTGGCCAGGTAGGGGTAGTAGAATCAATAAAGTGTGTAAGTGTGTGTGTGTGTGTGTGTGTGTGTGTGTGTGTGTGTAAGTGTGTGTGTGTGTGTAGATAGATAGATAGATATAGAGAGAGACAGCCAAACAAAGACAGACAGACAGACGGATAGACAGGCAGACAGACAGACAGAAATAGAGACAATAGGGGCATTTCGACCAAGATTTAATACATTTAAAGAGGCAGTATATATATATATATATATATATATATATATATATATATATATATATATATATATATATATATATATATATATATATATATATATATATATGTGTGTGTGTGTGTGTGTGTGTGTGTGTGTGTGTGGCCGTATGGGTAAGAGGATTGGCGAGCGTAAGTTCGTTCGGGTCTCGAACCCAGCCAGTGGTAGCTACTAAAACGGTATAACTGCACTAATGAGAGGTGATACCTCGAAACACGTGTCTGTAGTTTACTCTCTCTCTCTCTCTCTCTCTCTATATATATATATATATATATATATATATATATATATATATATATATATATAGTGTGTGTGTGTGTGTGTGACAGACGGACAGACAGAGACAGAAAAAGAAGACAATGAAAGGGCACTTAGGCCAAGACTGATTGTATACATTTAAAGATGCAGTGCGTGGTAGAGAGACAGACAGACAGAAAGACAGAGAGAAAGAGAGACAAAGAGATAAAGAGATGGCACTTGGGCCAAGATCGGTCGAATACATTTAAAGACGCAGAGAAACAAAGTGACGAAAGCAGACAATGCACGCATAGGACTGCTATAGACAGACTATCGAATGAGAGCATGTATCCCTGCCCCGTAAAATGCTGTTGACTGTTCTTTGAGCCACTTCTTCACAACAAATTTCACTTCCTAATCACTGGAATAATGTTTGCCTCAACTATCATCTCTTCGACCCCATGAAAGAGGGTTTGAGAGGCAAACATTATTTCAGTGACGAGAAAGTGAAACATGTATACATGCTTTCATTCGAAGGTGGAACATTGCTATTGAGAGAAACGGTGACTATGTGGAAAAAAAGGGATGTGATCCACAGAAGACCAGTTTCATTTTGATGTATGATATGTTCCTGTATTGGTAATTATACCTGTCCTAAACAAAACGACATTACTTTTTGACTCACCCCGTATATATATATATTATACTAAAGCTGAGTTAATCAACGTTTGCTTCCTAAAGGCTTTTTTACTGTTTAGTGTAATGACACGAAAATTATACTAAATTATTCCTTACTTTTGGGATTGAATCATGTTTGGGAAAAATTCTGTTTTAATTGGTTCTAATTAGTCATAATTTGCAATTAAGTAAAAAAACAACAACAAATCTCTTACTATGCTCTGTGTCTATCTCTTTCTTTCCCTATATATCGCTTGACTACTTCCTCGTTATATAATGTTGGTTTCTCTGGAGAGTAGAGAGAGAGGTAGAGAGGGAGAAAGAGAGAGAGAGAGAGAGAGCCGGGAGAATTGGAAATCTATTTCTATGTTAAATTTCACAACCAGCAACCTGTAGTTTAATTGAGGTCAAACATTTCTCTTTTTAAGGTTTTGTCCGGCTGTATTTATTTATTTATTAAATTTTATTCACTTTGCTAACTCCCTTTTCCCTAATCTCAATTATCTACCCAGAGCTGAATGGGTGACCCAATGGGTCCCGTTTTGTCTAGTATATATATATATATTTACCAACCCCTCCGCACGAGCAGGATGCGACACAAGGTCAACTTATTAAGCGGAGGTTTGAATTTAGAGTTTCCCTTCTCCTAGACCGGTTGCCAAACCAAGGTTAAAGAGCCCAGTCTGCCCTACTATCTATCCATAGCTGGAGGGAGAATAGGATTCATACCTTTCCCAAGGGTATTAGCGCTAAGTGAAATGCAACTACCACATCCAGGATTTGAACTCGGGGCGACGAGTACATTTCCCATGACTTTAGCCATTACACTATGCGCTTCTATATATATATGAGAGAGAGAGAGAGAGAGAGAGAGAGAGAGAGAGAGAGAGAGAGAGAGAGGGAGAGAGGGAGGGGGGAAGAAATAGACACACAGACAAAGGAATGAAATTTCAACACCATTTGACCATTTATTTCTAAGCCAAAAAGGTTGATGAATAGTTTTAATGATCCCGTTACCTTTTCACAACTATAAGGCTAATATTTATAAGGTTCAAGGTTATATACATATTATAACTGATTGAAACAAACAACTCTGACACGAGTGTTGAACATAAAATAATGGACTTTAATAAAAGCACATGGAGACATTTATCACATATACAAGAAATACGTGTAAGGCACAAGTACAATAAGAACATAAACAATAGTTACCTACATGTACATATAAAAGATATAGAGTTATGGATAGTCCATAAGGTTAAAGTCACTTACTGACTTAGTCCGTAGGTGGGGGATAGAGCCCCCCACGAGGATGGGGTGTAGACACAAATGTCTAACCATGTTGTCCAGTCCAAGAAGAAGGAGAAAAGAGAGATCTTGAATCTGGCGCTTCCTGCTTAAATACAGAAAAACGCCTGGTGGTGAGAATAAGAAACGAGAGGGAAGATAACTCTTCCAGATCCAAGGGAAGACAATCCAACATATTCATCTATTTCGAAACAAAATCCATAAATTACAAACTCCTTTTTTAATACCAGTCAATAGTAAAACAACAACAGTCCACAGGAAATCTGGCGGGCCTTTTCTGAAACCGAACATGGAAACTTTTATTGATCATCTCGACCAGCAATAGAAGTCAAAATCCTTTATTGATTAAAAAAAAAAAGAACAAGAATCTATTTGGCGACACATAGAACAGTATGTATGTTAAAGTAGGTCGATTTTAGAACTGTAACGTCTATCTACCATTTGCACTGAAGAATTGCACTCGCTTTTGGCATCGGTGCCTACTTGAATGTTTCGTTTTAATCTTAAAAGGAAGCCTTCCTGATAGACCGTAGACGCAGAACATTCACACTTTCATAAGTCATTAGAATTGATTTCATGTAAAGAAGATATACTCATTAGCGTAGGTCGATTTTTAAACTGTAAAACTCCCCATGGGGCGAAAGTTGCAAATTAATATAAAGAACGATCTCACAAAATATTTTTCTTCAAAACTTTGTCTTCATTTGAGGAAATATATTTCAATCTTTTAAAGTGTTATCACTGTTACAGCTTAATCGTTAGGTAAAAAGCAGCACATCGGAGTTTCGGTTGTAATGGGGGCATATTTTCAATTTGAATCCTAGTTATGATATTTTATTCGTTTCGTTTAAAATTACAAACTTTTCTGTTTTAAATATTGAAATTGCTATATTTTCTAACCAATTTCTAGGGTAAATTTTGCAGAAACGAGGAATTTTGGTGCATTTTAGTAGACGATCTTTGATGCTATTTCCTCAAACAATGGTGCAAGTAAGAGATCTAGATTTTGGTATCAGTATTATTATATCAAAACACAACTTTCACTATTTGGGAGAATTTGATATTTCTAAAAAAGTGAAAAATTAACCTACCCTAGTGTACGTATGCAGACCACTAACACACCCACCTACCCCCCCCACACACAAATACATACACATACACACAGAGGGTGGTACCTTGACTTACGATTGTCCCATCTTATAAGTCTTCTGAGTTAAAAACTGCCACTCGGTCATTTTCTGCTTTGCGTTGAGAGCTAAAATTTGATGTATGAGCGAGCTTCAGATACGATTATGTTAATAAGTTCACTAAAAGAATTCAAGTTTACACCAAAGAAAAAATATTATTTACAAAAAAAAAAAGCACCAAAAAACATTCAAACAAATTACAGCATATAATTCATTACATTCTATTCATATTCTAATACAATGCATTTTTCTTATATTAACAAAAAAAACGTGAAAAATTAGAGTGTTTTTCGTGGAGCTGGAACGGATTAATGGAATTTCAGTTTATTCTCATGGGGAACATTGATTTGATATACGAATAAATTAAGTTTTGGGCGGAACGAATTAAACTAGAACAACGTATCAATAAGAAGTGCTGGAACGGATTAATGGCATTTCAGTTTATTCTCATGGGAACATTGATTTGATATACGAATAAATTAAGTTTTGGGCGGAACGAATTAAACTCGAGAACAACGTATCAATAAGAAGTGCTGGAACGGATTAATGGCATTTCAGTTTATTCTCATGGGGAACATTGATTTGATATACGAATAAATTAAGTTTTGGGCGGAACGAATTAAACTCGAGAACAACGTATCAATAAGAAGTGCTGGAACGGATTAATGGCATTTCAGTTTATTCTCATGGGGAACATTGATTTGATATACGAATAAATTAAGTTTTGGGCGGAACGAATTAAACTCGAGAACAACGTATCAATAAGAAGTGCTGTCAAAAATTCTAACTAATCTGTTATATCTATATGTTCATATCTATCTATCCATCTATCTATCTATCTATCTATCTGACGAGCTAATATTTATGTTCATATATATCTATTTATCTATCTAGCTATATATCTATATTATCTACATCAGTCAATTCATATCTATCTATATCAATCTGTTCATATCTATCTAACTATATATATATATATATATATATATATATATATAGTTAAGTTAATTTTTTGTTATTATTATTGAAGAAATTATTATAAAGTGCTCAATTACTTCTGTAAGAGCTGTATTTATTTATTTATTTATTTATAGTAACCAATACAATTAAAAGTTCGTTTTACCAATGGTTTCGGAACATCACTTTTAGGTGATTATCCGTCATCAGAAACGTTCACCTAAACGTGATGTGTGTGTGTGTGTGTGTGTGTGTGTGTGTGTGCGTAGTGAAGAAGTGGCTCAACGAACAGTCAATAGAACTTTACAGGGCAGGGATATGTGGAACATTGCAATTGAGAGAAATAGTGACTATGTGGAGAAGTAGGGATGTAATCCATAGAGGACCAGCTTCATTTTGATATATGATACATGTTCCTGTGTTGGTAATTGTACCTGTCCTAAACAGAATGGCATTACTTTTGGACTCACCTATGTGGGGAAGTAGGAATGTGATCCACACAGAACCAGCTTCATTTTGAAGTATGATACATGTTCCTGTGTTGGTAATTATACTTGTCCTAAACAAAATAGCATTTTGACTCACCCTCGTGTATATATATATATATATATATATATATATATATATATGTGTGTATGTGTGTGTGTGTGTGTGTGTGTGTGTGTGTGTGTGTGTGTGTGTACCTATCATTCCTTCTTTTTTTCTTTCTTTCTGTCTATTTACCTACCTATCATCTCTATTCATTTCTTTCTCTCTATCTACCTTCCTTTCTATCTATCTATTTCTGTTAATTTCTATCTATCTATCTATATCCATCTTAGGCAAAGTTCTCCAGTGATACACCATTAATTAAACAATCTTAAGTCCATTGTTCGATAAACTTCTGTAACGTAACCCCTATTCCGTTGTCAAGGCGAGGCCACATGGTTTATTCTCCGCCAATCAACAGACATAATGTGTGGCTAGTTGACTACTTAAGCACTGATACTGGGAGACGTCCATTTGCAATCATTGACGAAGGACTTGCAATACTGAGGAGCACCAAGGAACAACCAAAGGATTCTTTACCAAGGATTTCCGCTGGACAAACGCTCTTGAAGCGTAAGGATGGCCCATAAAAACGTAACACACTTGTTATTCAGTACAAAAGCAGAATGGTACGCAAGAGATAATATCATTAGAATCGCCTTTTGGTTGGTTGGTTAGTTGAAAGAAAGAAAGAAAAGAAAGAAAGAAAGAGTAGTTGGTTAGTTGATTGATTTTAACGGCATATCAACCCGTCCGCAAAACCACTGCATTCTATGAATAAGTGTTTAACAGTCGAAGGTGTTTGACATGTTTCACACTGTCGCTTTTTAGGTACAAATAGCATTAGATCACGGAAATAGATTAGATTACGGAAACTCCTGAAGTAGCCTAACCCTAACCCTAACCCCAACACTAACCCTCATCACCCAATTATGTATGGATCTGTTCGCGTATGTACTTCGCTAATTAGAACTTGAATAGCAGTATGACCATTTTTGTTATCCTGTCCCCCCAAATAAAATTTCGAGCTTTGTGTGCAGTTTTGCGTTTGCATATCTCTGCCGATCTCTTTGTAAATAAAGTGAGCAGAGTGTTGTTTTTTTATGAGTGGCTGCATGATTGCAACAACCTACCAAATAAATCGTTGCTTAACATCGATGATCTAGCGGAAACCGGTGCTTTCAGTGTGACATTGTAATAAGTAAAAAAATTTAAAAAACTGTGCCCATGTACCACCCTGTGATACTCCAGCGACAAGATAATGATAATAATAATAATAATAATAATTTTATTATAATGGAGATTGTGTGTTTTTCTGTCTGTAACCGAAACTATATTACTACTCAAGTCATAATTCCCTTAATTATTTACGTCAAATTCTCCATGATTTCATTCTTTTAAACCTTCAGTTATTAATAAAAATTGTTTTACATTATTAATACTGTTGACCATATCTACGTACTAATAACATGCAATTGTATTTATATATACAACAAAATAGCGGTTTACAGTTTGAACGAGAAGACTAATTTGCATATTGATATTTAAAAATTTATTTTAATAAATATGTGCTTGGTATTATTGATTTTTAATTGTTTGGTTTTATCTTAAGAAATATAAACAAAAATCTCGTGGATAAATCTTAAAAGAAATTTATTTACAAGAAGAAATAACTGTAATATTATTCTTTACTTCCTATTTTAACTAAATAGTTAAATTAGGAAAATTTACCAATGAAAGAGGGGAGTAATGGAAAATGATGGAATAGTTAGTTTCAAAGTTGTTCTATTTTTCGATTATACTCCCACTGTTGCAGATCTTTTTATCTGCATTGTTAGTCAGTTTCATTAGCCTTTCTACTTTAATATGATATTTTATTATATCAAAACTTAAATACTTGCACCCGGAGGGTGCATATATTTGCTAGTAATAATAATGTATTTTCTTATTTGCAGGTTGGAAATTAGCGCTTCTATTCCTGGTAATACTCTTATACGTCTTCAACGCCACATTTATCAATATGTACATAAAGGATTTGAATGTTCGGTTCTTCTCGCAAGGCTGGATCAAAAGAATTTCTAAGACGAGGGTAATATTCAGTCGCCAGGAATATACGATTTTAAAGAAACCTCCAAGACAGTATCTCTGCTACAAATTGTTGGAACAAATGGGTAACCGGATGTTTATTTTTGCTTCCAACTACGGTATCGCCAAAGAGAAAAACATGATTCTACCAACCCTTAAGGCGCATTTAGGTGTTTTCAAAATGGAGATAAAAGACAATGTCATCCAGTATAGTGCAGACCGGGCGATTTGCCGTAATGCTACGCGGTACAATGCAAGATTTGCTTGCAAGTACAGGGCAGAATATAAGATATTCGGTAACGAATCTGTTGTATATTTGCTTGGCTACCTACAATCGTGGAAATATTTCATACATGCCGAGAAAGAACTCCGGCAATTATACACTTTTCATTCGCGATTTATCGAAAAGGCTCAAGCATTTTTACAAGAAACCAAGGTGGCGCATTTTCTGGAAAAAAAGTCGACAAAGACGGTTACGTTTGTAGGAATTCACGTCAGACGCCGTTATCTGTTGGAATCGACAAAGGGTTATACGGTAGCTACTAAATCGTATTTCTTGAAGGCAATGGCAGCATTCAAAAAAAAATTCCGAAACATTATTTTTGTCCTTGCCACTGATGACAGAGAATGGTGCGATGAAAATATGCCGGACGATATCTTCACGACAGAAAAAGGAAACTCCGGCGCCTTGGACATGGCGATTTTATCTCAGTGCAACCACACCATTAGTTCGGTGGGAACCTTTAGCTGGTGGTCAGCTTGGCTCACCAATGGAATCACAACTTATTACTTGCCGCCGGCGAGAGAAGGATCACGTTTGAGAAAAGTGTTCAGCGAAGACTTTTCAGATTTTTTCTGGCCTGGATGGATACCTATAAAGGATGATGACAAAGAGGGTGATATAAAGATCTAACTCAGAATTTGGGTAATTCCATGGCAAATCATCCAGAAAAAAGTAAAATTATCACCCACCCCCTTCCATTTTTCTGAAATTCTATCCAGGTGTTGGCTATGTTAAAGTTAGACAATTCCCAAAATATGAGCTTCCAATTCCCAAAACTGACTGAGTTGTGTCAATTTTTAGCTCTCCAAATTTGGGTAGGTCACGAAAGATGGCAACTTTTTGTAATTCTATTTTTGTCCGTAAAATGTGTTCTAGAGATTCCCTACAGCTAAAAATTTTAAGTTATTAATAATTTCTGATTTTGTCATAGCAAGATCAATATCCCGATGTGGCATGCATCTATGACAGAAAATTTTATATTATTCTACACATACTGAACATTATTTGTGCCAAAAAGATAATTTGGTTTTTGCTCAGAACATCAGTTAAAATTTTGCACTTTTTTGCACATGTTTTATGTGTTCCCGTTCAGCCATTGAATAAGGTCTATATGGAGCAAAATAACTGTCAGAGTGCAATAGAAATGATAAGGATTCTGTTGGTGGTTGGATATATTTGAAATAATATAGAAACAATACCTTTCCATTGTATCAATCATATTGTTCGCAAAATTCTGATTTTAACACAGTGCACATCTGGACAAAATTTTAGAAATATCGAAGGGGGTGGGTAACATGGCCTGGATGATTTGACATGTAATTATCCATTTGTAAATGCCCGAGACAAATAAAGATATTTCGATGGAGATTTTGTTGATTGTTTTTCCCCAGGGTTGCATCATATATAATTAAGGACATCCTGTTGAATTGCCCTTTACTTTTCTTGCGATACTTATTTTGCTAGATCGTATCTTCTATTCTTTGTGTCTCTTCTCTGCTGGGCTGATTCTCTCTATTCCACTATGCTGTCTCTTCTCTGCTGTGCTGATTCTCTGTTCCACTATGCTGTCTCTTTTCTGCTGGGCTGTCTCTTTCTGTTCCACTAGGCTGTCTCGTCTCTGCTGGGCTGGCTCTCTCTGTTCCATTATGCTGTCTCGTCTCTGCTGGTCTGACTCTCTCTGTTCCACTATGCTGTTTATTCTCTGCTGGGCTGATTCTCTCTGTTCCACTATGCTGTCTCGTCTCTGCTGGGCTGACTCTCTCTGTTCCACTATGCTGTCTCTTCTCTGGGCTGGCTCTCTGTTCCACTGCTGTCTCGTCTCTGACTATGCTGTCTCTCTCTGCTGGGCTGGCTCTCTCTGTTCCACTATGCTGTCTCTTCTCTGCTGGCTGACTCTCTCTCTGTTCCACTATGCTGTCTCTTCTCTGCTGGGCTGGCTCTCTCTGTTCCACTATGCTGTCTCGTCTCTGCTGGGCTGGCTCTCTCTGTTCCACTATGCTGTCTCGTCTCTGCTGGGCTGGCTCTCTCTCTCTGTTCCACTATGCTGTCTCGTCTCTGCTGGGTTGGCTCTTTCTGTTCCACTGTGCTGTCTCGTCTCTGCTGGGCTGGCTCTCTCTGTTCCACTATGCTGTCTCTTCTCTGCTGGGTTGGCTCTCTCTGTTCCACTATGCTGTCTCTTCTCTGCTGGGCTGATTCTCTCTGTTCCACTATGCTGTCTCGTCTCTGCTGGGCTGACTCTCTCTGTTCCACTATGCTGTCTCTTCTCTGCTGACTCTCTCTGTTCCACTAAGCTGTCTTGTCTCTGCTGGGCTGACTCTCTCTGTTCCACTAAGCTGTCTTCTCTGCTGATTCTCTCTGTTCCACTATGTTGTCTTGTCTCTGCTGGGCTGACTCTCTCTGTTCCACTATGCTGTCTCGTCTCTGCTGGGCTGCTCTCTCTGTTCCACTATGCTGTCTCGTCTCTGCTGGTCTGATCTCTCTGTTCCACTATGCTGTCTCTTCTCTGCTGGGCTGGCTCTCTCTGTTCCACTAAGCTGTCTCTTCTCTGCTGGGCTGATTCTCTCTGTTCCACTATGTTGTCTTGTCTCTGCTATCTGGGTTGGTTTCTTTCTGTTCTTCGGGTCTGATTTCTTCGGAATTATAGGGGGGGGGGCTTTTGGATTTTCCAGTCTTTTCATCTCTCTCTGGCTCCCTCCCTCCCTTCCTTCCTTCCTTAATATCTATACATGTCCATCTATTCCAATCTGTTTTTTCCTTTTTTCTTATCTATCTATCTATCTATCTATTCCAGTTTCCCCCTCTTCCTCTACTCCTCACTGTCTTCCCCCCTCCCTTCCTTCCTATCTGTGTACTTATTTAAGCCCGTTTCTCTATTCCCCTCCTTTTTTCCTATCTATCTATCTATTCCAGGTTTTTCCTCTCTTCTTCTCTTCCTCACTCTCTTCATTCCTTCCTTCCTTTCTTCCTTCCTTTCTATCTATATTCCACTACGTTTCCCTCTCCCCCTTCCTTTATTCATTCCTATCTATCTATCTATCTATTTAATTTTTCCCTCTCTTTCTCACTTTTTTTCATTCCTTCCTTCCTTCCTTCCTTCCTTCCTTTCTTTCTTTCTTTCTTTCTGTCTTCCTTCCTTCCTTCCTATGTATCTATCTATTTCACAATGTTTCTCTCCACCCTCCCTTCTTTCCTATCTATCTATATCTATCTCCCTTCCTCCCTCCCTCCCTCCCTTCCTTTCTTTCTTTCTTTCTTCCTATCTGTCTATCTATCTATCTATTCTACTATTTAGCTGCAGAGGATCCAGACCCCCCTCGACAAAAAGGGGGGGGGGGTCCTTGGTAGGAACCGAAACTTTATCTGATGTTGAGGCTTTAGTTCTGAAAATCTGGGAAGTGTAGAGTACCCCTTCATACTCATTCCCATTTCAACTCTGACCGGGAGTGGTAGCACCTGTTGAAGTTCCATCTCTTACAAACAGATATGTTTATAAATTATTCATATTCGATTGGACCGAGTATCAAGATTTTTTTTAAACCTAAGAAAACAAAAAAATGTACATCTGCATGTAAAATACTATTTCTATTAATTCTTTAGATGAGGCTTGATAATTAAAATTATTTGGATTATTCGGACCATTGTCCTCATCTTTATTGTTATCTGTACAACGTTTCCCCCTCTTCCTCTCCTAAAGGGTTGGGTTCAAAATTCCGCGATGGCTCCCGATTATGACAGGAAGGTTCCCTAGTTCGAAAAGAAAATTCCCGAGTTCGGGAAGGCTCCCGAGTCCGAAAAGAAGGTTGCCAAGATCGAGAAGGCTCTCGAGTCCGACAAGAAATACCTGAAGAAGGCCGGCGGACACATCGGCCGAAACGTTGCACAGATAACAATAAAGATGAGGACAATAGTCCTAAGAATCCAAATAATACTAATTCATGTAAAATGAACACGATGCCTAACCTCTATACAGAAAATGGGTTGACATAGCGTTAAAATCAATCAATTTGGTCTACCCAACAGAGGTCTGTCATCAATTTTTGGTGGCTGAAAACTATAAACCATGTGATTGTGTGATGCGTATTAATTTCTTTAAAAGGGGTGCAACTGCAAATAATACTTCCAACTCCTTAGGCGATATTCACTTTATTGACCCAACCATCGCAGTTGGCGTTGCGATAGGACAGTCTCAATTGGGTCAATACGTGCTCTGTTTCGAATTTCTAAGTGGGGGATTTTATGCCACAAAATTCTTGATACACGGTCCTATCGAATACGAATAATTTTTAAACATATCTGTTTGTCAGAGATGGAAATTCAACAGGTGCTACCACTTCCGGTCAGAGTTGACCTGGGAATAATGAGTATGAAGAGGTAGTTTACACTTCCCAGATTTTCAGAACTAAAGCCTCAGTATACGTTGTATAAAGCCTCAGTATACGTTGGAGGCAGTTGATGTGGAATGATGTGTGTGATCGCATCTGCAAGTCCAGAATTGGACTAACCGGCCACCAGAGGGTCCACAACTGTTGAAGACATGGACGGACATTTAAAAGGAAAGGAAAAGGATTCACCTCATTTATTGAATGACCCTCTTAATTATTCATTTATTTTTGGATGTATATAAGTATATAGACTAAAAATGAAATCTTAGCCGTGTTTACCTACTCGAAAAATACATAAGCAAAATTACCCTTCCTCGTGCAAGGAAAAAAAATAAACAAAATATGCAGTCTCCTTAAACTATTTTTTTTTGGGGGGGAGGATAAATATTTAAAATTGAATTTCATACTATGAACATCAACGGGATATATTTTTGTCTGGGTGTGGCATTTAGTGAGTGTAAAGAAAAAGAAAACACAGACGGGTGATGTGAAGAACATTTTGTAACGGTGGTTTCTATTGGCTAAGCGCCAACTTGGCAACCAATCAGAACTTTCAGCTGAAAACCGACTCCACGAAGTGGTTGCAATGGCAACCTTTGACGTCAGCACATCAAGCTAATAAAAAGGGGGAAATGAAACGGTTCATGTCCTGTAAATAGGTATCAATATACACAGCTATTTGCGTTACAAAATCGGGCACATGGACAAGTGTTATATAGTACCTTACATATCGGGTATATGGAAGCGCGTGGTCTAATGGTTAAAGTCATGGGAAATGGACTTCAAATCATGGACTTGGTAATTGCATTTCACTTAGCGCTAATACCATTGGGAAAGGTATGAATCCTACTCTCCCTCCAGCTATAGATAAATAGTAGGACAGACTGGGTTCTTTAACCTTGGTTAGGCAACCGGTCTAGGAGAAGGAAACTCTGAATTCAAACCTGTTAAACTCCGCTTAAGAAATTGACCTTGTGTCACATCCTGCTCGTGCGGAGGGGTTGGTGAATATATATATATATATCAGGTATATAAATAGGTGAGAGTAGAGGGCGGTTTAGCTCAGTCGAAGTCATGAGTTTGATTCTTACAGGGTGCCCCACAACTCTTACCCTATGAAGAAATGTCTCATAACCGAATTGATCGTCAAGATGTTATACCTAGCCATTCCCTTTCTTAGAGCAATTGAAATTACTTGGCGGCACCCAACACTTCTCCAAGTAACACGCTACATATTGTACTAGGTTACATAGCATCAGAAGTCAAACACAAAAAGGCGTCGTCTAGAATTCGAACTCAAATCACCGATTCCATTTTCTACAGTATCCTGGGTATTACGTTAAACTTCATCAAATGGCGAGGTTCCAATTCTGGAGCACCGGAGAGAGTGGAGTACCCCTTCATCGCCATTACTCTCTGGTCTACTCTGACACAGGGTAATGGTATATATGTGCGTTAATTTACAAGTTTAATTCGTTCCGCTCATAACTCTCAATTTCCTCGTATACAAAATCAATTGAAATATATATATATATATATATATATATATATATATATATATATATATATATATATATATATATATATATATATATCTTAGATAGGAAGGAAGAACTCAACACCATAATTCCATAATAAATTTATTTCGACCAAAATCGGGGCCTTTATAAATCCAAGTTGATTTAATATAGCTCCCCAAAATTTCGTCTCATCAGATGGTGTCTGTGTGTGTGTGTGTGTGTGTGTGTGTGTGTGTGTGTTTTTCTATTTCTTGAACTCTGATATGAAGTGTGTTTATTGTCAATTTTTAGTCTTTTCTTTTTATCTAATTATTTCATTTATCACTAGCTTTTTCGGTCGGATAGTCACCGACCATCTTAAAGTAGCTTGAAGCGGAAACAAATAATTGACTGCAACAGGAACAAAGTACTTCCTTTATTTACAAAGTTTAGCGTAGTGGTGGCAAAACGCCATAAGTATAGATCACCCACCAAAATCAACCGAGTGACAGCTCGTAACTCGGAAGACTCGTAAGTTTAGGCACTCGTAAACCAGGGCACCACTCTATATTAGAAAAGTTTATGTTAAAATGAAAAAAATGCTTGGTGGGTATTAAAATGAATGCTTGATGAATATAAAAAGGTTGGCCGAGTGGCCTATTGTCGGTATCAACCGAACAGCAAGGTAGTCTATCCCCTTTTCACTGGACCAGGGAGATTGTTTTTGCTGGGGTGGCGCCACACCTAACATCAGCTTCCCACTTTATTGCACAGACAAGATTACCCAATATGTGCTACTTGCCGGTATCGAACACGGAATGTTGCGATTCATAGGTGGGTGCTCAACCGACTAAACTAAACGAGCCCTATATATATATATATATATATATATATATATATATATATATATATATATATATATCACGAGAAGACAGCTATACGGCCACCTGTCACATGTCACCCAAACCATCCCAGACGACAAGACACGCGGTCATTGCTGGAGAAGCAAGGACGAACTCATAAGCGACGTCTTCCTGTGGAAGCCAGCACATGGACACGCCAGTGTGGGCCGACCAGCAAAGACGTACATTGATCAGCTCTGTGCGGATACAGGATGCTGCATAGAGGACCTCCCGAGAATGATGAGCGATAGGGACGGATGGAGAGAGATTGTCATGGATATCCGTACTAACAGCGCGACATGATGATGATAATATATATATATATATATATATATATATATATATATATATATATATATATATATATATATATATATATATATATATATATATATATATATATATATATATATTTGATATTTTATTTTGCGAAATTTTAAAATTTCTATCAGCTTAGATATTCTTAAGCTCGTCAAAAAAAGTACACAGTTAATGTTACGAGGGTGAGTAAAAAGGTAATGCCATTTTCTTTATTTCATGTGAAGCTTCGTTTTTTTTTTTTTTTTTTATAAAACTAAGGCCTACATTGAGACCCTAATGAGGATCAGAGCAAGAATTCGATGAGTAAAACCCAACTTGATAATCGACAATATCCTTCGTCTGCATGACAATGCTTGACCATACACAAGCATCAGGATAAAAGAGAAAATCGCCTCATTCGGGTGAACAACTTTACCGCATCCTCTATACTCACCAGAATTAGCGCCTTCAGACTATCATCTGTTCGACTAAATGAAATAGGGTTTGAGAGGCAAAAATTATTCCAGTGACGAGGAAGTGAAATCTGTAGTGAAGAAGTGGCTCAAAGAATAGTCAACAGAATTTTACGGGGCAAGGATACATGCTCTCATTCGAAGGTGGAACATTGCTATTGAAAGAAATGGTAACTATGTGGAGAAGTAGGGATGTGATCCACAGAGGACCAGCTTCATTTTGATGTATGATACATGTTTCTGTGTTGGTAATTATACCTGTACTAAAAAAATAGCATTACTCACCCTCGTAGATAAAGTTAAACTCAAAACCAATGAGCAAATCGTTTTGGTATGAATTCAACTCTTATGACTTACGAAAGTGTGAAACAAATGATTTTAGAGAACTTATGAACATAAGCATATCTGAAGCTCGCTCGAACCCTAAATTTTAAAATTCAATCTACCAAGTGACAGCACGAAACCAGGAACTTATGAACATAAGCATATCTGAAGCTCGCTCGAACCCTAAATTTTAAAATTCAATCGACCAAGTGACAGCACGAAACCAGAAAAACTTATAAGTTGGGTCACTCGTAAGTCAAGGTTCTACTTTTATATTTTTCTTTGGTGCAATAAATTTGGAAAACTTAAATGTTTTTAGTGAAGTACATAAGCGTAACTGAGGCTCGTTCGTACCTGAAATTTTAGTTCTCAAACCTTTAGGATCAGCCCTAACGAAATATCTAGAGTAGGTGACAGTTGCCTCCCGTGACATTCTGGGAACGACGACAAGAAATGGGATTTCAGCTATGACACATGGATTGGAACTCAAGATAGCCGGTCTCACTCAAGTTGAGTTCTTAAGTCCCCGTTTTGAGGTAAAATCATTTCTCTATCCTGTATTAAAACCTTGTTATTTTCCAACGTTCTGACCTTTCGTTTTCATTCAGTGATTCGTATCTTATTTGTAAAAAAAAAATGAGTATAATACAACCCAAAGCAAAAAAAGTCGGGGTGGCCTAAAGTCGGTATCAGCCTATTCAGCGAGGGAGTCTATCCCCTTTTCACTAGCGCTAAACCAAGAGATTGTTTTTTGCATCTTAGGTGGAGCGCCACACCTACCATCAGCTCCTCACTTTACCGCACAGATCCTAGTGCTACTCATACGCTGAGTTGGCGAGGGACGGTATCGAACTAGGAACCTTGTGGTTTCTAGCCGAACGCTCTACCGACTGAGCTAACCAGGCCCTACCTCTGTATATTTAAAGATTTGTGGGGAGGTGTGTGCTGTAAGGGTTAGAGTCGTAGGAAATGGACCATCGCCCCAACTTAAATTGAAAATATGCCCCTCATCACAACCGACACTTCCGATGTGCTGCTTTTTGCCTAATAATTAAGATGTAACAGTGATAACACTTTAAAAGATTGAAATATATTTCCTCAAACGAAGGCGAAGTTTTGAAAAAAATATTTTCTGTGATAATTCTTTATATTAATTTGCAACTTTTCCCACATGGGAGACATTACTGTTTCAAAATCGACCTACGCTAATGAGGATATCGTTTTTACATGAAATCAATTCTAATGACTTGTGAAAGTGTGAATGTTCTGCGGCTACGGTCTATCAGGAAGGCTTCCTTCTAAGATTAAAAAAGAACATTCAAGTAGACACCGATGCCAAAGGCGAGTACAATTCCTCAGTGCAAGTGATAGATAGATAGATAGATAGATAGATAGATAGATCTGGATAAACTGAAATTGATAGATAGATTGAGAGATAGATGTGGGCAGAGATTGATAGATAGATAAATGTACACAGGCAGAAATATATATATATATATATATATATATATATATATATATATATATATATACTTATATAATAATTATATTAACTTGATGCTTCAAAGGAGTCTAATAATAGACGAGGAAAACTTTCTATCAGGGACCCAACTCTCAAAAAGTGTTTTAATACTTTTGAGAGGGGTCTCATTTATCCCCCTCACTTCATTCATTTTTATTTGATCTATTCATTCATTTTACCATTAATTTTTAACCCCCCCTCTCTCTCTCTCTCTCTCTCTCTCTCTCTATATATATATATATATATATATATATATATATATATATAAAGTTAAACCTGATGAGTCAGATATACCTACTAACAGTTTCGCATAGTAGCTCTTAGGGCAAAGATCTACTATTTCAGATCTTTGCCCTGAAGAACTACTATGCGAAATTGTTAGTAGGTATATCTGACTCATTAGGTTTAACTTTATAATTTGCTATACTTAGGTATTGAGCACTCTTTACTTTTTAGCTTTGGATGATCCTGGCGGTTTATATATATATTTTTCATATTTATATAATTTTTTTTCTTTTGGCCAAGTATTATAGTATCAACCGATTATTTTCGGTTGGTACAACTATCTTGGTCGTTTTGATTTTTTTCCCTGGTGATATTTGGTAGTATATTTTTACAATCAAACTATTTGCCGGGCTTTTTCTTACCGCAAGGGTTTACCAAAAAGTTTGGTATATATATATATATATATATATTTATATTTTTGCTTGATATAAATGCATGTATCGTATAAAATATATATAGAAAATAAACTTGATAAATAAAGGATATGCAGAACACCGTACAGACTGTTTCGAATTAAGTCTCTTCAGCGATGTATACTAACGACTACAGAATCTTCATAGTTGATAGCGAGCGAAATTAACCTTGTCATATTTATTTAATTTTTGTAGCTAAGCTTGATTATAAATGATGTATCGTATATTCAATAATCATAGAAAATAAACTTGACAAGTAAATTATATGCACTATCTCATTTGATGAGATTGTAGTAAGCCGATATATACAGTATTAAGATAGAGCAATATTATTTTTTGTATATATTTAATTGCAGGGAAACTAATCTGCTACCATATTGGTTTCGTACTTTTTTAAACTCACTTGTTTAAGAATAGCAATCTTCAGGCAGATTATATATATATATATATATATATATATATATATATATATATATATATATATAAAGTTAAAAGAAAGAAATGAATCCGTCAATATGAGTAAGAAAAGGGGAATGAAAACATCACACAATGCTGTTAAAGAAGAAAACAATTTATAATATAATCATAGCTGATACTGATCAATATTTCGATTTTACAAAAATTATCATCAGAGCTCATTCACTCCCGTAGTTGTTTTGGGTCGGAGAGGAAAGTCAAATGAGTTTACAAAACAAAAAACCTTAATACTTAATTTTTTTTTTTTTTTTTTTTTCAGTATTAAGGTTTTTGTTTTGTAAACTCATTTGACTCCTCTCCGACCCAAAACAACTACGGGAGTGAATGAGCTCTGATGATGATTTTTGTAAAATCGAAATATTGATCAGTATCAGCTATGATTATATTATAAATTGTTTTCTTCTTTAACAGCATTGTGTGATGTTTTCATTCCACCTTTTCTTACTCATATATATATATATATATATATATATATATATATATATATGCAAAATAATCCAATTGACTGGTAGGTAAGGGATGATTCTATTTGGGATCATCAAAATCTCACTGTACATCCATACTGTATGCTCATGTAGGTGCAAACTTATAGATTCATACAAGGATTTTTATAAATCCCCAAAGAGAGCTCAATGTATAATAACTAATGAATATATATTTACAGAGCAATATATAACTTTCAAAGAAAGAAAAACGTAACAAGCCGTCATTTGACTATGATAAATTTATTTCGACCAGAGACTTAATATGTGTCAAGTCTCATCAGAGAGAAATTACAAAATACATTAAAAAGTATTTAGTAATTTCTATCCGATGAGACTAGACTCATATTGAGTCTCTGGTCGAAATAAATTTATCATAGTCAAATGACGGTTTGGTAAGTTTTTCTTTCTCTTAAAGTTATATATATATATATATATATATATATATATATATATATATATTAAATTCGAAGGCAATACAATGCGTATAAAATAAAGACAAAAACATATTTTTGTCTTTATTTTTATACGCATTGTATTGCCTTCGAATTTAATATTTTATAACATACTTAACAATGCTTCAAGCAAATTACCAATTACTTTTATATATATATATATATATATATATATATATATATATATATATATGCAATTTTTACCGGAAGTAGAATAGACAACATTAGACAGGAATTTTAAAAAATCGAATTACTTCTCAACATAATTTCGCAGAGGTAAGACACAGTTTATCTTCTCCGATCTTTTATATAATAATTATATTAATAAAATGCTTCAATAGTAGGATATGAGAAAGGCTTTTCCATTATGACCTCACTTTAAAAAAAAATTTCTTTTAAGAGAGGTCCTTAGGAAAAGATCTTTTTCATTTATTCAATTCGTTTCATTCATTTTTTATTCTATTCATTAATTCATTTTTTTACGAGATGGTCAAAATGTTAAGATTTAAAAAAAACGTTGGTTTATTTAGCATTTATAAAAACGTGAAGCGGGTTCACGCGATGGAATGCTATAACGCTCAAGTTGTATTAAAAAATAATGGTCTTAATACACACAGTGTCCCGATTATTTTTCGAAATATTAGGTCGAAAATTAAGGGATTGATTAGGGTCATGTGGTATTACATTCCATCGCATAAACACGCTTCACGTTATTATAAACGCTAAACAAACCACCGTTTTTTTTTTAATCTTAACATTTTGACCGTCTCGTCTGATGATTGCAGTAAGCATGAAACTTTAATAACGAGATATTAAATCCATAATATATAATATTAGATTGGAAAACTGCTCTGCTATTTTAGCATTGAGCACCTTTATATGCCAATACTTTTCTCATTCATTCTCTATTCATTCTCTCTCTCTCTCTCTCTCTCTCTCTATATATATATATATATATATATATATATATATATATAGAGAGAGAGAGAGAGAGAGAGAGAGAGAGAGAGAGCACACTTGCTAACAAATAGATACCTGGTGAAATCTAAAACTTATGCGCTTTCTACTGAAAGCAGATCCTTTTTTAGGTTCCTTGTCTGACTTTCCAATTTAAATCAGGCTACTATTCACCCGTTATGTTCTTCTTCAAAACATCTACCCTGGCTTTCCCATCTTCGGTTTCTAGCATCACTTAATCCTTCTTTCCGCCTACACACTCACTCCAAACTCACCTGTAAACAAGTCGCTAGGTTTTCGCTTGCACCAGAAGCACTTACTCCACGCCAGCTCTTGTCACTACCTCCGCGTGTTCATATCTAATCTACCCCACAAAAAATGTCCATAACACAAACACACACACACACACACACACACGCACACACACACATATATATATATATATATATATATATATATATACATATCACACACACACATATATACACACACACACACACACACACACACACACACACACACACACACATATATATATATATATATATATATATATACACACACACACATATATATATAATACAGAAGCGCGTGGTAATGGTTAAAGTCATCGGAAATATTCGTCATTTCAAAAAATCCTGAACGTGGTAATTGCATTTCACTTAGTGCTAATACCCTTGGGAAAGGTATGAATCCTACTCTCCCTCCAGCTATGGGTAAATAGCAAGGCAGGCTGGGTTCTTTAACCATGGCCTAGGTAACCAGTCTAGGAGAAGGAAAACTCTGAATTCAAACCTATTGAACTCCGCTTAAGAAATTGACCTTGTGTCGCATTCTGTTCGTGAGGAGGGGTTGGTAAATAGATATATATCCTAAACACAGATTTATATATCATACATACGCATATACACCATAAAACACAATTATACACACACACGTATATATATCAATTATCACGCACTTACATATATATAAATTATATACGTATGCATATATCACACACACACATATATATATCGTGCGCACACATATATATATATATATATATATCATACACACATACACGCACACATATATATCATAAACACACACACACACACACACATATATATATATATATATATTAAAACATATATATCATACACACACATTTATATATCATACAAACGCATATACCTCATACACACATAATTATACACACACACATTTATATCATACAAACCCATACACACAAACATATATATCATACACGAAAACATAATATCATACACACCCATATCATACACACTCATATGTATCATACACATACACATATATACAAATCATACACAAATATATCCTACACACACATGTCATACAAACACAAACACATATATATCATACACATATATTATACACATGTATATATCATACACACACACACATATGTATATATATATCATATGCACACAATTATGCACACATATGTATATATCATATAAACATGCCACACACGTATATATCATATACAAACATATACATATCATACATACATATATATATATATATTATACACGTAGTCATATACATCATACACACACATATATATAGATTATACAAATATATATACATCATACACATATATATCATACACACGCATAAATCCTGCATACACATATGTCATACAAATACACACATACATGTGTATCATACACATATATATCACACACACATATGTATATATATCATACAAACATATATATATATATATATATATATATATATATATATGTAAGTTGAAAATGGAAGTGAGTCCGACGATATGTTGAAAGGAAAATAAACAAAGGAAGAAAATGCTGAATGGATAAAATAGATTTTATTTTACTGATATGTCTTTTCTATTATTATTATTTTATTTTGTATTTAAAATAATAATAGATAGAGCGCATATGTGCATGGATAAACTCCTGGTCGAAACACGTGTCAGTAAAATAAAATCTATTTTATCCATTCAGCATTTTCTTTCCTTTGTTCATTTTTCCTTTCAACATATATACATATATATCATACTCACACACGCATGCATGTATCACACACACACACACACACACGCAGACACACACACAGACACACAAATACACACACACACACACACACACACACACACACACACACACACACACACACACACACATATATATATATATATATATATATATATATATAAACTACCGCCTTCGGTCATCAAATATCGATATAAATCTGAGCCAAATTACGTTACTGCTGGAAATCTAAACTCTAAACATTCTAGAAGCTTCCTGATCAGAACGAGGTAAGATATGCTTACACACTCACATATCTGAATGCTTCCAGTAATAATCTACCGCTGATGAAATAAATAACTCTTTCTGGCTTTTCTCAATCTGTTTGTTTTGTAAGACCGGTGTTCAATAGATTTTCATACCTTAGAAAAATAAGACCATTAAGCGATAGATGGGTTTGAAAAAAGCTTGATTGTGAACTTGCACGAAAAATTCAACATCTTTAATTCGTAGCTTCTTGTTAATGTTTTGTTTCTATTTTGTTTTTATCACAATAAGCAATTATGACCAAAATATAAAATTTTGTCATATGTACAAAAAAGGTTTTTAGAAAAATAAAATCATGTTTCAAAACACTCACGAATATATGTTAGTTTTATGTGGGTTTAGGCTTTTAGGTTATTTTTGGTGTTGTTTCTTTTAAATCTTATTATATGTGGTTTTTCTCTCTTGTGGGTTGTCAGACTGAAAATGAATTAAAGGAAGGGAAAGGAAAAGACAAAGACAAAAGGCACTTTTAGGTTTCAGGGTTTTATTCGATGTTCATAGTTATTTCGTGGAGAGGACATATCTTCCTGTGTCAGTCGTAGGGTTTGTTCCCAGGCAAGGTCTGAGTCCGAATGGCCGAGGCCCCCTTTTGACGCCAGAAAGTCCTTTTCTCTGTGCATGCCAACAGGGTTCTTTCCGTCTGATGACTCCTGGGAGATTGTTGTGTTTTTATTGTTTATTTAATTTAATTTTAATTCTATTTTACCCCCCCCCCAAAAAAAAAAAATTTAGGGTTATTTTTTAAAATAATATTTTAAATCTCCTAGGAGATTGTTATTTTTTTTTATTGTTTATTCCATTTAATTTTAATTTTATTCTAATCTCCCAAAATTTAGGGTTACGTTTTTTTAAATCATGTTTTAAATGTAAATAAAAAACAATTTCTAAAATAAACAAACGCGAAATTCTTAACGAATTCAAAAAAATGTTTTTTTAATGATTAGGAATGTGTTAAATGATTTTCTTCTATTCCCCCTCTAATCCCCTTTCTCATTCACTACTTAGTGTTCCTAAAAATCCTATTAATCCGGTCATGCACTGGGTACTTCTCTTAGATCTTTAAATCTCTGAATGTTGTTGTTTTCAGTTTATTTTCTCAAAACACAGACGTGTGGGTTATTTTTTCAAAGTAAAGACTTATAGTTATCTTCAGAGAAGATAGACGTCATTGTTATTTTTTACAACCATCTTCTTTTCTTATCTTCAAACTGTAAATAAAATCACTGATTATTTTTTTTTCTAATTTTGTAAGTCTATGATCTGAGTTAGTCAACGGTTACTCCCATGGTACCATATAACCCAATACAATATATCACAAGACAGAAAGCTTTGATATTTTTTTTCTAATCACATTTTTTTCTTATCTTCAAATTAAATATAAAACCACTGATAATTCTTTAGATTTTGTTTAGCAAATCTATGAGCTGAGTTCGTCAATGGTTACTCACACGTTACCATTTAACCCAATGCAATATTTCAATTCTTCCTCGCATCTCCATTGCCACCAGTCTCGTTTGCAGACACTTTGGAATTGTTCGACAGTATAACTATATAAAAATTGAAAAAAAAAGTAATCAGATAGATGGTATTAAAATTACTAAACACTATTTGTAATAATAATTGTAATTGTAACACTATTGTGTTATGGGTTGATTGGCAATCTATTAATTAATTACCAATTAATTAAAACTACCCTAATTATTAATTATGGTGGTTTGTTAAAATTAAAAGTAATAATAATAATAATAATAATAATAATAATAATAATAATAATAATAATGTTTATATTGGAGGTATATATTTATCTAAACGAAAAATCATCACGTAAGCATAAATTCTTTAAATTATGGAATTTAAAATATATAATCGGAATTTAAAATGTTCACAAAATAAAATGATAAATTTAACAAATAAGATTCCAGTTTTTGAAAAGTTCGTCAACAATTTCAAAAACTTAGATAAATAAAACAATGGTTGGCCTTGACTCCAAATGGAAAGATACAAGCTAGGCTGGCACAAGGCAATTTAGACACGTAGGCAATGTTATCGAGTGGATGGCCAATCAGAGACATATGTTAGGGGTGGGGAGGTCTGGATCCCATAAATCACAGACCGTCAGGGGGTCAGAAGAAAAAGAGAAGAGACCGGGACAGACCGAAGAAGAGAGAGGCGGAGTCGGACACACCCGAAACCAGGGGCCCTTGATAAAACTTTACCGATACACTCTGATGCCTTGCCACTCGGTACAGAATTGATAACTTAGCCAAAAACTAGCTGTAGATCGCCAATCAGCTGACAAGAAATCACCTCGCTCCTTTGTAAAATAAATGTATATATTGTACATAAGCATAAAAAAGGCGTTGTGTTCTATTGTTTTGTTGATCCGTTGACAGCTTTTGGTTATTTAATCCTATTTCAGTCGAGTTGGTAAAAGGAACGAAACCAGCTCTTTTTCAGCCTTCCTGTAAATCAACAGACAACATAAGAACGGGAGGTTGGAACGGGCAGTTTCGACGACTGTAATACTGAGCCGGAGCATCGT
>CM042152.1:69084488-69101988 GCA_023376005.1 Doryteuthis pealeii | reverse complement strand
ACATACATACACGCACACGCACATACACACACACACACACACCACACACATATATATATATATAATATATATATATTATATATATATATATATATTATATATATATATATATATATAGAAAGGGCTAATATATCGAATTTTATGCCTAGTATTTTGCATTTTATCTTTGACTCTAACACAGTTTATTCACAGGGATATGTAAAAGAAGAAAATACATTTTACCTTGTTTTAAATGACTTAGAAAGAATCCCCCACACCGAAGCCCCCTTCCTCATTGTCCACTTTTTATCTGAATTTCTCCCAGTTAAAGCTGATGCAACTGTGTCAATATCCCTATTTAATAGAAAATGGTACATGTTGACTTATACTAAGTTAAAACTTAGAAGATTTCTTCTTTTTGTTCTCGGTGCGGTGGACCCGTAGATCTCGTCAGATCATCCACCTGCGTTCCCCAAAGTCTCTCAGTCATCTTGCCTCGGCTTGTTACTGATACTTGACTTTGGGTAAGGAGAGCATGCGGTGCGTGTCGCACAAGCGCACAACATGTAAAACAAAAACAAGTGCAGATATTTCTACAAGTCCCACAGTGATTGAGGAGTGGTGACGTGTGCAGACCTGACGGGCTGGAAGCACGCAGATGTGAATCTACATACGGCGTGACTCGTGACCTACCTAACGTCACTGCTTGCTGATTGAACAGCAACGTGCCTCGGCGAGGTTGTGGGTGACTGAGCAGCCCCTTGGGTAACACTGTTCACCCAGCCATTTGGGAAGTGTCTAGAAAAGGAGACCTAAACAAATGCCGGTTCATCTATGAAGCTGGCCAGAGACCTGAGGTTCGAGTCCACACTAGCAGGGTGAAAACAAGAAAATATTACAACAGAAAAACAACGCTAAGAATAGCCACCTGGAATGTCTGGACACTTCTCAATCTTGAGAGATCGGGAAACCCAAAACGACGAACTGGTGTCGGGACAGGGGGCGTCTCGATATGGGGTCGACATCGATGCCCTTGCGGAAGTCAGTTTCAGCGATAAGGACCAAATGACAGAAGGGGTTGGGCTGGGTACACCTCCTCTTGGAAAGACAGGCCGATGGTAGCTGTAAGAAGTCTGAGGTAAGGCGGCTCGAGCACTTCATCCTGAAGCGACACATGACGGACGTCATGGAAACATTTCCTACATTTAAGACTGACCTGTGTGGCAGAGCCTGTCTGTCGAGGGCTTCATATGTGTGATAGGGTACATAAAAACAAGTTGGATCCGTGGGCCATCTGCGTGCTCACAACTGAACTACTTGTAGAAATGGCCTTATTCTGTGAAGAAGTGGCAATCACCATATATATATATATATATATATATATATATATATATATATATACCAGTCATCCACAGACACGTGTTTCGAAGTTTACTTCTCATCAGTGCGGCTCGACTTTTTAACAGCTACGTCTAGCCGAGTGCGAAACCAGACAGAATTTTTGTCTGTCAAGCTCCTTACCCTCACGGCTATCGGGGACTGTCAGCCCGGGTCAAACAATTAATTGATACAAACACACACACACACACACACATACACACACACACATATATATATATATATATATATATATATATATATATATATATATCGGTGTTTGGGTGTGTTTGGGTAGGATTTCTTTTATACATGTAGAATTAAACAAAAGGCACGTCTTCTGTTTAACAATTGTATTAACGATCTTTTCGAGCTTTCTGGCCAAGTTTTTTTCTTTGGCCGTTTCAATTTGCCTTTTCCCAAGGTCATAAGGTCATAATTCTACATGTATAAATAAAAGAATGCTGCCCAAATGCACATATTTAAAAATACGCGATTCGGCAGCTAAGTACTAAAATAACACCTGGCAATACCGTTATGACCTTGTTAAAAAGCAAATCGAAACGGCCAAAGAAAAAAGTTGGCCAGAAAGCTCGAAAAGATCGTTAATAAAATTGTTAAACATGAGACGCATATATATATATATATAATATATATATATATATATATATATATATATAAAGATAATCTACTGAGTCAGACGAACCTACTATTAGTTTCGCATAAAGCTCTTCAGGGCTAAAATCTGATTTGAATCTGAATAAGAGTCAGATTTTAGCCCTGAAGAGCTTTATGCGAAACTAATAGTAGGTTCGTCTGACTCAGTAGATTATCTGTCTCTACTTAGGTATCGAGCACTTTTTACAGATTAGCTTCTCCTAGCGGTTATATGAATATATATATATCTTATATACATATATATACATATAAATTGTTTTTCTTTTGGCCAAATACTATACCAATAGATTATTTTTTATTGGTACGAATATCTTGGTCTTTTCTTTTTTTCAAAAATTTTTTTCTTCCTGGTTGATGTTTAGTAGTATATTTTTACAATCAAACTCTCTGCTGTTTTTTTTTCTCTCCGCAAGGATCTACCAACACGCTTGGTATATTATATATATAATATATATATAATATATATATATATATTGGCCACGTCATGAGGATGGACCGCATCCCCAAAGACCTATTGTATGGTGAATTAGTAGAGGGCACCCGACCGGTAGGGAGACCACGCCTGCACTTTAAAGATGTCTGCAAGAGGGACATGAAGACATGCCACATCGACATCAACACATAGGAGGCTTATGCAGAAGACCGTACGCCCTGGCACTTCCTCATCAAACAAGGAATGAAAAGGAGTGAAAAAGAAAGGAAAGAAGCCGTCGCAGAAAAGAGAGTCATGAGGAAGGAGTGACAACAGCATCTCCAGCAAGAATCACCGTTTATTTGCAATCACTGCACCAGAGATTGCTATTCAAAAATTGGTCTGTTCAGCCACTCACGCAGTTGCAGATTAAAGAAGTGGGCACTACGCCATTGTCTTTAGTAACGGAAGGATACCAACAATATATATATATATATATATAACTTTCGAAAGAAAATTAAATCGAATTTGAACTGAAGAAGGTTTTACTGAACAGATGGACTCACCACTTCAATTACATTTTTGTCCGATTTTTGGGGCTTGTCAAGCACTTAGAAAATAATTTTTAAACTTTCTAAAAACAATTTCTTTCACAAGAAATTTTCTCCTGACGATGACCTAAGGTTGAGACTAGTCGAATGAGAACATTTTTAAAATTACTAACATATAGGAAATATTCCTGTCTGTTTTATTACTCTTTGTTCATTATATATATATATATATATATATATATATATATATATATATTCCTTATGATCAGAATGTTCAGAACAGCTGGGACCTTCGAGGTATGATGTAGGGTGAAACGAGTTCACAGGAGAATTTCTGGGCCACGGTTGTCTTCCGTTTTCGCTAGGCGTAGCCAGTTTAGCTATCAGGCCCGCTCTCCATTCTTCTCTCTCTCTCTCTCTCTCTCTCTCTCTCTCTCTCTCTCTCTCTCTCTCTCTCTCTCTCTCTCTTAATGCGATTTTGAAACGTTCCCTCTGTCCCACCTATACTTATATATTTTTGTTCTCACAATAAAGCGTAAAAAAGATACAACTATACATAAAGTATTTCTTCAAAAGCTTTTTGAATTGGGAGCCCTCTCTTTTTTTCTTTTTTACGAAAAACATTTGTAGCGACCTCCCCTTATCCGATTTTGGTACCACGAACATTTTCAGTAAAAATCAACTATAGGCGTTTTTTTATTACGAAAAAAGACCTAAACACATTAAAATCTACTTTAAAACGACTTACGAGATTTTTCTTCGACAAATTTCTTATTTTGGAGCTTTAGGGGCTGAACTGCGACATCGTAGTAAGTGAGTTCGAACTCCAGTTACGCTATGGGGTAGTGCTGCTCTGGATCCAGAGGGTGGCTGCTAGAAGGCCCTACGTCAGGCAACAGGACTGTACTCCATAATATACAAGCAGTAGAACCAGTGTTAGCTGTGAGAAAAGTTGTGCGTCCACATCACCCCTAACATCAGGCCTCCGATTGGAATACCTTTTATTATGTAAGGGATGTGGTTCACGAACGATAAACACAACTCTATGTAAAGATAAATTGATGGTATGGATAACAGCAGCATTTACCAATTTAGATAAAGGGTGTCTTGCAGGAGATTCTGACGTTGCCTGGAGGCCGTGATTGAAGCCAATGGCGATTTCTTTGAATCAATTTAATGTAGAAGTATTTCAAGATATTTTCGTATATGTTTGATTGAAGCCAATGGCGATTTCTTTGAATCAATTAATGTAGAAGTATTTCAAGATATTTTCGTATATGTTTGATTGAAGCCAATGGCGATTTCTTTGAATTAATTTAATGTAGAAGTATTTCAAGATATTTGTGTATATGTTTGATTCACATATTCGATAAAGTAAGATGTCAGTGTATTACGATTCTGGTCACCATTTTAGACGTTTAGTTTCCCTTTTGGTAAATCCAATAATAGAAAAGAGTGTAGTGTCAGGAGTAGAAAGTCTGTAGAATTCCTTGAAATTTTGATATTTCTGGTAGACATCTACCTTTTGTCAAAGAGTTTTGTAGAATGACTTTTTTTCTTTTAATTTTAAATATTCTCATCTCTGAGGTCACGTAATAAATATTGTATAAAAATTTAGAAAATAAAAACTCACCAGTCCTGTTTTTAAAAAATACCAGCAGGATCTGTGGATATTCCACAGTATACAACAACGTTTGATATGGTTACTTAAGAGCTATTGACAAATAGTTCAATATATAAAAAGTATAATAATATTTAAATATCTCAGTCTTTTTCTTTCCTTCCTTCTGTTCATCTCTTCATTATGATTCTAACAATAATAACTAACAAGACTTGTTTTACTTTGATCAAAGCTTTTATTTTCTAACTAAGGGGTTCTTTTCATTCACCGCGCGGACGGAGCCACAGCCCCGCCCCGCAGTCACACGTCTGCACTGCGTCACATTTTTGCTGGAACTGACTTAACTAACTAAGTCTCACGTGACTTGCGATATTCTAACCGTCCGGTAGTTTTCCATTCCCTGATCTGAAAACACCGGCCCCTTAGAATTCTCGCTACAGTGTGTTGTCAAAACCATACGCCGCCACCATACAATTATGCAACACTATTTCCAATGGCGGTAATCATTACACGACGACCGCCCCCAAGGGGAAAGAAAGTAGAAATAAGTGTGTTGGTTGACTGCTTTTATCGGCATGGAAAAAGATAAGAGTTCATTAATGTACTGTGTGCTAATTACTATTTGATGTTACGGTATCTTGGAAATGATATTTAATCTCTACTTGTCCATTCACAGTGAAAACATTGAGCGTCATATCTTGAAGCAGAAAGGTTTTAGAAACCGGGTTCAGGCGCCATTGATTAGATTAGTACGTTAGTTTTATAGCATGTCAACCATTGCTGAGTTATTTTATGCCAGTCAGTTTAACAATTATGGTATCCAATTATAGTGATTTGTTGTATACCCACATCTCGGGTATATAATGGGGAGAGAGAGAGAGAGAGAGAGAGAGAGAGAGAGAGAGAGAGAGAGAGTATGAGAGATGATGAGATGAAGGTTTTTCTTAATTGTTAACTCGACCGCCATATTCTTCAGGGCTCACTCTTGGGCTGTTTCTCCGGTTGTTTTTACTTCTTGTTCGTTCGGGCTCATTTCTTCGGGCTGGTCATTTCTTGTTTTAATAACTTAACAAAACTTATTGTTCTTCTTAAGTCTTTTATTTAAAACAATAATATTTTAAAACTAATAAATTTCCATCCATTGTAACATCGCGTGTTTGTGCTAGATTTCCCCCACATCTTAGGGGTATAATGGGAGATCGAGACAGACAGAGTAGAGATGAGATGAGGGATTCTTACTTGTAACCTCGACCGCCATATTCTTCAGAGCTGGCTTTCGGGCTGTTTTTCCGGGTTGTTTTTACTTCTTGTTCGGGCTCATTTCTTCGGGCTGGTCATTTCTTATTTAAACGAATCAACAAGACTTTGTTTTTTTCTTCTTTTATTTAAAACAATCCAGCCTATATTTAACCGCGCAGTGGATTAACGATTCTCTGAGCGGCGTCGGCTCTTGTCGAATGTCTAGTCGCATCTCAACTAAAATTCACTCATGCCCTACTGGCGCGCTTTTCGAGGGGTCAAGTGGAATGTCATAATGGTTGGTAATTTTCCACTGGACCCCCGTGTAGCGTTAGTTGTATTCGCCTGGTGGAGTTGTCTGCCCCTTTTAGTTCGTTGGTGCCCGCTAGGGCACCATAGTATTTAAGCGCCGGTTTCAAACACTTTCGCTCTCTTTTCCTGTTTCAGCAACTACGAGCCACATGGGGTAGATTTTATCTAACCCCTCTCGTTGGGGCTCCGCCCCCTTACATTACTGTAAGTTCTTTACAGCATGGACTATCGCTAGTCTCATGTCTGTACTCTTTTATGTTATAATGTACCATTCATGAATGTGTCTTTATCTTTATTTGTGTACCCCTTTATATATGTAACTCTATGTACGTTGTATCTACTGTTATCCATGTACTGTGTATATTAAATGTTTTTGTCCGTTAACCTTCGTCGGAGTTATTTGTATGCAAAGTCTCTAATAACTTTGCACCTACCTTATAACTGGTGATACCCCGAAGTGATACGAACACGTACCCTTTTTGGCCCAAGTCGACCATAAAAATGGTCGTAAAAGTACCCGGGACTTTCAACACGAACTTTTTTAAAAAAAGAAAGAACGGTGACCTCCTCAAAGAAATTATTTCTTTTTTCTCCGACTGTTATGGACACATTTTTTTACAGCGCTGGATATCTTCTAAAAAAAAATTAAAAAAAGATTCAACACCAAGAATTATCTTTTTTTACCGAGAGGAAATAGTTCAGCCATCAGCCAGGGACAGTTTGACACGTTCCCCCACCCTAGGGACACTGACAGCTTCAATTCAGCGATTACTACTAAGGATACGGACATGGCCACACCATGTGACCTGGATTCCAACCGCAAGGCAACTCAGCGAAAAAAAAATTTTTTTGCTACCCCTCAGAAAGTGAGATGTTCATCTAAAATGTCCATTTCAGAAATACGGTATTTGTGCCTCCCAGACTCAAAGTACCGACTTTAAAGATTTCAACTCGACCTAGGCGTCTAAGACATTTAACCAGGTCATCATTGAAGAATGGAACGAAGAGACGTTGAATTTCAAGTTTTTTATCCACACCACACACAGACATTTGCTCCATATTTTTCCTCAAACTTTTGAAAATTGTACACCTGTACAGAAAATTTTATGTGCTAAAAGTTGAATCTGAAATAATGTTCGTAAAAATCTTTTAACATTTGTTTCTTTTGAAACACCCTTTTAACGATTCCCGTCGTTTTTTGGCATTTTGTGCCTAACTAATTTTACCAGGAATTCACCAAATTCCTGGCCAAAGTCGGACTCACCATGGCCTGTAAAAGTACTTTGACTTGGCATTTTGTGCCTACCATTTTTTTCCAGGAGAAAAATTATTCCACAAGGATAAAAGCAGTCCTTATTTCAACCAAGGAATTTGGAAGAAATTCGCCACTCCCAAGGTGATTTCTTTAAATTGTCAACAACCATAGGAACCTTTTTCACACCGGACTTAAACATGAAAATTCTCTTGTTTGTATTTTAAATTACATTCCTGTTTTTTCATGCTTTTATTTTGTAGTTTGCGGGAATATGTATGTGCAAATTTTATTTCTCTGTTTTTGGAACTTTGAACTTTGAACATTCGAGACTCTGTTCTTTTCCTTAAAGGAATATATTTTTTGCTTGCTTGTCATGCTTGTCTATAAATTTTTTGCCCCGCTAAAAATTTAGGGGGGAGTATTTGTAGCGTTAGTTGTATTCGCCAGGTGGAGTTGTCTGCCCCTTTTAGTTCGTTGGTGCCCGCTAGGGCACCATAGTATTTAAGCGCCGGTTTCAAACACTTTCGCTCTCTTTTTCCTGTTTCAGCAACTACGAGCCGCATGGGGTAGATTTTATCTAACCCCTCTCGTTGGGGCTCCGCCCCCTTACATTACTGTAAGTTATCCACAGCATGGACTATCGCTAGTCTCATGTCTGTACTCATATATGTATATCTGTATCATTCATGAATGTGTCTTTATCTTTATTTGTGTACCCCTTTTTGTATGTACTCTTTTACTATGTACGTTGTATCTACTGTTATCCATGTGCTGTGTATATTAAATGTCTTTGTCCGTTAACCTTCGTCGGAGTTATTTGTATGCAAAGTCTCTAATAACTTTGAACCAACGTTATACCCGTTATTTTGAATCTAACGAACTCTTTTAGAATATTCTTACTACTGTACGTACATAATTCATGAGCTACCTTATTTATTCATGTAACAGATTTACTAATGTTAGACTCAGGCCAGAATTATGGGGCGTCCAGTGAGAATCGAAATCCTTAACAATGTTCCGCAAATCTAAATTCTAACCTTACACCACATGAGGTGTTCTAATAGTTATTTACTAAGTTTGGTCTAGATGTGGCACAAGGCCAGAAGTAAGGGGCACCCAGTGAGAATAGAAATCACTATCAATGGTTTGCAAATCTAGCTTGCTAACCATTACATCAAGTGAAGTGTCTTAATAGTTATTTACTAAGCTTAGCTTAGATGTGGCACAAGACCATAAATATGGCGCGCCCAGTGAAAATCGAATTCACCAACAATGTTCATCGAGTTTAGCTCGCTAACCATTATACCACGTGTGATGCCTATGATATCCAATTATATACAGTAATAAAAAATATATCCGTACAATCATTTTAAATTCTTCCTTATCACAAAAAGATGTATTTGACCAATAGATGGGAACATAATGAGTAATACCACTCCGGGTCAGAGTAGAGCTAGGCGTAATGGCGACAAAGAGGGGATTCCATACTCCCTAAATTTCCACTCACCCTGTCGGCTGGGTCAGAAGAGTACACCGATTGCACTTCTGCAGGGTAAAATATCCCCAATTAGGCCACCTGTCAGCCGTGGGTGGCGATCCGTGACGCTTAAAGATGGAACCCTGGTGGCTGAACAGTTCATGACATGAAACACTCCACTTTGGACCTTACTTAGACTAGACGGGTAGTCGAAGAGAGCCCCTCGGATCAATTGGCTGGTCATGTCAAACCCTGGCCCCCAACCGTTTTGCCCTTATGGCGAACTCTCAACTCTTTTATCATATATGTGCTAGAAGGCGATGGTTGAGGGTCATTGTCCTGGGTATGATGTTAAATTGCATTTTATGGTGAAGTTCCAATTCTGGAGCTCTGGGGAGTGTGGACTACCCCTTTATCGTCATTACTCCCAGGTCCACTCTGACCCGAAGTGGTAATACCTGTTAGGGTCCCATCTATGGCTTAAATAGAAAAAAATGAATTCAAATAAGTGTGTTTAAAATATTGAGTTTCAGAAAAAAAATTGAATGCCCATCAAGAATGAATAAAACAAAACGTCTTCGGCATAAAATAATCCAACAAGGGTTGACAGGCCGTAAAATCCAACCAACCAACCTACATCAAAACTTAAATACTTGCACCTTGTGGATGGCGCATATGTTTGCTAGTAATAATAAAGAAGAAGAAAACAAAACAAACAAAGAAAAACCTGTTGTTTTTAGCAAATTTATTTCTTTATTTAAACATCAGATACATTTTTTTATTCGAATCAGAAAATAATTATAATAATAACATCTACAATAAATCTTCTTCTCAGCGTCGAAAACACCGAAAATGTTTCAGTTGACCATTACAGGATATAAACTTAGAATTTCGTTGATGTTAAGAAATCTGTTTGCACAGAGAAGAAGTAAATGACAGTCATGGTAGAATGAAATCATTATTGTAATTAATACTATGATTAAAATTATAAAGGAATTATTACATTAGATTATTATTGTAATTAATATATGATTAAAACTGTAAACGAACTCGAAGAAAAAACTTAAGTCTTTCTTCGAGTTCGTTTGTAATCTTAATTCTTGCAAGCACTGGTAGCTAGGTCCGGTTTTAAGAAGGGGACAAAGGGACTCCTTCCTTTATAAAAAACAGTAATAATTATACAATTGATTTTATTTTTGAAAAGACAATTATTATTTGCTACAAGCTGGAAATAATTATATCAGTTTATCGTATAATAAAAACTGAAAAATATAAAGGTTATTTTTTGCAATCAATGTAATTAAGAAAAAAAAACAATTTTTACTTCAGTTTTTTTTTTTTTTTTCTTATGTACTTAATTTAATTTCTATGTTAAGACAACTTGAGAGGCTCAACGGAGGTCTAAATCCGAATCTTCTAGTAGCAGTGTAAAATCCCGTTGAACATTTCTTTATTCTATTAATATATATATATATATATATATATATATATATATATATATATATATATATATATAGAGAGAGAGAGAGAGAGAGAGAGAGATTAGATAGAGGACATAGAATTAACGGCTCTTGGTGACTGTCAGTTTCCCGCCTATACGCTCATTGGTCTGATGATCGTATATATAAATATTGCAAACTACATTATATATATATATATATATATATATATATATATATATATATATATATATATATATATAATAAGAGTAATGCCCTGTTCTATAAACATTTTCGTGAACTGACTCAAGCTTAAATATTTCAGAAAGCATTTGTGAATTTTGTTGGAGTATTTTTCAAAAGATCACGCTTAAAGAAAAAACTGTTGTAAGCCATTTTTTTAACAATATTTTTTAACATTTCCTTTATTCTTCTAATGTTCATGTCTTTCATGGATTCGTTTTAATATTATTAATAATAATTAAAAAAAAAAAAAGAAAAAAAGATTACAATGTATATTA
This sequence comes from Doryteuthis pealeii, assembly GCA_023376005.1. NCBI lineage: Eukaryota > Metazoa > Mollusca > Cephalopoda > Myopsida > Loliginidae > Doryteuthis > Doryteuthis pealeii. Next base: position 69,091,127 of record CM042152.1, on the reverse strand, counting down.
GCCAGCGGTCAAGGCATTTCATTCCAACATTTTCTCAAGTTTAATCGATTAAAATCAAGCTTTGAACCCCCCCACCTAAAAAAATAAAACAAAAACAGAAGCAAGAACAAATAGGTAAAAAGAAATTAGGGAAAAAAAAAGAAGAAAAAAAAAGATGTTTAATTTTTTTGCATGTCGACTAATTTAAAGATGGCGGATTCTTGGGTGATTCCTTGGAATAATTTGTTAAGGGATTAGGACAAACATTATCAGTCTGCGATCATTCTCTGTTTGCCCATGTTTTGCCCTGCTTGGCTGGCACCCTGGTTGCTGCCGTACTGAAGACTGATTACGTTTTTGCCTGCCTCCAGTTGCTCCTGGGTAAACTCACGGGCATTCTCCTCGGCCATTTTGGGACCGAGAATTGGACCATTAAAATCAGGTTTTGTCTGGGCCTAAAACAAAGAAGAAATAATAATTAACAATATTTTGATATATTCAATGTAAATAATAATTTTATATATTTGCAATATTTATAGCAATCTCTTCGTGGCTTAGATAACAACACGATATTCCAGGTTATAAACTTTTTTGTCGTCCCGGATTCCTGCCCTTATTTACGCTATATTTTTGCTTTACGATGACAGGCGTAAAAAGGCCTGTAATAAGTAATTGAGAGTTGCATCCCCTATTTTATTATTACCTCCCCTTTGTGGAACTCTTTGGTGTTTCTAAGAGTATATAAGCTCTGAGTAAACTGTAACATTATTCTAAGTAGAATAAAGCTTTCTTAAACCTATCCATGTGTTCGGTTTTCATTACACGGCCAAACTTAGATATTTTCCGTGCGCACTTTCTCGCTTTTGATCGGCAAATTATTTCAGATATTTTATAATGCCTCCTCCGCCCGGATAAAATGCAAGTACAAATAAAATAAAATATAAAGAAGGTTCTATCCATATTTATTAGTATTTTATCCGGGGTGTGGGGTATTGTAAAATACGGTAAAACAAAAAATAGGGGAATTATTTTCCCGATAAAGTGTGACATGGTTAAGTGGGAACGTGGTCAGAAAAAAAAATAGAATGTGAAAGCCCAGGCATATGTATATGGGTGGGGGTGTGTCCCTTACGGACACAAAAGATTGGGCAGTAAAGTTTATGAGAATTGAACGGCCACCATGAATTTATGCAATTAGAGATAAAGTCTTTAGGTATCTAGGTGTTAAGAGCAAAAAGCGGCATTAAATGACCCACCGAGTTTGATATGCCGTAAAACAAAATAAACCAAACCAAAAAGAAGGGAAAAGAATAAAGCAAATCGTCCACTTACAATTCTGCCGATGGCAAAAAGACAGAGAGTGACCTGAGGAATATTTTTGCGTTCGTACAAGTCAACCGTTTGGAAGGTTTCGGTTTCAGGGACGCCGTATTTTTTGAGAGCACCTTGGAATCGTTCCAAATTCTGCATCATCACAAATCCTGTACCTTTCCTTTCGATCTTCTTCACGGATCCTGGCAAAAGTTTGTTGATGAAACTGCAAGCAATAGAAAAAATACATTTTAATCTCTTGCATAATTCCTAGTGGTTCACCTTTCCTACTCAATCATGCCTACTCTTATATTGTTTTTCTGTCTTTTTTGTTCAGTTCGCTCATTATGTAACCAAGTATTTCATCTCAATAACTACATAACCTGCATTCGCTATTATTATCAGTATGCGAGTTTTCACACCAACGTAAGCTGATGGTTTTTCACTGGAGTCTTAGTGACAAGTCTCGTCAGGTCCCCATGACCTTCTGGGTGTTCTAGCTGATCTTAACAATGCTGTTGTCTGGATGGTCTTGATTCTTCCTCTTATTTCCAACTCCTAAAGTATATTTTCTAAAATTTGGGAACCATTCCAAGTGCACCAACTACAATTGGTATCACTGCCGCCCTCATATTCTACAGTTTTGTTCAATTCTCTAGCAACGTCCAGGTATTTGTATATCTTTTCGTTTTCTTTTATCTTCACCCTGTGATCTGCTGGAACTGTAAAATCTACTAGTTGACAAGTTTTCTTTTTTGTTAATCAGTACTGCTGGGATTATTTTTACTATACGTTTTTTCACACCAACCCAAGATGATGGTCCTTCACTGGAGCCTGAGAGACAACAAGTCTCCTCAGTTCTACAGAATTCTCCTGATTATTTTGTCTGATTTCAATAATGCTGTTGTCTGGATGGTCTCAATTCTTCCTCTGATTTCCAATTACTCTGGTCTCTTTTCTAAGCTTTTGGAGACCGTTCCAAGTGCACCAACTACAATTGGTATCACTTTCACCCTCATATTCCGAAGTTTTTGTTCAATTCTCTAGCAAGGTCCAGGTATTTGTCTATCGTTTCGTTTTCTTTAATTTCACTATGTGATTTGCTGGAACTACAAAATCTACCAATTGACAAGTTCTCTTCTTCTTTTTTTTTTTTTGTTAATCAATACTAGGTCTAGTCTTCTGACTGGGATAAGGCGATCCGTCTTTATCTCGAAGTCCCAGAGAATTTTATGCGTTTATTCTCAAGAACAGATTCTGGTTTATGCATATACTATTTTGTTGTATGGTCAAAATTTAGTTTTTTGCATAATTCCCTGTGGATCACCTTTCCAACCCAGTCGACCCTAGCTTTGTAGTCTCGTTGTGCTAGTTTGCTGCATTCGCTTAATACATAATTTATGGTCTCATCTCTGTCACCACACATATTATTATCTTCAAGACACAGGATCAATTTTTAAGCGGAGTTCAATGGGTTTGAATTTAAAGTTTTCCCTCAAGACCGGTTGTCGTACCAATACTAAAGATCTCAGTCTGCCCAACAAATTTACATATAGTTATGACAGGAGAATAGTTGGATGCATACCTTTCTCAATAGTATTAGCGCTATGTTAAATGCAAACAACTTCGTCCAGGATTTGAACTCGGGTCGACGAATCCATTTCCTATGACTCTAACCATTACACCACGCACTTCCATATAACATATTTATTCTCCGCCCCCCCCCCTCTCTCTCTCTCTCTCTCTCTCTCTCTCTCTCTTTTCCTTTTCCTCTTTCCTCTCTCTAGGAAACATTACACACACACACACACACATATATATGTAAATACATAAATGTATATTCATATATACATCATATCATAGGGTATTAGCGCTATGTTAAATACAAACGGCCTCGTTCAGGATTTGAACTCTGGTCACTGTGTCCATTTCCAACAACAATGACCATTACACATCAATCGCCTCTACCTGTGTATATGAAGAATATCGCATCAATGCACCTAGCGTAAAAGAGGCAGTTATCAGGGTAGGTGTTCTCAAACATAACTCTTTGCCAACCAATCACCCAACGGCTGTACCAAATTTTCCATTCAACTTGTTTCCCCTACTGCAAAAGGATCAAGAACCGGTCTCGGGGTGGGTTCACAGACAAAACAAAAGGATGGCCAGGGTGTTCACGTAGTGATTCTTCAGTTTAAACAAGTGACACGCGCGAGGCCGCTGCCAGCGATTTGCGTTAGGATCGCTGTGGTGGTATCACCGCTCATAGCGGCTTAAACTAAGCAAAGAGTTAAGAGATAATATATGAAACAGTCACTCACTCGCATAAAATGGTACCGTCTTTCAAGACTTCTTCAAAAGGCTTCTTCCTGTCGATCGGCTGACCAAGAATGGCCTCCACCCATTCAAGAGCCTCCTTTTCCTTTTCGGGATCTCTCTGTTAAAAAGAAAAGAAAAAGAAATTGAATATTATTAACAATACCAGCAATTGTTAAAACTAGCAAAAAAAAGAAACGCCCTCCCGGCGTTGTAAAAATTATTCTTTTAAAAGATATTGCCTTAGTGTGGTGGAAGTTGAAAATTCAATAGTTGAGGGTTTGTATCATAAGTAAGCAAAATCATCAAATTTATAAAAGGTGTAAAAAAAAAACAATTTTAAATCGAAACTTAGTTCTGCCCACCCCCAAGTACAATGTTGCATGCATCTATTAATTATTAATTAAATAATTATTTAGTGAGAATTGAACTCGTGACAATACTGATCGTCTGTGAAATCGATTGCTAATATTGCGAAACTGGCTTGCTCAGGACTACACCTTGACAAAGTGGTTCCAGAGAGAGAGAGAGAGAGAGAGAGAGAGAGAGAGAGAGAGAGAGAGAGAGAGAGAGAGAGAGGTTGATTGATTTGATAGATATAGACAGACTGGGGTTTGTTTCATAAGTAAGCAAAATCGTCAAATTTATTGAAGGAGTAAAAAAAAAAAAAAAAAAAAAAAAAAAAACAATTTTAAATCGAAACTTAGTTCTGTGTCCCTCAAATAAAATGCTGCGTGCATCCATTAATTATTAATTGAATATATATTCTGAATATTTTGCACATAAATTTTACACAAAATCGTAGATATTCATTTATTGAGAGTTTGATATTTTAGACGTCTTTATTTAGCCCAAGTCAAACAAACACACATGGAGAATTAGCCATTTTCGGAGACACATCTGTCTCTTTCCAATATCTATCTAATTCTCCTTTTTTAGTCTACTTCCTGCTCTCACGAATCGTTTTGAAAAATCAGAGACCAGACACAAGGTTAGCGAAAGGCCAAGCCCTGCCAATCTCCGTTTACGTTTTTTCCTGATACATAATTACCGTTATTTTTAATTTCTACATTACCGTATATAATTTATATACAACCTATCAATTATGTAACACTGGGAATGGAACTGGTAGACGATCCAGATCTGGATATCTAGGAATATTGGAGTACCTATTTATTGCTATTACTCCCAGGTCCACTCTGACTGGGAGTGGGGATACATGTTGGAGTCTCATTTGTGCATTAAAAACAATGGAATAAATATTTTCTTATAGTGGAGAGTCCAATTTTTTCTGGTATCGATCTAGGAACCTTGCGATTTCTTGTCGAACGCTCTACCGACTGAGCTAAACCGGCCCTTTGTACCGTATATATTCGAGTGAAACTACATTCTTTGGACCATATGAGCTTTAGGCACCCCTTCCGCGATCACGATTCGTGGGACACTTTTCTCGTTTACACCGTCAAAATCCGGTTGTTTGTTAGGGGTTAGGGTTAGGGGTTAGGGTTAGGGTTAGGGGTTAGTTTTATAATTTAAAAAAAACTCTAAAAATGGTCTGTTAACAATTAACCGGATTTTGACGGTGTAAATGAAAAAAAAATGTCCCAACGAATCGAGATCGCAAAATGGGTGCCTAAAGGTCATATAGTCCTATTCTTTTTCTACTTAGGATTTCAAGGAATACAAGACTTTCTGCTACAAGGAGTATATTTCTCTTGGCTCAGATATTTGGAATAAAACAAGAGGTTCTTTCGAGATAGAAAGTTACCCCCAGAATTGTCAATTGGTTTTCCTACCGTGTTCAGCTGTCATTACACAACTGGTCTTCGTAGATCGCTTCAAAAGTGAAGACATGTCTACTCAGCAAGATAAGACAATCAGTGAATCTTAGATAAGACAATTAAAAAGCAATCATGTCTGAAGGGCGGAGGCTGAAACACGACAGATAACGTTGAAATGAGAACTTCATGATAAATATCCAAAAAATAGGAGCAAAATGGGGAAGTGATAAATAGGAGGAGGGGTAGAAGGTAGAAGAAGAAGAGGATGTTATGAAAAAAAGGAGGGGGGGAAGTGGAGAAGGCAAAGAAGTTGTAAAAAAAAAGAAGAGGATTAAGAGGGAGAGGAGGGGGAGGAAATGGCAAAATAAGTTGAAAAAAAGAGAATGTTATGAAAAAGAGGAAGAGGGAGAGAATTGAAGGCAAAGAAGATGCAAAAAAAGATGAGGATTTATGACAAAGAGGAGGAGAAGGAGAGGGAGGAGGAAGAGTATAAGGTAAAAGAAGATGCAAAAAAGAAGAGGTTTTTATTAAAAAGAGGATTAAGAGTAGTAGTAGTAGTAGTAGTAGTAGGATGAGGAGGGGAGGAGGGGGAGAGGGAGGAAAAGGCAAAATAAGTTGAAAAAAGAGGATGTTATGAAAAAGAGGAGGGGCAGGAGTAAAATTAGGGAAGAGGTAGAGAATGTTATGACAAAGAGAAGAAGATAGAAAAATTTAGAAGAGCAAACGAATATAACAAAGAGAAAAAGAATGAAAAAAACTTATTAAAAAAAAGAAGGTTGGTTGGTTGGTTGGTTGGTTGGTTGGTTGGATTTTTATGTCAACCCTTAAGTTATCTTATGAAGAACAAAAAAGAAACAATAAAAAAAACTTTTGGAATATCATGGTATAAGATATACACCAAATTGCCACTCCTATATATGAACTTTCCCAAAATCAGTAACAGGCACTTCTGGGGGAAAATAGCCAATGATATGCGTATACAGAACGCATTTAAGATCGTTGGTAACTGTCCTCAAATCAATTGCTAATTGATTTTTTTTTCGACCAAGACCTGCAGACTAGGATTACAAGGAGAACTGATATTACATTCTTTTCTACATAGGATTTCAAGGAACACTACAGACGAGTATTACAAGAAGAACTTCTGATACAACACTCTTTTCTATCTATGATTTCAAGGAACACTAAAGACTAGGATTACAACGAGGTCTACTGATACTACACTCTTTTCTGTCTAGAATTTCAAAGAACA
>CM042152.1:69076988-69079488 GCA_023376005.1 Doryteuthis pealeii | reverse complement strand
TGACAGTAAGTCTCCTCAGGTCTCCAGGACTCTTCTTAGTATTCTAGCCGATCCCAACAATGATGTATTTTGGATGGTCTCGATTCTTCCTCTGATTTCTAATTCATCCAAATTCTTTTCCAGAGCTTTGAGGATTCTTCCAAGTGCACCAATTACAATTGGTATGACCTTCACCTTCATGTTCCACAGCTTCCTCACTTCTCTGGCAAGGTCTATTTATTATTATTATTATTATTATTATTATTATTATTATTATTATTATTATTATTATTTCACACCAGCGTTAGCTGATGGTATTTCACTGGAGTCTGAATTACAACAAATCTCCTCAGGTCTCCAGGACTCTTCTGAGTATTCTAGCCGATTGCAGCAATGCAGTAGTCTGAATGGTCTCAATTCCTCCTCTGATTTCCAGATCCTCCAGTCGTTTTCCGAGATTTTGGGGACCGTTCCAAGTGCACCAACTACAGTTGGTATCACTTTGACCTTCATATTCCACAGCTACTTCAATTCTCTGGCAAGGTCCAGGTATTTGTCTATCTTTTTGTTTTCCTTCATCTTAACCCTGTGATCTGCTGGAACCGCAAAGTCTACCAGTTGACATTATTATTATTATTATTATTATTATTATTATTATTATTATTATTATTATTATTAGAAACAAAAAACTCCAGGCGGTGTAAAAATGAATTTTTGAAAAATATTGCCTAAGGTTGATGAGAGTTTAAAATTCATTGTCAGATAGTTTGTATCATATGTAAGCAAAATCATCAAATTTATTAAAGGAGTAAAAGAAATAAAACAATTTAAAATGAAAACTTATTTCTGTCCCCCTCAAATAAAATGGTAGATGCATCTATTAATTATTGATTAAATAATTATTTTGAATATTTTACACATAAATTTTACTCAAAATCGTAAGTATTTTTTGTGTAAAATTTAAGTGTAAAATATTCAATTATTTTATAGATGTGCGCATCATTTTATTCGAAGAGGACAGAACTAAGTTTCATTTCAAATTGTCTTATTTTTTTTACTCCTTTAATAAATTTGATAATTTTACTTACCTATGGTACAGACTCTCTGACATGGAATTCTTAGCTCCCATCCCCCTCAGACAATATCTTTCAAAAATTTGATTTTTTTTTTTAACGGAGGGCGTTTTTTTTATTTTGCTAGTAATAATAAAGAGACTTGCTGTCACTCAGACACCAAGAAAAATTCAACAGTTCGAACGTATATGAAGAATTTGCATGGAGCAAAATAATAGGGATTCCTTATACGTGCCAATACAATCATGCAAAAACTTATGTGCCTCTTTGCATGTTTTTGCAAGTGCTTCTTCGATAATAACCGTTTTCGCAACAGTGCGTGTCCCTAAAAAAACGTGTAGGAAGCCAAACGAGATTTACCAGATGATTCTCACGGAATTGCTATCAATTTATCTGGGAGTCTGTTTCGTAGCCGAGATAATTATATATTTGCCTCCAATGCATCAAAACGGTAAGGTTTCGAATTATTAAGGCAGATAGACACATTCAGCCCCGCTCTCTACATCAGATGACTGGTTTAACATTCTTTTTCAAAAAGTCAGTAGGGGTTAGTATAATCGGTTACATTTAGAATCCGTGATAGATGTTTGGCATAAATATGTTCATAGAGATATTCATAAAGTTTAATTTTGTCATCTGATGGCTGACAAATTGTTTCATATTTCTTTTTTTTTTTTCTTTTTTTTTTTCTGTGCATTATTCCACCTTTTTTTCTTCTTAATTCCTTCTCACATATTCATTCTATTCTCCCCCCTTTCTTTCTTTCTTTCTTTCTTTCTTTCTTTCTTTCGTCGTAAATCCTTCTCACATCTTCATTCTATTTTCTTCTCTTTCTTTCTTTCTTTCTTCATAATTCCTTCTCACATCTTCGATCTATTTTCCTCCTTTTCTTTCTTCTTTCTTTCTTTCTTTCTTTCTTTTTTCTTCATTCATTCATCGTAATTCCTTCTCACATCTTAATTCTATTTTCCTCCCCATCTTTTAATCAGTCTACTTTTTGGTCTTTGTCTGTCTGTCTATCTGTCCCTCTGTCTGTTTCTTTCGTTCTTTCTTTCTTTCTTCAGAATTATTAGTAATACTTCAATCAATTTTTCTCCCTATTCTTTCTTTCTTTCTTTTCCTAAAATGTCTTTTCACATGTTCAATCTATTTCCCCCTTTCTTTCTTTCTTTCTTTCTTTCTCTCTTTTTTTTCTTTCTTCTTCAGAATTATCTCTAATACTTCAATCAATTTTCCCGCTATTCTTTCTTTCTTTCTTTTTTCATATTTTATTCATTTATTTCTTTCTTTTATTCCTTGTTTTTGTTTATTTCTTCCTCCCTTCTTTATAATATCTCTTCCCCTCCCCCCCCTCTCTCTCTCTCTCTCTCTCTCTCTCTCTCTCTCTCTCTCTCTCTCTCTCTCTCTCTCTCTCTCTCTCTCTCTTATATTTTCTGTCTATTTTTCTC
>CM042152.1:69069488-69071988 GCA_023376005.1 Doryteuthis pealeii | reverse complement strand
AGAGAGAGAGAGAGAGAGAGAGAGAGAGAGAGAGAGAGAGAGAGAGAGGGGGGGGGAGAGAGAGAGAGACAAAGAGACAAAGAGGAAAGAGAAAGAGAGAGGAGAGACAGATATTGAGAGAGAGAGAGAGAGAGAGAGAGAGAGAAGCGAGAGGGGTGGAGAGAGAGTGAGAGACAGACAGAGAGAATCAGCAGGGAATTTTCGAACGCATCACAAAAATAGAAAGAGACTGGTATTCAAGTAGAAATTATATTTACATAAATACAAAAACGTGGTAAGGTACAATATTTATCGATCTGTGAACTTTCATATCGACCACTACTTTCTTTCTTTCTTCATAACATAGCTCCTTAATATTTCTCTGATGATGGTTAATATATTCAATTCATATAAAAACCCAAACGTAGGCAGAACTACTTATTCATTCATAAATAAACATATCCTCTGAATATTTGCAGGATTTATTCCATATCTTTGTGCTTATATGAATACACACACACACACACACATATTCATACTTGATTATATATTTTATACATATATATATATATTCATACTTACATACACACACACACACACACACACATATATATATATATATATATATATATATATATATATATATATATATATATATTGTGAATGAGAACACCTGAAAGACAAATTTGCTAAATCAACACCAATAACCGCAATGGCGCTTACCATAATTACAACGAAAGTAATGAAAATAAATAAAAAAAGCGGGAATAATTACTGGCAAATGAAAGTACACCTGTACGGATTAGTTAAATTTGCTTTGAAGCTGCAACTAAATCTTCACGCTCTCACTCACTCGCCCAACTGAGAAAAAAAAAACGCTACCTAAAAAGAAATAAAAAAATAAGCGCTGAACGGATCAGTTGACTTTAGAACTAATAACAAAATGGCTGCCCCCAATGAAAGAAAGGCGGCCAAAAATGTGAGTGAAATGACTTCGACTTTCAACTTCTGTTCTGATGAATTTCTTTTCGTTTTTCCTTGACATTCGGCCTTTCATGTTGATATGAATGAAGTAAAAATTGGTTATTATGTTGACAAACGACTAGGAACCACAGGGTTCCTGGTTCGATACCGGCCCTCGCTAACTTAGCGTATCAGTAGCACAGTGATCTGTGCGGTAAAGCGAGGAGCTGATGGTAGGTGTGGCGCTCCATCCCAGTCGCTAAAACAATCCTTGGTCTAGCGCTAGTTAAATGGGTTTAGACTCCCTCGCTGTCTGGCTGATACCGGTAATAGGCCACCCCGACGATTTTACTTACTTACAAAGTCTTAAAGAATATCGTTATGTGTCATATAGTACCTGAATTACGAACATGGAATCGTCTATTTTTTCCTCGAAATAATATCTGGCGAAACCTCGGAAGAGAGAAACAACGTGATCTCTAGTTTGGTTTATAGTCTTTGATCTATAGACCACAGAAATTAACCGCGTGTTGACATCATCTGTCCCCTAGTTTAAAATGTGTATGGGTGAGCTTATTACTCAGTGTCTGAGGTGGTTCAAAAGGGGAATGCTGGCGGGAACCACACATTTTTGCCCCAGCCATCGCATGTTTCGATTTGTGCGTGGCTTTCTACGTTAAAAAGACCTTGTGTCGCGTCCTAAACTAGTGGGAGGTGGGGTAAAAACCGAAACAACGAGATCTCACTGGACTTGGTAATTAAACCTAGTAATTGCTAATTACTCTATTCACCTTGTATCTTTGCTTTGTAGACCTTTTTTTTTTGCTATCTTTAATACTCGTTTTATTTCTTCCTATTATTTCTCTGTTAACGCTGATACACGAGTTACAACACTATGTTTTGTTTGGTTTGGTTTGGTGTGGTTTGGTGTGGTTTGGTTTGGTTTCTTTGTTTAATAACATATCAACATTTTGGGGTTATTTAATGCCAAAGCCATCCTTGTAGAACAGTCGTGGTATTATTTAACCCATAGCTGGAGCAATGTGGGAGGTTCATACGTTTCCCAAGGGTATTAATCCGAAAGTGAATGTAGAACCCAGAATTCTCTACTATTTGTTTATAGCAGTGGGCGGGGTTATCAGATAGATACCAAATGCATTAGCAACTTCGTTTGTAAAAAAAAGAATAAAGATAAAAAAATAAAAATTTTCAACTAAATTGCAAATCAAATTTATCACCGATTAAAGAGTTCACTTTGAAAAACACACACAAACGTTTTTTAACTTATCATCAAGGGCCGGTTTAGCTCAGTCGGTAGCGCACCTGTCTAGAAATCGCAAGGTTTCTGGTTCGATACCAGTCCCCGCTAACTCAGCGCATGAATAGCACAGATTGGGTAATCTGATCTGTGAGGTAAAGCGGGGAGCTGTAAGTAAGTAAGGTGCTCCAACTCAGATGCAAAAACAATCTCCCTGGTCTAGCGCTAGCGAAATGCGGATAGACTCCCTCGATGTCCGGCTGATACTGACAATAAGCCTCTCTGCCAACTTTACTAACT
>CM042152.1:69039488-69064488 GCA_023376005.1 Doryteuthis pealeii | reverse complement strand
AAAGGGACAGGGCTGGGTTTATTGCGCAGTGACTGAGGTGCCCCCCTTGAGTGTGAATGCCGACGGGATCAACGCATTTTTTCACCCGCCACCCATGAGCTTCGGTTCGTGGGTGGTCCCAGATTAATAGGGCCTTGTGCCTAACCCGTACACGCGGGAAATATCAAGATGAGTATTTTCGGTACTTAGATGGGGGACCACTAATCAACCGCAGGTAATTAACTTGAGGCTTGTGAGTCATACGAAGGAAAGTTTTGATTGTTACACTGAAAACACTGTATCCCCGAAGTTAAGCAAAGATGAACCTGCTCAGAATTTAGATGGGTGACCACTTAGTAACAGCATGTACTGTAAGCAAGCTAGCGCCTGCGAGCTAGACCCAAAAAAGCTTAATAAATAACAATTCATCGCGACTTACGGCTAAGTGTATTAGAGGCACATGGTGTAATGGTTACCGTCGTCGGAAAAGAACACGGTGAAACGATTTCAAATCCAGGACGCGACTGTTTGCATTTCACATAACGCTAATACCCTTGATAAAGGTACGAATCCAACTATTCTCCCTCCAGCTAAGGGTAAATAGTAGGGCAGACTGGGCTCTTTAACTCTAGTATGGCAACCGGTCTAGGAGAAGGAAAACTTCAAATTCAAACCAAAGGTACTCTCTTTTTAGCTCTTCATCCTCTTCCGACTAAGAGAAGCCAAAAGCACCAATTCTCACAATATTACCAAAGTTAAGCAAAGACGAGCTTCCACAGTACTTAGATGGGTGACCACTTAGCAACAATAGGTACTGTAAGTAACCTGAAGACTGTGTGCCAGACTATGCAATTCTTATTAACGGTTTGGTTTCTTTGTTTAATGGCATATCAACCATCGTTGGTTATTTAATGCCAAAGCCATCCTTATGGAAGAACAGTAGTAGTAATATTTAACGCATTTCCAATTGTGTTAGTCCGAAAGTGAAGGTAACTGCGCGACTGGAGTTTGAATTTACTTACTAAAATGTTCCAATCCAGAATATGGGTTTCTTATATATATATATATATATATATATATATATATATATATGTGTGTGTGTGTGTGTGTGTGTGTGTGTGTGTTCAAAATTCATTAATTACTAACTAATTAATTTTCAAAATTAGGTACGACTTCAATTAAGCACATATCCTCCAATAATTGTCGGCTTAAAGCCATATAAAAATAACACATTTGTTTGTTTACTTAACCTCATATAATATATATATATATATATATATATATATATATATATATATATAGAGAGAGAGAGAGAGAGAGAGAGAGAGAGAGAGGGGGAGAGAGAGATTTTGCAATATTTTATAAATAAGAATGCGTAATATGATTGATAGAGTATATATATATATATATATATATATATATATATATATATAAGTTAGTTCGATGTCGGAGTCTAGTACGTAACCTACTTGGCCACGTGGACTCTCCCAATTCTTATTGAATAACGGCCATTAGACTACGCAAGGGGTCCAAAATGAGAAGAGTAGATAGAATGCTCTCTTTGATTGTGTACTCTTTATTATCCAATGAATAATTCTTTGTTCTAAGAATGAACTTATGGGTTCACAAGGAAGCAAATAAAAACGAAATAACCCAACAAATTTACACAAATCCAAGTGCGTACAGAGAGAGAGAGAGAGAGAGAGAGAGAGAGAGAGAGAGAGAGAGAGAGAGAAAGAGTGGTGAGAGAGAGAGAGAGAGAGAACAAAACGCTCAAGGGCAATTAGACCTCAGACAGATCCAACGTTACACATTGAGATAAAACAGCACTGACCGGTTTCATCTTGGAATCTGCATGAGGAATCGCTTAACATTCCAAACAGATAACGCCTGAATACATCCTTACAGAATCTAGAATTTTCATACTGTGTGTAAAGCAAGGCCATCCCACTGTGGTGTGATCGTATGCAAACTAGTCTCGCATATGCATTAGTATTGAATAGCGAGTTCGATTCTCGCTTCACCTCAGACTTAAAAACAATCTCCCTGGTCTGGCTGATACCGACAATAGGCCACTCCTTCGACTTTACTTACTTAGTTTGCTATTGTGTAGTCGATTATTTGGGAGTCTCAGTCGACTGAAGAGTGATCTTTGTGCTCGCACCCTTTCGGATGCTTGCAATAAAAAAAGAGAGAAAAAAGAAAGAAAAATCAGGAAATGGTTTTGCTCGTGCAAATACGAGTTGAGAGCCAACAGTTTGCTAACCATTACACCATGTTGTGACGACCTTGCTTCACACCAAGTTGGTATTTCCCAACCCATTCGCCATGGGTAGAATCTGACACAAGGTTGCAGTATGGGGCATACAGTGAGAATCGAACTCGCTATTCAGTAGTAATGAATCTGCGAGACTAGTTTGCTACTATGTAGTAGATTCTTTGACAATCTCAATGGACAGGAGAGTCATCTTCTTGACCGCACCCTCTTGGGTGCTTGCAAATACCATCAGCTCTCCACCTTACTGCACTGATCCCTGCGCTACTCATACGCTGATTTGGCGAGGGCCGGTATTGAACCCGAAACCTTGTGGTTTCGAGTCGGATACTCTACCGACAAAGCTAAACCGGCCCTATAAACTAGTCTAATTCAATACTACTGAATAGCGAGTTTGGTCCTCGCTGGATGCCCCATACTTGCGACCTTGTGTCACTTCCTACCCGGGGCGAACGGGTAGTTAAGTACCTACTTCTTCCATAAGAGGTTTTGTGCTCCCAGCTCTATCAAACAAGAATCATTTTAAAACATATCTATTTGAGCTAAAGATTGGACAATAATAGGTATTATTATTCCGGGTCAAGAGTAGACCTGGGAGTAATGTCACATCCCACCCTTTAGTAGGTAAATACCTACTCTATGTAAAGCAAAACCATCACATCGTGGTCTAATGGTTAGCAAGTTAGTCTCGCAGATCCATTACTATTGAATAGCGATTTCGATCCTCGCTGGACGTCTCATACTTGTCACCCTGTGTCACATTCTACCCGTAGCGGACGGCTTGGGTAAATATCTACACTGTATAAAGCAAGGCCGTACAGTCGTGGTATGATGTTTAGAAAACTAGTCTCGTAGATCTATTACTACGGAATTGCAAGTTCGATCCTCGCTAGATGCCCCATACTTGCGACCTTGTGTCACTTTCTATTCATGGCGAATAAATTGGGTAAATAGCTACCTTAGTACCATCGATGGGTGTCCCATCTTGGCGTAAAGGTTAGCAAACTGGACTTGTAGATACATTACAACTAAATAGCGTGTTCAATACTCGCTGGTAGCTCCATATCTATTTAAGCAATTTTCACCTTATTTATTGAATGACGCTCGTAATTGTATATTATTATTATTATTATTATTATTATTATTATTATTATTTGTATGTACATCATATATATATATGTATGTGTGTGTGTGTGTGTGTGTGTTAACGCGCGTGTCCGTGTGTGCGTATTTATGTACATCATATATGTATACATATATATCAATGTGTGTGTATGTATTTATGTACATCTTATATGTATATGTGCGTATGTATTTATATACATCATATGTGTGTGTGCATTTATGTACATCATATACATATGTATATATGTGTGCGTGTGTGTATTTAAGTACATCCTATATATATATGTTTGTGGTTGTTCATTTATGTACATTATATAAATATGTGTGTGCGCGTATGTATTTAAATAAATCACATATATATATGTGTGTGTGTGTGCATTTATATACATCATATGTGTGTGTGTGTGTGCGTATGTATGTACGCGTGTGTGTTTATGTACATCACATATGTGTGTGAATGCATTTATGTATATCATATATATATATATATATATATATGTGTGTGTGTGTGTGTGTGTGTGTGTGTGCGTGTGTATATATTTATGTATATCATATAATTCTTATTCCTGTAGACCTATTGAAGTCTACTTTTCTATCTGACGAACGCTATCTTTGTAATTTTAACCGCTCACATTCTATTTATAGAAATAGAATATATTAAGATATAGTATCTAATTTCGAATGAATAAATAAAATGTCGTTGGTTGAATCAGTAATTTGAAATCAGCTATTTTTAACTTAGCATTTCAACAGAATTTGGGTTTCGATTTCAGACGTTTTGGTTACCTGTCTCTGTACTTGAACATTCTGAATGAGGCAGTGTATATTTGCACAAACGCCATTTATTTCCTCAAACGAAGGCAAAGTTTGGAAGAAAAATATTTTGTGTGATAATTCTTTAAATTAATTTGCAACTTTCGCCACATGGGAGACATTACAGTTCAAAAATTGACCTACACTATTGCACATTTAAAGTGTTCATGTATTCTTCCTTATTCCTATTTAAAGAGGCTTTTTTAATCTTTACTTTTTAGTGCATTTTAACTGACGATCTTTGATGCTATTTCCTCAAACAATGGTGCAAGTAAGAGATCTAGTTTTTGGTAACAGTATTTATTATAGCAACATACAACTTTCGCTGTTCACGTATTCTTCCTTATTCCTTTTTAAAGAGGCTTTTTTTAATCTTTACTTGATCCCCTAAAAAGCTACACGTGACATTGATTGTCTGTAGATTTATCTTGCTGTGTGAAAGAGACTGACGTAATCTACGAGTCCTGTTTTCAATTACCATTTTGGCACTCGGGTCAATTAGCAATTAATATCCAGCAACCAAAGTATGAAATGCGAATTTAAGAGCATAATCTAAATCTAAATTCCGTGTGAGTCACGATTAATCTATCTGTACATATATAAAGGGCAGTTGTGTGTATATGTATGTCTACATATACATAAAGGCAGTTATGTGTATATGTATGTCCGGAAGAAACTTCGAAAATAAAACAATTAACGACAACGTAAATATATATACACATTACATATCACCAGGGCTTGGTTTTTGAGCAAAAGTAATAGAGATTTGATTTATGTTTGGGAAGATATTTAAAATTCAATTTGAAATTAGCGTGTTATTTTGTTTATCTTATTTTTTTTTTTAATGTTTTTTTTTTTTCGCTTTGAAATATAATATTGATTGATTGAATTAATTAATTGCATCATTTATATATCTTTCTTTTTTTTAAATTGTAAATCTTAAATGGAAATTTCTTACTATATTGTTATATATTTCCGTGGGGATTTTTATGGGGCAACCAGCGAGGATCTCAGACGTGATAAGTAATAATGGATCTGCGAGACTAACTTTAAAAAAAAATCCCCCCTCTACCCAGGCGACGCCAGGTAGCCACTTCTAGTAGATAATTAAAGGGATAGGGCTACAAAAGAGAGAATTTTAACGGTATGTTAACCCATCTAGGGTTATTCTATGCCGAGAGGTTAGGGAATAGCGTCCATGATACGTTCATATTTACATTTTCTTGTACTTGTTTATTAAGATAGACGTCCCATCGTGGTGCAATGCTACCAAGCTAGTCTCACAGATCTATTACTACTGAATAGCGGATTCTATCCTCGTTGGATGCCTTATACTTGCTACCTAGTGACACATCGTTCTCGTGGCGAACGGGTTGGGTAGATACCTACTTCGCAAAAGGTTTTTTGTGCGCACGAACCTATCGAATAGGAATCATTTTCAAACAGTGCTCAGTCGGTAAAGCGTCCGACAAGGAACCACAA
This sequence comes from Doryteuthis pealeii, assembly GCA_023376005.1. Taxonomy (NCBI): domain Eukaryota; kingdom Metazoa; phylum Mollusca; class Cephalopoda; order Myopsida; family Loliginidae; genus Doryteuthis; species Doryteuthis pealeii. The sequence goes on along the minus strand of CM042152.1, from coordinate 69,058,814 downwards.
GGTTCCTGGTTCGATACCGACCCTCGTCAACTCAGCGTATGAGTAGCACTGGGATCTTCGTGGTAAAGTAAGCTGGTGGTAGGTGTGGCGCTCCACCGCTGACGCCAAAAAAATCTCCATGGTCTAGCGCTAGTGAAAAGGGGATAGACTCCATCTCTGTCTGGCTGATACCTATCATACCGTTCTTAGTGAGCTCGATCCTCACTGGATGTCCCATATTAACGGGCTTACACTAGAATCTAGTCTATGCTTATGTTTTGTTTTATTTCTTTGGAGAAGGCACCTTGCATGTTGGGATGGTTAGTAAGCTAGTGAATTCGATTCTAACTGGGTGCTCAATACTTTTGGCCTTGTGCCAAACTAAGTTGAGCTTAGTAAATGACAACAGCACCATATGATGTATTACACTGCTAATTCTTTTGTCGAATGTCTCGCTCAAATTACGGGCGACGCCCTGTGCATCCCCTCCATGTCACATCTTGAGAGTTTTCTAACCTTTACAAAGCACGCACCAGATTGACCTGACGACATTGATATATATATATATATATATATATATACTAGCAAATATATGCACCCTCCGGGTACAAGTATTCAAGTTTTAATGTAATAAAATATTGTATTAAATTAGAAAGGCTAATGAAACTAAATAAGAATACAGATAAAAAGATTTGAAACAGAGGGAGTATAATAAAAGATTTGAAACAGAGGGAGTATAATAAAAAATGGAACAACTGAAACTTACTCTTCCATCACTCTCGTCTTTCATTGTTATTTTTTATAATTTAAGTATTTAGTTATAAGAGGAAGTAAAGAAAAAATGACAGTTATTTTATCTTGTTAATGGATTTCATTTAAGATTCATTGAAGAGATTTTTGCTTATATTCATTAAAATAAAACCAAACAGTTAGAAATCAATAATACTAAGCACATATTTATTAAATTCGATTTTTTAATATTAATATGCAAATTAGCCTTCCCGTTCACACTGTAAACCGCTATTTGTTGTATATATAAATATAATTGCATGTTGTCAGTATGTAGACATGGTTAACAGTATTAATAATGTAAGACAATTTTATTAATAATTGAGGTTTAGATAAAAATAAAATCATGGAGAATGTGATGTCAATAACTAAGAGAATTGTGACTTGAGTAGGAATATAGTTTCGGTTACAGACAGAAAAACACACAATCTCCATTATAATAAGATATATATATATATATATATATATATATATATATAAAGAAAAAGTAGTCGGGTGGCCTAAAGTCGGTATCAGCCAGACAGTGAGGGAGTCTATCCCTTTCTCACTAGAGCTAGACCGAGGAGATAAATTTTGCGTCTGAGGTGGGGTGCCACACCTACCATCAGCTCCTTACTTTACCGCAGAGATCCCTGTGCAATTCATACACTGAGTTGGAAAGACCCGGTATTGAACCAGGAACCTTGTGGTTCCTAGTCGGACACTCTATCAACTGAACTAAACCATATATATATACATACGCAGACACAGCCACGCCCCCCCCCATATATATATATATATATATATATATATATATATATATATAATATAACTCGGAATACTTTGTAGATTTCTTCTTGGCGTGGCGAAGCAATAAGTCATGCCGAACGTTACAGTTCTCAATTTATTGCTGCCTTTGCCGCCCGCTCCCTTTTTGGGGGAATGGGGGGAACCGCATTTCTGCCCTATTTCTCTCCAATTGTCCACCGCCAAGGCCCATTCATATCACCCGATGACATGTATGAAATGAAAACGATACCGTCTCGGTTTAAAAGGTACACGAATCGCTTAAATTCCTTCATTTTCATATCAAGCCTTTTTGTTAAGAGGATCGTGTCTCTCTTATATATGCACGCCATTTTGTTTTGCATTTTCGAGATGGCATGTCTCGCTGCATCCGTCATGATTTTGCCGTCAGCAGTAAATATGGCATATTTCTTCTTCTTCTTCTTCTTCTTCTTCTTCTTCTTCTTCTTCTTCTTCTTCTTCTTCTTCTTCTTCTCATGGGTAATTGGTGTTCTTCTTCCTCTTTTTTTTCTTCTTCTTTTACTTTTCATACTATTGATTCTTCTCTTCTTCTTCTTCTTCTTCTTCTTCTTCTTCTTCTTCTTTTACTTTTTTTTACTATTGATTCTTCTTCTTCTTCTTCTTCTTCTTCTTCTTCTTCTTCTTCTTCTTCTTTTACTTTTTCTTTTATACTATTGATTCTTCTTCTTCTTCTTCTTCTTCTTCTTCTTCTTCTTCTTCTTCTTCTTCTTCTTCTTCTTCTTCACATGGGCTAATTGGTGTTCTTCCTCTTTTTCTTCTTTTTCTTTTTTCTTTTATATTACTGATTCTTCTTCTTCTTCTTCTTCTTCTTCTTCTCTTCTTCTTCTTCTTCTTCTTCTTCTTTCTCTTTGTTACAGCTTAATCGTTAGGTAAAAAGAAGCATATTGGAGGTGTCGGTTGTGATGGGGACATATTTTCAATTTGTATTCTAGTTATAATATTTTATTCGTTTCGTTAAAAATGACAACCTTTTCTGTTTTAAATATTGAAATTGCTATATTTTCTTACCAATTTCTAGGCTAAACTTTGCGAATGCTGAATGATAATTCGTGTTCAGTGTGCCCTCTGAAGAACGTCACGTCTGGGTACTCGTATATGCATGCCAATGTGTACCAGTGCACAAGGGCGTATGTCTGGGCTTATTATTAGATATCTTTATTATTAGATATCTTTTTTAAAATAGGGGTGAAGAGCGAGAAGAAGAAGAAGAAGAAGAAGAAGAAGAAGAAGAAGAAGAGAAGAAAAGAAGAAGAAGAAGACTGTACATTTTTAGTATCTATGGCTTGATTTTTGTCAGTGAAGAGGCGCGCCTTTCCTCGATGAATAGCAGGCTTATAAAAAAATATCAATCCTACTGAGTTGTGTGAATAGATAAACTATAATACACAATGTTGAATCTCCGACACTTTGAAAGTCTCAACAATAAGTCTACTATGTGATTGGGGATAAAACAAAACTGACTGTTATGAAGACTGTTATATAAAGTATATTTTTAATGACACGTAGCGGGGGGGGGCTTAATTTTAGATGGCCGATACAGATAAAACTTAATGGTTAGATCTTACGATTTGAAGGTACAACCTTTTCATGTTCTATTTTTAAATGCTTTGTGGACGGGGCAAACCGAGTTCAAATCCTGGACCAGACTGTTTACATATTGATAAGTAAATAGTGCGCAATATCGAAGATAGAACATGTATATCTAAGGTAGAGTTGCGTTGATATGAAAGCAACGGTGCTTAGTTATATATAGACAGTTTCTCAGTTTCTTAATCAGCTGTTTTCTTCATACACATATATAAATATATATAATATAAATATATATAATAAATATATAAAGGTTTTACATATCTATTTATTAGGTGACAAAGGAACATTCACGACCATATTGGTTTCATGCGAGGCAATCCTCAGGTGAAGATATTTCAAATGCAAGGAAAATCGAAAAAAAATTCAAAAAATTATTCAGAAAATTCAATAGACATAGGATGTGTATGATTGGATAAAATGATGTGCGTATGTATGTGGTGGTAATTTGAATGTAATACTGCCTTTGGTACGCCATTCCAGCAAAAGCTGAAACAGTGACCATCTCACACTATAGTATATATATATTATATATATAATATATATAATATATATATATATTTTCTCTGGTGATTGTAAAAACATACATCCTGTAAGTTTGTTTTTATAAATTAATTGTTCGCCACTGGCTGACAGTTCTCAATAGCCGAGAGGGTAAGGAGCTTGACCGACGAAAATTCTGTTGGGTTTCGCACCCGGCTAGAGATAGCTGTTAAAACGTTGAGCCGCACTGATGAGAAGTAAACTTCTAAACACGTGTCTGTAGATGACTAGTATATATATATTAAAGCACATTTTGTTAAATACAACAGAATTGAAGTTGTCTTTTTCTTTCTTTTTTCATAATTTTTTTCATTTTTTCTAATAATTTTCTTGATATTGTCATCTCGAAAAGAATTTATAAACATCAACGGCTCTTTGTTATTGACAGTTCTTCGCCTTTGCGATCATATATATGCGATCTTCATATATATATATATATATATATATATATATATATATATAATATATATATATATATATATATAATATATATATATAATATATAATATATATATATATATATATATATTATATATATTATATATATATTCAGAATAATTCAGAATTATCCTGAATATATTTTCACTAAAACCTCCTTACTTAATTACTATCTCTCATTTGGTTCCCTAAAAAGTCTCTCCAATTACGTATGGACCACTTTCCAACATTTATTATTTCGACTCATCAGGTTTTTCTTCTTTTTCCGACAGTCAAAATTGTTTCTTTTTTTTTTATTCCGTTGAGTCCTCCAAAATTACAAAATAGTCTGCAATAGTATTTACCCATACCTTGTGCGAGAATAGTTGTATTCCTACCTTTCCCAAGGGTAATAGCGCTATGCGAACCGCAAACAGCTTCGTCCAGGATTTGAACTCTGGCCACCGTGCCCATTTCTTATGACGTTAACCGTTACATATAGAGCGCTTCCTTTTAAACATATAATTATTAAATGTTAGCTCTAAATAAAACGGGAATGCTTCCAAGCTGTAGCCGTATCTATAATATTGCATGGTTGCACCACTTGGACTCTAACGAAGCGAAAAAGTAACTACACAAGGGTGTTGCGTACTGTTTTGAATAAATCATGGAAGCAGAACCCTACAAAACAGCGGTTGTACGGCCACTTAGCTCCCATCGTACCTCCCATTTCACAAAAAAAGTGAGACGAGCAAGACATGCGAAGCACTGCTGGAGAAGTAAAGACGTTCTCCAATGGACTCCTACGCACAGACACACCAGTATTGGCCGACTATCAAAACACTACATTCATCAGTTCTCTACGTAAACTGGGTGCCGTCTAGGGAATTTACTAAGGGTGATGATCGATAGGGACGGATGGCGAGAGAGAGCCAAAGGAATCCGCGCTGTTAGCACGCTGTGGTAATGATGATGACGATAATGGAAGTGCAAGGATAATCTTGATTCAGGAGTATTCACAATTTCTCAAATAAAGTAAAGTCTGTGGAGTAGCCTATTGTCGGTATCAACCGAAAATCGAGGGAGTCTAACCCCTTTCCGTTTGCTCTAGACCAGGGGATTGTTTTTGCTGATGTGTAGCGCCACACCTACCGTCAGCTTCCAGATGCCTTTACCACACACCAGATTACCCAAGCTGTGCTACTCATGCGCTGAGTTGGCGAGGACCGGCATCGAACCCGGACCATAGCGATTCCTAAGTGAATGCTCTACTGACTGAGCTACCATGAAAAACAATCAAAGAAATAATGGTGTTTAAAATCAGGAACTTGAGCTATGCCTAACGATGCCAAACTTGTTCCCTCGAATTTCAGATCCCAGCCTAACGATATTATTAACATTGGTTTGCTCAGGATTCATGACCTTGAGACAGTCAAACTGATAAGATGATCATTTGCCAAATCGACAAATTCCCGCCAACAACCTTTATTTTCCCGCGTTTCTTCTTAATGGTCGGTTTGATATGGAATGTTTTCTACCAGGTAATCTTAGAAATCAAGGAATCTGATATATATATATATATATATATATATATATATATATATATATTAGATTTCTTGGTTTCTAAAATTACCTCGTTGATTTCTTGGTTTCTAAAAATACCTCGTATATTGATACGTTACTTATATACAGACCAATACTTATTATAGTATATACGAGGTAATTTTAGAAATCAAGGAATCTGATTTATATATATATATATATATATATATATATATATATATATATATTAATAATTTGAAGGCCAATACAATGCGTATGAAAAATAAAAACAAAAAGATGTTATTTTTGTCTTATCAATTTCGAAGCATAAACTTCATCATCAGAGTTTCGTATTAGTTTCATGATGAAGTTTATGCTTCGAAATCGATAAGACAAAAATAACATATTTTTGTTTTTATTTTTCATATGCATTGTAATGGCCTTCAAATTATTAATATATTATAACATACTTAACAATGCTTCAAGCAAATTACCAATTGCTTTTATATATATATATGTATGTGTGTGTGTGTGTGTGTGTGTGTGTGTGTGTGTGTGTGTGTGTGTGTGTGTGTGTGTGTGAGATACCTTGATTTTAAAATTATATATTAAAAAAGGTGCAACTGTAAACAGTGCTTACTATTACCAACACCTTAGGCGAAATTCACCATATTTATTGAATGACCCTCATATATATTAAGAAACGGGTACAACTATAATCAGTGCTTCCTATTATCAACTCCCAAGGTAAAATTTATCGTATTTACTGAATAAGCTTAGTATATATATAAGAAAAAGCTACAACTGTATATTGCCATCTCCTAAGGCAAAACTCGCCTTATCTATTAGTTGACCCTCGTATATATAAAGAAAAAGGGTGCAACCGTAAACAGTGCTTCCTATTGCCAACTACTTACGCAAGATTCACCTTATTTACAGAATAAGCCTCGTATATATTAAAAAAAGGCTATAACTGTAAACAGTACTTCCTTTTGCCAACTCCTTGTGCAAAATTCACCTTATTTATCGAATAAGCCTCATATATATATATATATATATATATATATATATATATAAATAAAGTAAGTAAAGTCGTCGGGCGGCCTAAAGTCAGTATCAGCCAGTCAGTGAGGGAGTCTATCCCCTTTTCAATAGCACCAGACCAACGAGATTGTTTTGGGCGTGTAGCGCCACACCTACCATCAGCTCCTTACTTTATCGCACAGATCCCTGTGCTACTCATACGCTGAGTTGGCGAGGACCGGTATCGAACTAGGAATCTTGTGGTTTCTAGCCGAACGCTCTACCGACTGATATATATATATATATATCTGTGTGTGTGTGTGTAAAGAAAAACTTAAAAAACGGTCCCTATTGCCAGCTCCTTTGTAAAATTCAGCTTATTTATTGAACGACCCCATGAAACAGGGTGTGAGAGGCAAAGATTATTCCAGTGACAAGGATGTGAAATCTGCAGTGAAGAATTGTCTCAAAGAACTGTCGAGATAATTTTACGGTGCAGGGATACATGCTCTCCTTTGAAGGTGGAACACGGCTATTGAGAGAAACGGTGATTATGTGGAGAAATAGAGATGTAATCCACAGAGGACCAGCTAATGTATGATACATGTTCCTGTGTTGGTAATTATACCTGTCCTAAATAAATTGGCATTACTTTTTAACTCACCCTCGTATATAGAAATAAAAAAGTGCTACTGTAAACAATGCTTCTTATTGCCAACTCAGACAGAATTCATTTTATTTGTTGAATGACCCTCCGTATATATAAAGAAAAAGTTACAACTGTAAACAGTATTTATCATTGCCAACTCCTGGGGTAAAATTCTCTTTATTGTCTGATTTTTTTGTAGTTAGAATGAATAAAATGCTTCGATGTATTTATGCCAGTTTTACAAAACGCAGCAGTGTCTTGATTAGACGTCCTTTGTATATGTTTATATCAAATACCAATGTCATTGACTTTATGCCCTGCTTACAGATATGCTGACTTCGCGAAATTAGAGTGAGCATGTGTATTTGTATTCGTCTTAGACATGCCTGAATAGAAATAGTAAATGCTATCCATGCGTTAACAACATATATACTGAATGTTGTACGAGTCCTAAAAAGAATGTGTATCCTGAAAGATACGCGTCCACATAAAAGAACACGTGTGCTAAAATGTTCGTCCTTAAAAAGGAATGTATACTGGCTGCGGCAGAAATACCTCCCACAGAACGAAAAACTCTGAATTCAAACCTGTTAAACTACGCTTTATAAATTCACATTGTGTAATATCCTACTCGTGCGGAGGGGTTGGTTAAATGCATATAGAAAAATAGTGTTTGGTCGCTGAAAACGTGATCTATCTAAAAGTATTATTGGGTTGTATACATATTACCAACCAATATTATTGGGCCCCTTGTATACATATTACCAACCAATATTATTGGGCCCTTGTATACATATTACCAACCTATATTATTGGGCCCCTTGTATACATATTGCCAACCCATGGAAAAATGACGTAAGAGAAAATGAAGTTAAAACAATCCGATTGTCAAAAATCCTTAACTAAAATCGAAATAGCTCATATATAGATGAATATCTCCAAAGGGAAAGAAAGTATGTATTTACCCAACCCGTCTGCACGGGCAGGATCTGTTTTCCCTCTCCAAGACCGGTTGCCATACCAACGTTAAAGAGCTCAGTCTGCCTTCTACTTACCCATAGCTGGAGGGAGAATAGTTGGATTCACACATTATCTAAGAGTATTAGCGCTATTTGAAATGCAAACAGCCTCGTCCAGGATTTTAACTCGCCTCACCGTGTCCCTTTCCTACACCACATCATTAAACCACACGCCCCTTGTATATGTTGTAGTTAGAGCGGAAAGAAATGGGAGCAGCCCACGTTTAAAAAAAAAAAAGAATGAATAAAGAGAAATAAATAACATCCCAGGGATTTCCGTGATACCCCCACGTGCCAACACGTGAAAATTCTTTCACCTTATCCTTGGCTTGTTCAGGTGATCTGTTTTCGAGTGTTCTGTAGCGACGTAGGTGTACGTGAAAGACATCTGAAGGTCATCTTCGCGGTAGTTTTTACTTAACACAAATATCAAATAAAATTGCCCGATGTTCTCTCCGCCCTGTCAGCTGCAACCCTGCAGAGGAGTAAGGCCGTCCCGTCGGCTGGGGCTGTAGAATACGCCAACTACAACCCTGCAGACGAGTAAGACAGCTCTGTCGGCCGTAGAATACGCCGACTGCACCTCTGTAGAGTGTTAAATTTCCCCCAATGGGGGCTAACTGTTGGCCGTGGGTGGTGAGCCATGATGTTTAAGGACGGAATCCTGGTGGCTAAGCAGTCCATGACATGCAACACTCCGCTTTGAACCTTACTTAGACTAAACGGACGGTCGGAGAGTTCTGCAGAGTGTGGAGTACCCCTTCATCGTCATTACTCTCAAGTTTATTCTAACCCGGAGTGGTAGTATCTGTTAGGGTCCCATCTATGGGTTAAATACATAAAAAATTAGTTTTTAAAAATGTATTTTATACAAATGAATTTTGAAAAAAATTGAATACCCAACAAGAATGAATAAAACAAAATGTCTTCGACATAAAATAACCCAACAAGGGTTGACATGCCGTAAACAACTAACCAACCAACCAACCACCCAACCAAACAATGTTTTCTAATTACTAAGCGTCATCAAAGAGTATTCCTCTAACCGGGCAACTGTTTCGCTGTTCTTAAATTTAGCATATATATATATATTTACCAACCCCTCCGCACGAGCAGGATGTGACACAAGGTCAATTTCTTAAGCGGAGTTCAACAGGTTTGAATTCAGAGTTTTCCTTTCCTAGACGGGTTGCATAACCAAGGTTAAAGAGCACAGTCTGCCCTACTATTTATCCATAGCTGGAGGGAGAATAGGATTCATACCTTTCCCAATGGTAAGCGCTAAGTGAAATGCAATTATCACATCCAGGATTTGAACTCGGGGCGACGACTCCATTTCCCATGACTTTAACCATTACACCACGCGCTTCCATTTAAATTTAGCATATAGGGATCGGTTTAGCTCAGTCGATAGAGCATCCGCAAAGAAACCACAAATTTCCGGGTTCGATACCGACTCTCCCCAACTCAGCGGATGAGAAGTACAGTGTAATAAAGTTGGTAGCTGATGGTAGGTGTGGTGTTTCACCTCAGATGCAACAACAATCTCCCTGTTCAAGCGCTAGTGAAAAGGGGATAGACTCCCTCGTTGTCCGTCTGATACTGATAATAGGCCACTCGGCCGACTTTACTTTTAATTTAATGGATAGAAATCGTCAATAAAAAGCCATTCAACGTACATAAGGAAAGAGACAAACAAGAAACAAAACAAAATAAATTCTGCTTTTTTCGGTTTTCTAAACCAGCTCTACAAATGTATTAAGCACTTTTTATATTCCTTCATAATAATTCCGACATATTCGGTTACTTCTTTTTCTCGACGGCCAAATTGGTGACTACTCGCTCGATATTTTTGTATTAAATCATCCTCTATATATATATATATATATATATATATATATATATATATATACTAAGCGTGTTGGTAGATCCTTGCGGAGAGAAAAAAACCCGGCAGAGAGTTGATTGTAAAATATACTACCAAACATCAACCAGGAAGAAAAAAATTTTGAAAAAAAGAAAGACCAAGATATTCGTACCAACAAAAAATAATCTATTGGTATAGTATTTGGCCAAAAGAAAAAAACAATTTATATGTATATATATGTATATAAGATATATATAAACATATAACCGCTAGGAGAAGCTAATTTGTAAAAAGTGCTCGATACCTAAGTAGAGCCAAGTAATAAAGATAATCTACTGAGTCAGACGAACCTACTATTAGTTTCGCAATAAAGCTCTTCAGGGCTAAAATCTGACTTCAGATTTTAGCCCTGAAGAGCTTTATTGCGAAACTAATAGTAGGTTCGTCTGACTCAGTAGATTATCTTTATATATATATATATATATATATTATATATATATATATATATATATGGGTCATCTATCTATTTAGTTAGATAGATAGAATTGGAATGCTCAGCCACTAGGGTTCTATCCTTAAGCATCACGGGTCGCCAAAAGGTGGCCCTACTGGGGGGGGGGGCTTACCTCTCTGCAGAGGTGCAGTCGGTGTATTCTCAAGCCCCAGCCAACAGGGCTGATATAGTTAGAAATGGAATGGGATAAATAGATAGATAGATAGATAGATAGATAGACAAATATGAACCGAGATAGATAGATAGATAAATATGAACCGATATAGATAGATAGATAGATAGATAGATAGATAGATATGAACTGAGATAGATAGCTAGATAGATAGATAGATAGATAGACAAATATGAACTGAGATAGATAGCTAGCTAGCTAGATAGATAGATAGACAAATATGAACCGAGATAGATAGATATATAGATAGATAGATAGATAGATAGATATGAACCCAGATAGATAGATAGATAGATAGACAGACAAATATGAACCAAGATAGATAGATAGATAGATAGATAGATAGATAGATACTAAGTGAGGGAGAACTGTTTGGCTATGATCCATTAGTTAATGAGCTAACCCCGCAGACCATTTCATCTATGCCAGTGACCTTATGCCAGACCTGGCAAAGTTCATTAAATACCAGTACATAGTTAATGAGGTAGATATGATTGGACTGAGATAGATACTATTTGACTTTGTTTTTTCTTTCTTGAGAAACCATGAACATAGCAACCAATGAATTCAGCATTCTTTTGCTTAATTTCTAACACTGACCGCTGCTGCTAAACTCTAGATTGCTACCGATATGTCCATGGAATCTCCTTCCCCCACCTGAAGCAGGTGTACCTGCCTACGGATCTCATTATCCGGCCACGCCCAAACATGGGAAGAGCTAAACATGACAACAGGATTCTTCTTTTAGCTAAAGATAAACAGTGCTAATGTTTATTTCTTTGGCACCAGACCGGCAATTTCTCGATTTATTTTAGTCTGCAACCTTTGAAATATTTTTTTTTTGAAAGTCCCGAGGCGTGTGGGTGGACACTTAGGGTGTGTATAAAAAAAAAGGTATGCATAAACGTTCTCCATGCTAATGGATAAATGTCTTCATATGTTTTCAGCTTTGCTGCTGGGTATAGAACTAAATCCTTATCTGCCATATATATATATAATATATATATATATATATATATATATATATATATATATATATATATATATATATAATATAATTAATATACCAAGCGTGTTGGTAGATCCTTGCGGAGAGAAAAAACCCGGCAGAAAGTTTGATTGTAAAAATAAACTACCAAACATCAACCAGGAAGAAAAACATTTTTGAAAAAAGAAAAGGACCAAGATATTCGTACCAACAAAAAATAATCTATTGGTACAGTATTTGGCCAAAAGAAAAAACAATTTATATGTATATATATGTATATAAGATATATATATATATATATTCATATAACCGCTAAGAGAAAGCTAATAAGTAAAAAGTGCTCGATACCTAAGTAGAGCCAATAATAAAGATAATCTAATGAGTCAGACGAACCTACTATTAGTTTCGCATAAAGCTCTTCAGGGCTAAAATAAAGTCAGATTTTAGCCCTGAAGAGCTTTTTGCGAAACTAATAGTAGGTTCGTCTGACTCATTAGATTATCTTATTATATATATATATATATATATATATATATATATATATATATTATATATATTATAATATATAATATATATATATATATATATATATATATATATATATAGCATATATATATATATATATATATATATATATATATATATATATATATATATATATATATATATATATATATATATATATATATATATATATATATATATTCAGATTTTGCAGTCATTAGCGATGAAAAGCGTTTCTTTTTTCTCTGTCCTCATTTTGGCAACCTCTTCATCGCTAATGACTGCAAAATCTGAAAATAAATAAAGCTCCTACAAATTTGTGGTTGAGCACTGTGATTTCTTTGTTTCATCCCAAAACAAATTTTTAAATATATATATATATATATATATATATATATATATATATATATATATATATATATATATTTCTTGGTAATGAGGATCATTCCATGCGGAGTTTAACCGTAGTGATACAGGTAAACCGTAGTGAGAGTTCGATGTGCCTAGTGCCAGTGAGTTGAGGGACAGAGCAATATATTTAATAAATGAAGGAAAAAATAGTTGAAAAAGCAGTTGAAATAAATTATTGCAATGAAGCAAATTTAATTTTTTTTCCTTTATTATTATATATATATATATATATATATATATATATATATATATATATATATATATATATTTAGTGTATGTATATGTAAATATATATGATGATGGACTCTCCCGTCGATTTCGACGTATGAGTGTCTAAAAGCAAAATCAGCTCGAATGTTTATGGCGATATATATATATACTAATGCCACTTTTTATATATATATATATATATATATATATATATATATATATAATTGAATGCCACACATTTTAAAAAGTCAGTGGATATTGTACTTAAGAGATTTTTTATTCATAATTTCGTTGTCCAAAGTTAGGGATGAGTATTATACATGACTGCGTATTATACACTGGTGCATATCTAAATTTGGTTGCTACAAATTTCTAAAAGTCAGTGCCTATTATACACAAGAGAATTTTATTTTCTACCTTTTCAGAATTTCACAGACCAAGGTTAGGTGCGAGTATTATACACGAATGTGTTTTTATACATGGGTGCATGTTCAAATTTGACTGCCACTAATTTTTAAATCAGTGCGTATTATACACGAAAGAAATTTATTTTCTCCTCCATAATTTTGTTGCCCAAACTTAGTGGTGTGTATTATATATGGGTGCATATTTAAATTTAAATACACGACAGTGTTTTTTTCTCCAGATTTACCTGGCCCTAAGTTATGGGTGCAGCAACAAATTTTTAAAACTCAGTACATATACACGACAGAGAGTTTTTTTTACTTCAAAATTTTGTGGCTCGAATTTAGGGGTGCGTGTTATACACAAGTGCGTATTATAAACTGGTGTATATTTTACTTTGTCTGCTACAAATTTTAAAAAGTCTGTGCATATCATACACGAGAGAAGTTTGTTTTCTCCTCCAGAATTTCGTAGCCCAATGTTAGGCGTGCGTATTATACTCGAGTGCGTATTATAGACGGGTGCTTATTTAAATTTGGCTGCTACAATTTTTTAAATGTCTGTGTATATCATACACGAGAGAAGTTTGTTTTATCCTCGAGTAGCACAAAACTTTGGGTGCGTATTATACACGAACAGGTACATGTTTAAATTTGGCTTCTACAAAATTTTAAAAATCAATGTATATTGTACATTAAGTTTTTTTTTTCCTTCATAATTTCGTAGTCCAATGATAGGGGTGCGCATTATACTTGTCTACGTATTATACACAGGTACACATTATGCATGAATAATTACGGTATTTTGCTTCCAGTATTTTTTCCCTTTTTTATCATAGAGGACAAAAAGGTTAGAAGTGACAGCTAATCAGTGTATCTTCATCAATGTATATTCCCAGGGCATTCCATCTGAATTTTTGGCAAAGATGAAGTTACCCTAACGCACCCCCGTGCACCTAACTCAAATCTCTTGGCCTAAATACCTTAGCGTTCTTTGAAACAAGTTTCCATTCTACAGAAAACAACGACGCTAACAAACAGGAAAACACAGGGTACGCACCAGTTTGTTTCATCCTTCAACGGTTGGCTCCGAAATGCACACTCAACTGGCTTAATTGCTTTGGTAACTAGCCGCATTGCAACGATTAGCAAGTTCATCTCGCAGACTCATTCACTAGTGTAACTAGCAAAATTATGCACCCTCCGGACGTAAGTATTTAAGTTTTAATGTAATGAAATATATTGGATTAGAAAAACTAACGAAATTAAATAAGAACTCATATAAAAAGACTACACTTATCTTAATTATATTTAACTGGTTTCTATATAAAATCATTCATAGGATTGATTTTAATACGTTGGAGAATAAAACAATAATATTAGAGAGCAATAACACCAAGTATTCCCTAGTTTAACTAGCATCAATATGCGCCCTAGGGCGTAAGTATTTAAGTTTTAATGTAATGAAATATATTAGATTAGAAAAACTAACGAAATTAAATAAGAACTCATATAAAAAGATTACACTTATTTTTACTTATATTTAATTGGTTTCTAGATAAAATCATTCATAGGATTGATTTTAAAATGTTGGATAATAAAACAATAATATTAGAGATCAATAACACCAAGTAATTATTTATTGAACCCAGTTTTGTTAAAACCGGTATGCAAATTAACCAGACCATGTATTATGTAAATCTTTATTTCTTCGTGATATATAAGACAAATTAGAGGATTTTAAACGCGCTGATAACATGGGCTGTTTTGAGGCAAATCTAACAGAGATTTTCATTGAGGCATCATCAATAAATTAGATTTATTCTAGGCATTAATAATGATTTTGACTATGAATTAATTACTCATTGATAAACTTACGCAATTTCTGAGGGTATTGTGACATAAGCAATGACGTAGCAGTGTCGGAATTTCTCAGTTTTTCTTGTGATTTATTTATCTAACTTATTTATTTATTTATTTATAATTGTTGATGAGTCCACGTGGCGTAGTGGATTTTAAACGCACTAATAACATGGGCTGTTTTGAAGCAAATCTTACTCAGATTTTCATTGAGACATCGTGTGTGGGTGTGTTTTATTAAAGAAAGCCCTAAGATGCCAATATCTAGGTCGGCGCCGTAGTCTTGTCAGTCTGCTAATAATACCAGCAACCTACTGGGGTATATTTAGTGATGCAGATGTTATGAGACGGTTGACGTTTGTATCCTGGTAAATGGGTGGTAAGTAGCATGCCAATACTTTTGTGAATGCTGGGTAGTGCATATATTTGTTTATGTGTCTCGAGCGACGTTTCTATTTTGTAATTCTTCGTCAGATCCTCTTCCTCAAAACAAGGCTGTCATCTCGACACTTCCTCTAAAACAGATGCTCGCTTTTCGTCACGAAGAAATTAACATTTAAGGATCATTTTTTCTTGTAACGTCACAAAGTACAAAATATAAATAATAGGAGAACAACTTAACTATATTATATGTACTAGTACACAATAAATAACGCCCCCCCCCCCGGGGCGATGTGAAAATAAATTTTTGAAACATATTGCCTGAGGGGTGGGAGTAAAAAATTCAATATCAGCGAGTTTGTACCCTAAGTAAGTAAAATCATCAAATTCATTAAAGGATTAAAAAATAAAACAATTTGAAATGTAAACTTTAAATATGTATTAAAATAAAACAAACTATATATAGATATATAATACCAGTCATGTATTTATTAAAACTTGTTTTAAAAAACAATGAGGACTGTCTAATGTTGCATGTTCAAAATTTGAACATGTCAAAATCGTAGAATAAATTTTATTCTATGTTATGACGATTTTGGGTAATGTGATGTAAGCAGTGACGTAATTTTTGTTACAGACAAAAACTGGAAGCGAATCTCCATTATTAATAGATTTAATTACAAAACGAAATTAGATATATTAAGTAAACAGAAATAAAGATGAATGAACGATTATTATTTATCGATAGAAAAATACGGAGTCTTTTGAAAACACGCAGGGTGCACCGGGCCAATTTATGATTGTAAATCCTGATCCCATTAGTATGGTTTGGTTTGGTTTGGTTTGGTTTACGGCACATCAACCTCAGTGGGTCATTTAATGCCGATAAAGTTTTGAAAAAAAGTATTCTTAATGGATGCTCAGTTTTTTTTACAAACAGATTTTACTATTTAACCCATAGATGGGACCCTAACAGGTACTACCACTCGGGACAGAGTGGACGTGAGAGCAATGGTGATGAAGGGGTGTTCAACATTACCCAAACATCCAAAACTGGAACCTCGCTATCAGATAGAGTTTAACGTCATTCCCAGTCACCACCGTCTAGCACCCATATGATAAAATGGGTGGGGGTTTGCATAAGGGCAATAGGGTCGGGGCAATCATATAAATGCTAGGGCTTGGCGTGACCAGCCTATTGGTCGGAGGGGGTCGCGCGGACCACCCGTATAGACTAAGTAAGGGCCTAAGTGGAGTGTTGCATGTCATGGACTGTTCACCCACCTGGGTTCAATCCTTAAGCATCACGGGTCGCCACCCACGGCCAACAGGTGACCCCATTGGGGTAGTCTTACCCATCTGCAGAGGTGCAGTCGGTGTATTCTAACACTCCAGCCGACAGGGCGACATTAGTGTGGTACATCTATTTATATCTATTATAAATGAAGGTTGCCATTTTCATTCTCTATTAATCAATGTTCGAACTCGAGTGTTGACAGTAGAGTCGTGGGAATTGGAGAGGTGAGCCCGAGTTCAAATCCTGGACAATGCTGTTTGCATTTCACATATCGCTAATACCCTTGGGAAACGTGTGTATTGTTTTGCTGAGGTGGAGCAACATTCTCTTGTCCTCATATACAAGGGAAATAACTCGCAAATGCTAATTAGAATATTTCCCTCCTTCCTAAATAGAAGCATCTATATCATCATGGACTACTGTTTCGGCAGGAATCCAAAGAGTTAAAATCCCATCTACTCATATTAATGTTCCCATTAAACTTGTTAGGCTAGGTGTAACAAGATAGGGCCGATGTTGCACCCCCGGACTGAAAACAGCAATTAACTTAAAATTGCCTAAATCACCTGACTCAATCAGCCACCAAAATGGTAGAAGGGGTGGGCCAGACGATGCCACCCACGCAAAGCGAAAGTGGGGATCCGGTGAACCCCAATGAAATAAGCTGGGGTTTTCGATTCTCTCTCTCTTCAATGGCTGGAGATACGAGTGGGATAAGCGCAGCGTAAATCGAGAGTAATTATTAGTCCACTGTGACCCGGAGTGGTAGTACCTGTTAGGGTCCCATATATAGGTCAAATGGATCTGTTAAACAAATTATTCGTATTCGATAGGAATACTCGTTGTCATATAACCGTAAATTATATTTATGAAGAATAGCTACTTGAAGCTATAATTGTTATATTATTACGATGGTCAATTAGTATGCATAAATATATATATATATATATATATATATTTGCGTGTATGCATATGCGCGCGCTTGTGTGTGTGTGTGTGTGTGTGTGTGTGTGTGTGTGTGTGTGTGTGTGTGTGATGAGAATGTAATTAGGACAAAACGTATTGAACGTAAGATTCAAGGCGTTTTGTCCTGATTATAAGCGGCTAATACGCTGCTTTGAAACGAATTATAACAAACGCTTTTTAATTATAAACTATCTCATAACACACACACATACACACACACACACACACACACACTTTCAGGAAACAAACGGTTTTTAATTGCATAGTATCTCATAACACATAAATGTAGCTCTTACACCTGTAGTGGAACGCTTTATTTTCCTTTCTCTAATACAAAACACACACACACACACACACATATATATATATATATATATATATAAGGGTCATTCAATAAATAAGAGATATTTTATGAAAGAAACTCATTCGTATTTTCAGAACTTTTCTTGCATAAAAGTAAATTCTGCTTAGTTTGAAATTGATTTATAGTAAACATTATTTTAATCTCGCAAAAATATTTGTTTAGAAGCTATCAAATCATATCGGCTATTTTCTCCTTTTATCAGGTTTTCTTCTAGGATCGGATCGGACATCTGTCTGATTTTTCTCCACCTGGGACAGGAGAGTTATTTCTCTATTTGCTTCATCTCTAGATTTTCTTCACTGATTGTTATTTTTCTGCTATCATGGAAGAAACACTGATGCATATTTTTGTGTACACACTGAGATGCGAAAGCACCTCCACCCAACAGGTCTCATCTCCGCTAATTCTAATTCTGTTTTTTAGTAGCCCTGGCGGCTGGGGCCTTAGAATACATCGTCTGCACCTCTGCAGAGGGGTAATACCCCCCCCCAAATGTGACCACCTGTTGGTCATGGGTGGCGACCCGTAATGCGCAGTCTATAACATGCAACACTCTACTTAGACCCTTACGCACTAATACCACGGGCGTTTCGGGGCCTGTGTCTATTAAGGAAATTAACAGCGTCGATCCCAGGGGGCTATCCCCCCAGGAAACACCTGCCCCCTCGATTTAAAGGGACAGGGCTGGGTTTATTGTCCAGCGCCTGAGGCGCCCCCTCGAGGGAATGGCGACAGGATCGACGCATTTTTGTGTCTACCACCCATGAGCTTCGGCTTGTGGGTGCGCCCACATCAAAATGTTCTTGTGTCCCGCCCTCATAAGTGGGGTGAGAGGCAAATACCCTTAAGCTAAACGGATGGTCGGAGAGCTCCCCTCTGAACAATCGGCTGGTCATGTCAAGCCCTTGCACCTATATGATTGTCCCAACCCTATTGCCCTTATGACAAGCCCCAATCCTTTTTATCATATATGTGCTAGAAGACGGTAACTTTAAACTCTATCTGATGGCAAGGTTCCAGTTCTAGAGGTCGG
>CM042152.1:68994488-69034488 GCA_023376005.1 Doryteuthis pealeii | reverse complement strand
AGAGAGGGGGATAGACAGAGGAGAAGATAGAGGGAGAAAGAGTAGGTAAGAAAGATTGAGAGTGAGAGAGTGAGAGAAAGAGAAATAGAAAGAGAGGGGGAAAGAGAGAGAGACGAGTGGGAGAGTGGGGTGGGCTTACACAGTAAGACCGATTGTTCTTATTTTTATCTTCATCCAACACAGTAAGATTACTGTCTGCTTCCCTGTTAGTCACTTTTTAGATTCTAACTCAGGAGGTGAGTTATAAACGTGAATAAAATTTCTTTGTTGAGTTCTCGCTTTCAGGTTGTTTTTTTGTTTTTTTTTTACACCGGTTTTTATCACCAATTTTACAAGTATGCGATTAGATTAACCACAGAAGCCAATGGAATGAAAAACATTTGCCCAAAGTCTGTATACCCGCACGCACGTTTCTGAATAAGGAACCACCCAGAAACCGCATCAGCAGAGATGGTTGTTGGGATGCTATTTTCGCCTCCATTTCCTGATAACCTTTGATACGAAATTAATTGGTTGGTTGGTTGGTTGGTTTGGTAACTTTGTTTAATGGCATATCAACCCTTGTGGGTTATTTTATGCGAAACCATGTAATGGCTATCGTTGTAGGAAATGAATATGATGTTTGAATCCTGGATGAAGCCGTTTGCATTTCACATTGTTAATTATCTGGTGAGAGGTCGCATCAAACTATTCACAGCCCTGTCGGCTGGGGCTGTAATGTGGGCTGACTGAACTTTTGCAGTGTGGTAAGACCTCTCGACTTAATTGATATTACACCCAGTCCACTCTGTTCCAGAGTGGTAATACCTATGAGGGTCACATCTATGGGTCAAATAGAGTCCTAAAAGAATGTGTTTTAAAAATGAGTCTAAAAAATGAATATACATGAAGAATTCTGTTTTGTTTGGGTTTTTTTTTTTGGGGGGGGTGTTTGTTTGTTTGTTTATAGATATTTAGCAACCCCTTCGCACGAGCTGGATGTGACACAAGGTCAATTTCTTAAGCGGATTTTAACAGTTTTGAGTTCAGAGTCTTTCTTCTAGACTGGTTGTCTAACCAAGGTTAAAGAACCTAGTCTGTCCTACTATTGGTTTTCTGATAATCTTTGATACGAAATCGGTTGGTTGGTTGGTTAGTTGGTTGGTTGGTTGGTTGGTTTGTTGGTTCCCGGGACACATCAATTTTTTTTCGCTAACATATTAATACAGACAAACAGAATTGCAAACAAATTCATGAATATTAGTATATTACATCCATAAGAATTAGTATTACATTCACGAAAAAGTTGTGTAATTACATTCACGAAAATTAGTATGAGATGGAGCTCTCTAAGTAGTTTAACTAATAAAAAGACAGTCCCTTTGTTACTTTTTTAATGGCATATCAACCCTTGTGGGTTATTTAATGCGAAATCTTGTTGTGTTTTTTGTCTGTATTTTTTAGATGGGACTTGATGTGAATGATTTTGATGTTTTTGACTGTTCTACTCATCTATATTGTGGTATGTATAAACACAACGTTTTAGCCGCTGTATGCTCCGGCCTTCCTCGTATCCGAGTATAGTAATAACGTGCAAAAACAATGACGCCCATATTTGAATAAGACCTTCAAAAGTTCCGCAACGCATTGTTTGATCAACTATCAAACTATTTAAAATGAATCCCCATGTTGGGTCATTAATATATTCGGATAAACAGGGAACACCTGAAGAAGACCGGAGGATACAGCGGCCGAAACGTCATGTGTTTGTGCGCACGCATGTGTGTGATTAAAAATTAAGGAATAACGGATAAAACACAAAAAAAACTTCATTCAATTGATATTTCGCCTCGGTGTATTAACGAAGCTTCGTCAGAAATTTCGTTAACATATCGAGGTGAAATGAAGTTGTTTGTGTTTTATCCGTTATTCCTTAATTTTTAATCACATTTTGTTGGATTTGACCCAATCTATTACTCCCCCCCACATATATATATATATATATATATATATATATATATATAGTTTTGTTGAACTGTACAGACAATTCCTGTCGGACAAGTTTTTGGTTGATCCGTTCCAATTTTCGGGCCATCTTTCTGGTGTCGGGGTGTAACTGGTATAACAGTCCACCAAAGGTTTCAAAACGAGCGCTTTCGGCAAATATAATTTATTGCCGAAAGCGCTCGTTTTGAAAACCTTTGGGGACTGTTATACCAGTTACACCCCGACACCAGAAAGATGGCCCGAAAATTGGAACGGATCAACCAAAACTTGTCCGACAGGAATTGTATGTACAGTTCAACAAAACTTGTATAAAAGAAAAAAATGCTGCGAAAATGCACGTATTTTATATATATATATATATATATATATATATATATATATATATATATAATTTTTGTTCGCTTGGTCATTCCCATTCTTCATGATATCCACAAAAAAACGTTCACAAGAACAAAGTTGATACGTAATATTCACACACACACACACACACACACACACACACACACATATATATATATATATATATATATATATATATATATATATATATATATATATTAACATGTTGGGTACTGTAAGCAGCCAGGTACCTGTGTGCCAGACTTGACAAAAGTAAATATCATCAGTGGGTTATGTAAGCAACCTGAGGTCATTGTACCAGATTAATCAAAGGTTAGTAATAATCATTTATTCGCAACTCATAAAAGACACGAACGACCCAGATGAACGTGCAGATAAGAAATTGCTGCATTTTCTGGAATGAACATGTTCATATATGCAAAGGTACTTTGTTTATAACAGAAGGTATTACTTAGAGGGTTTCCAAATTGCTTCAGATTCCTTCCTTTTCGTTCCTTTCCTGTTCTTCTTTCTTTCTTTCTTTCTTTCTTTTCTTTTCTTTCATTTCCTTTTCTCTTCTTTCCTGTTCTTTCCTTTTTTTCTTTTCTTTTCCTTCTTTATTTATTTTTCTTTTTTTTCTTTCCTTTCCTGTTCTTCTTTCTTTCTTTCTTTCTTTCTTTCCTTTCTTTTTTTTTTTTTTCATTTCCTTTTCTCTTCTTTCCTGTTCTTCTTTCTTTCCTTTTCTTTTCCTTTTCTTTCCTTTTCT
This sequence comes from Doryteuthis pealeii, assembly GCA_023376005.1. Classification (NCBI taxonomy): domain Eukaryota; kingdom Metazoa; phylum Mollusca; class Cephalopoda; order Myopsida; family Loliginidae; genus Doryteuthis; species Doryteuthis pealeii. Next base: position 69,031,397 of record CM042152.1, on the reverse strand, counting down.
TTTCTTTCTTTCTTCCTTTCCCTTCCTTAAGTTTTATTTTCTTTCCTTTCCTTTTATTTCCTTTCTTTTTCTTTTCTTTCATTTCCTTTTACTCTTCTTTTCTTTCCCTTTCTTTCTTTTCTTTCTTTCTTTCCTTTTCTGTTCTTTCCTTTCCTGGTCTTCCTTGTTTCTTTCCTTTTCTTATCATTTCTTTTCTTTCATTTCATCTAATTTTCTTTTATTTCATTTTCTTTCCTATTCTTGTCTTTCCTTTCCTTTTCTTCCTTTTACTTTTATTTTCACTTCTTTCCTTTCATTTCCTTGTCTTTCCTTTTCCTTTTATTTATTTAATCTATTTATTTCCCCTTATTTTCTTTTCTTTCTTTTCCTCTCTTTTCTTTCCTTGGCTTCTTTTTTACCCTCCCTTTCCTTCCTTTCCTTCCTTTCCCATCTCTTCCTTCTTTCTTTTTCTTTCTTTTCATATCCGTTCATTTCTTTTCCTTTTTCATTCTTATTCTTTTCTTTCCTTTCGTTTTTAACGATTTTATAGTGGATATTAATGGCTTTCTCTGGATAATAGTTGTGTTGATTTTGTTTTTAAATTTCCTTTAATAAGATTATTTTTGTTATCTAATGAACGTTGTTTAACTTTTTGAGCAGAAAGTGAAGGTAAGAAATTATAGTTTGGACATCCGCATTATAAAGAGATAAGAGACTGGGTCAGGTGTTAAATATTGAAGAAGAGAAGAAGTGAGGATGTTCTGGTTGTCTTTCAGGATAAAGCTGTTGCGAAGTTGATGAAGAACATGTTGCAGAAACTTACAAGAGCAAAAGGGAAATAATATGGGAGAAGGGGGGAGTGAGGAAGATACAAAATTGAGTGGGAAATGAATTCGGAGAAAGAAGAAGAAAAAAGGCGGAAAATGGAGAAAGAAGAGAGGAAAAGACAATAACAGAGAGAAAGGAAGTGGGTGGGTCACGTGGGTAAAAGGGAAAAGGAAGAGAAGAGGATAAGTAGGAGGAAAGAGAGAGTGAGTGAGTGAGTGTGTATGTGTGAGAGAGAGAGGGGGAGAGAGAGAGAGAGAGATGGATTATTAAAATTAGAAGAGCAAAGATCAGTAGAGAAAGAGAAGAGAGGGCGTAGCAGAGAGAAAGGAAGCGGGTGGGTCACGTGAGGAAAAGGGAAAAGGAAAGAGAAGAGGATAAGGAGAAAGAGGGAGAGAGGGGGTGAGATGGATTATTAGAAATAAAAGAGCAATGAGCAGTAGAGTAAGAAGATCTGGGTGGAATAGATGGGAAAATGAGAAACGGGATGAAGAAATGTGAAGAGGAGGACACAGATAATGGGAAAACATATTGAAAGAAAGAGTGAAAATTCTATTACAAGAGAAGAAAGAAAGAAGAAAGAAAGAAGAAGAAAGAAATTCACAGTACTGAAAAGAGAGAAGTAGTGAGCGGTAGAAAGAAAGAAAGAAAGAAAGAAAGAAAGAAAGAAGAAGTTCACAGTACTGAAAAGAAAAGTAGTGAGCGGTAGAAAAAGAAGAAAGAAGAAAGAAAGAAAGAAAGAGACGCACAAAGCAACAATAGAATGGGAGAAAAAAAAAAAAGAAAGAAGGTTCATAGTGCTTCATAGAGAAAAGAAAGAAAGAAAGAAAGAAAGAAAGAAAGAAAGTTCACAGTGCTGAAAAGAGAGAAGTAGTGAGCTGTAGAAAGAAAGAAAGAAAGTTCGCAATGTTGAAAACAGATAGGTAGTTAGTTGTAGAAAGAAAGAAAGAAAGAAAGAAAGAAAGAAAGAAAGAAAATATTCTGCTTGGGGGGAATAAAAATAGTGAAGCACAAATTGCATAACATTTCGAAACCAAGTTTAGAAATAAGAGATGAGCAGCTTCGAACATAATTATTGATCCATAAATTACCTGAAAAAAAATCATTTCATGGTTTTTGAAAGGAAGTGTAAACAAAGGAAGAATTATAAGTCTCAACAGTTCAGGAGAATTTTCTTTTTTTTTTCTTTTTTTTTTTTTTCTTTTTTTTTTTTACTTTTTCTCCCTTTTTAACTGACAGGAAAGTATATTGAAAATCTACTCTCCTTCATATTTACAAGTAGAGGGGTTATTATTAGCGCCATTTTCTCCTATCTACCCATTTTCCCGCCAGTGAATGGTGAGCAGTGTTGGGTTGAGATGGGGGGAATCATCATAAAAAAACAATCTTGCAGGTGGATTAATGCCAACAACAACAACAACACCAAAACAACAATGAATCATGAAGAAGAAGAAGAAGAAGAGAAGAAGAGAAGAAGTAATGAAGAAGAAGAAGAAGAAGAAGAAGAAGAAGAAGAGAATGAGTAGTATGAATGAAGAAGAAGAAGAAGAAGAAGAAGAGAAGAAGAAGAAGAAGAAGAAGAAGAAGAAGAATGAGTAGTAATGAAAGAAGAAAGAGGAGGAGGAAAAAGAGAGAAAAGCAGGAAAAAGAAAGATAAAGGAAGAGATGTAATTGATGAAGAAGAAGAAGATAACAAATGAAGAATAGAATTTGAAAAGAGACCGAAGAAAAAGAAGAAGAAACAGAGAAAGAAGGAAAAGATAAATAAAAAAGACAGGAAGAAGAAGAAGAAGAAGAAGAAGAAGAAGAAGAAGAAGAAGAAGAGAAGAGAAGAAGAAGAAGAAGAAGAATAGTAATGAAAAAAAAGAAGAAGAAGAAGAAGAAGAAGAGAAGAAGAAGAAGAAGAAGAAGAATGAAGTAGAATGAAAAAAGAAGAAGAAGAAGAAGAAGAAGAAGAAGAAGAAGAAAAGAAGAATGAGTAGTAATGAAAAAGAAGAAGAGAGAAGAAGAAGAAGAAGAAGAAGAAGAAGAAGAAGAAGAAGAAGAAGAAGAAGAAGAAGAAGAAAAAAGAAGAAGAAGAAGAAGAAGAGAGAAGAAGAAGAAGAAGAAGAAGAAGAGAAGAAGAAGAAGAAGAAGACGTATTAGCATTGCGAACGGGTCTTGCAACAAGCAGCATTTTTCACAATCTGTCACGAAGATATACAAGGATAAGGTTACATTTTCGAAAGATCACAACAGAATTCAGAAACGTTATCTACCTCTTAGAGATTTACATTTTCTCGTCGGAAAGGCGGGGGGGGGGGAGAAACAAAAATAACAAAGACAAAAAAAGAAAGAAAAACACAAACAAAAAAGAACTAAGTTCCTGAAAAGTTCACCTTGCTCTTTTGATTGCCACGGATGTTTATTATCAACATCTATTCACTCACCTTAGCTATGTTTGACTCAAGGACACGAAATCAGGGTACTTACGAACTTTGAATTAATTGACACATCTGCAAGATTATGTTCCGAGCCACTGCTCTATAGCCGGTTCTTAGGAGAGTCTTCGTGGCTAAAGTACTGGACTACGACATCGTAGTAAGCGAGTTCGAACTCCAGTCGCGTTATTACGTTAACTTTCAGACTAACACTACTTTTAGGCTAATACCCTTGGTAAAGGTATGAACCCTCTATCCGCAGCTATGGGTTGAATAGTGCAACTATTTTCAAAAAGAAAAATGATGGTTCTGGTATTAAGTAACCCACAAAGGTTGATATGCTATTAAACAAAGAAACCAAACCAAACCAAGCAGCATATTCTGGGTATGACATTAAACTGCATCTGATGGTGAGGCTCTAGTTCTAAAGACCTGGGTAGTATAGAGTACCTCTTTAATGCTATTACTCTCAGGTCCACTCTGCCTCGGAGTAATATGTATTTAACAACACCTTCGCATGAGCAGGATGTGACACAGGGTAAATTTTTAAGCGGAGTTTTACGGGTTTTAATTTCTACTACATGGAAATTGAAAACATGAACGTACAATGAACGTGATTCCCTAAGTTCAAGACTGGAAATAACCCTGAATAAGTTGACACGCCGTAAAAATCAATCGATCGTTTGTATCGTTTGACTTAGTTGACTTCTATTTGTCTGATTTTTTTTTTAGATGAGGCTTGATAATTTGTATAATTTGGATTTTTTTGAATGTTATCCTCATCTTTATTGCTATATACACAACGTTTCGACCGACGTGCCCAACGACCTTCTTCATTGATTTCGGGCTATTTTTTCAAGTCTCCTGGTGTTCGTGTCGGGTGGTTCAAAGATTAAGCATCTCAGTTCCAGTAAACTTTTCCCAGGAAACACTTGCCTCCTCGTCTAGGCGGGGTTAATGGCTGGGTTTATTTGCCCGGTACCCGAGGCGCACTTTCAGGGAAATGTTGACGGAACTAGAGATATTTTAGGCTACGCCCCCTAGAGACTTGCTTTCTTTCAAGGTCCCCACATTAAACCGATTCTGTGGGGATTTGAATTTTTTTTTAAATCTCAAGAACTGCTTGATAGTAATTGTAAGCATGCTAGTCTTGTAAGCCGTTCATAGTAATTTCGATCTTCCTTATAAGAACCATTTACGTATCAAGACTAACCTAAATTGAATAAATATCTGGCTTCTGCAATTTTAATGGTATATTCCTTTAAAACTTTACTAGCAAAGATATGTGCCTTCCAGGTACAAGTATTTAAGTTTTAATATAATTAGATATTATATTTAATTATAAAGACTAATGAAATTAAATAAGAACAAAAAAAGGTTACACTTATTTTTAATTTATTCTAATAGATTTCAATATAAGATTATATATAGTATTGCTTTCAACGCATTTGAGAATAAAACAATTATATCAGAAATCAATAACACTAAATAATTATTGATTAAACACGGCTTTTTTAAAACCGGTATGCAAATCATTCACACCATATAAACGTTTATTTCTTAATGATATATCATACACATTGCAGGATTTTAAACACATTAATAACATTGGTTGTTTTGAGGCAAATCTATCTCAGCGAGACTTTAATATAGACATTGGTAAAAATAAGATGATAATTTAGATTAAATAATGTCTATTTAATAACCATTGAGAAAATCACGTAAATAACTAAGGGAAATGTGAAATTGGTGGTAACGTAGTTTCTGTTACAGACAGACACATAATCTAATAAGATACTTGGGCGAATGAAAAGATTTGCAATATTTTGATACACGCTTGTTTACGGTGCGTATATCAGGTGAGCTGAGCAGTAGAAGCCATTGAATAATACCCGCTGTGGTTGGTAGTATCGTGGTAGTTGATGTGCTGACACGTTGTGCAATGTTTAATTCCGTATGTAATTTGAAGGCCACACAGAGGAACGTGCAACGTAGTCTAATTCGGATCACAATACAATAGAACAATACAACAACCAGATGGTTGAAGAAATTTTCGCTCGGATTGCAAAGATCTCGGTGATCTGGCAATGTCTGGTAGGCTGAAAAGCGTGGATTCCGAGGCTATGCTCCTAGCCATAGTGGCGAACCTGACGAGTAACAATGGGAGGGTGTGAGGCGAGCTCTGCATCTCACCACTACAGTGTGGTATTTACCACGTACCCCACATGTGCGGGTTAGACACAAGGCCTCCCTTAATGTGGGACCACCCACAAGCCGTGACTTATGGGTGGCGGGTGCAAAAAATGCGTTCATCCCGTCGGCACTCCACCTCAAGGGGGCGCCTCAGGCACTGGGCAATAAACCCAGCCCTGTCCCTTTAAATTGAGGGGCTGGTGTTGCCTGGGGGAATAGCCCCCTGGGATCAACGCTGTTAATTTATATTAACAAACACAGTCCCCGAAGAGCCCATGTTGTTAGTGCCTTCACGAACTCCGCAAAAGCACCCGGAACTGATGAATTGTGCCATACGTTACCAAAATATTGCAAAAACATTTGACTAACTCTCATCATCAACATCATCATCATCGTGCTGACAGCACGGATCCCCGTGACTCTTCCCCACCACCCGTTTCTGTCGTCCATTGCTCTAGGTGGGTCCTCTGCACAACATCCATGGATTTGAAGATGCTACCGAATGTCGGAAATAAATTTATATCTGATAAATAAGATTTTCATTTATGTATGCATATATATTCTGTATATATGCATATATGCGTATGTACAAATATTTATATATATGTACGTAAAACCTTTTTATATGTACGTTTAAGTTCTCCCACTTTGGTGGAATCCTTGATATCACTCATTCTCTCTCTCTCTCTCTCTCTCACTCACACACACAACACACACACACAAACACACACACACACACACACACACACACATATGAACCTAGGTATCCATATATTCATTTATTATAATACTCGGTATATGTAAAAATGTATACGCAAATTTGTATATGTACGTTTAAGTTCTCTATTTTGGTTGAATCCTATCAAAGAAATACTTGATATCATCCACCTATATATATAATATATATATATATATATATATATATATATATATGGTAAAAAAATGGCTTCAAAATCGACTAGTTATAGATTTATTTCTACTCACAGGTATCTGTGTATACCTATGTTTCATCAGACCGCTTACTTTATTGCAAACGGTAAAGAGCAATACCGCTTTTTTCCGACTTAGAATCACCCTAATACCAACTAACCTGGTAACCACCTACGGAATATATAATATATATATATATAATATATATATATATATATATATATATATATATAGCATGAATCAAAGTCTTTTTTTTTTTTCTTACGCTATCTTTCTTTTATTGGTTTCGTTTGAGTGGCAAAAAAAACTTTGATAAGATTAATACTGAAAACTGTTTCCAATGTGTTGCTGCAATAAACATTCATTTTTTGAAATATCTTCAGATGCGAAGCCGACGGTCATGTATAAAACAAGAAACCAAAAGTCATCAAAGAGAAAGAGAAACCTGCCGCAAAATAAACAAATTAGAAAGAGAAAGTGTGCAAACAAATTGTTGGAGGTGCGTGGTGTAATGGATACTGTCGTAGGAAATGGATACGGCGAGACGAGTTCAAATCCTGGACGCGGCTGTTTGTAAATCACATAGCGCTAATACCTTTGAAAAAGGTACGAATCCATCTATTCTCCTTCCAGCTATAGGACAGACTGTGCTCTTTAACTTTGCTATAGCAACCGGTCTAGAAGAAGGGAAACTCTGAATTTAAACCAAATAGACTCTCTTCACGTTAGACCCCTCTCCCTCTCCACAACCTCCTTTTTCCTCCTAATCCAAAAATAATGGTTTGTACCCGGAATTGACAATTTGTTGCATACACTTATATATATAATAAATATAATGTATATATATTAGACAAAACGTGACCCGTTGGGTCACCCATTGAGCTCTGGCTAGATAATTGTGATTAGGGAAAAGTGGGTTTAAAAAGCGAATCAATTGTTTTTTAAATACATACGACCGGACAAAACATTAAAATAATTTCGTAAGAACGGCAAGGTTTGACCTAATTTGGGGTTGCTGCTTATGAAAATTTAACATACAAATACATTTTTTCAAATTCTCCCATTTCTCTCTCTCTCTCTCTCTCTCTCTCTCTCTCTCTCTCTCTCTCTCTCTCTCTCTCTCTCTCTCTCTCTCTGTTTTTTTATATATACTTAGATACCGTCGGATTCATTTTCATTTTTCCTGTTATATATATATATATATATATATATATATATATATATATTATATATATATATATATATATTAGATAGAGAGAGAGAGAGAGAGAGAGAGAGAGAAAGAGAGATAAAAGTATCCAACTTTTTATCAAAAAAAATTTTTTCTCTATTTTTTCAGTCTTTATGTAATAGGCTATCTTGATGAGACTAGGGTTCATATTGAGTTCTGGTCGAAATAAATTTTATAATAGCCCCTAATGTGGTTTTGTTAAGTTTTTTCTTTCTTTGAAATTATATATATATATATATATATATATATTATATATTTATATATATTATATTATATATACTATATATATATATTACTCGTAAATAGTTTAAAGGATTCTGCTTGGTTGTAATGTTCTTGGAATTTTCCTGCAGCTATGTCGTTAGCGCGACCCAAAATCAAAAAGAAAAAAACCAGGAAGAATCATAGAATGATGAAAAGGAATAACAACAATAGTGTTGTTGGGAAAGAAGAACGAAAGAAAAAAATTAAAGAACGAAAACAAAAAAATTCGGTGAATCGTGAAAAAAAGAATGAAGCAATCAAACAGATAATGAGAAACAAACAAGCAATGCGAAAAATGGCAGAAAGAAAGAAAGAATGAAAGAAAGAAAGAAAGAAGCAAAAACGGAAATTAAAAAGAAAGAAGAGAGAAAAATTCAAGAAAAACTCTTAAAAAAGTGAAGTAAGAAGAAAAGAGCGGAGAGTTTGAAAAGAAAGGAAAGAAGTTATCAAATATAATGAGAAAGAAACAAACAAACAAACAATGCAAAAAAGGTGGAAAAAGAGCAATCAGGCAAATGAAAGTATGAAAGAAAAAAAGAAAGAAAAAAGAAAGAAAGAAAGAAAGAAAGAAAAAAGAAAGAAGAAAGAAAAAAAGAAAAAAAAAAAAAAAAATGTCATGAAAGTAAGAAATAACGAATGTTTAAAAAAAGAAAGAAAGAAAAAAAGAAAGAAAAAAGAAAGAAAAGAAAAGAAGAAAAAGAAAGAAAGCAAGGAAGGAAGGAAATAAAGACAGGAAGAAAAAAAACCTAATGTTTTGAAAGAAAAAATGTCATAAAAGAAAGAAAGAAAGAAGAAAAAGAAAAGAAAGAAAAAGAAAGAAAGAAGAAAAAAAGTTTAAATAATAACAAAAAATAAAATAAATAAAATAAAAGACAACGTGAAAACGAAAGAAAGAAAGAAAGAAAAAAAAGAGAAAAAAAAATTCATAAAAGAAAGAAAGAAAAAAGAAAGAAGAAAAACGAGTGTTTTGAAAGAAAAGAAAGAAAGAAAGAAAGAAAAAGAGAATGAAAAAAGAAAGAAAGAAAAAGTTTTTTGAAAAAAATTAAAAATTTCATAAAGGAAGAAAGAAAGAAAGAAAGAAAAATTTTCATAAAAAGAAAGAAAGAAAAAAAGAAGAACGTGTGCTTTAAAGAAAGAAAGAAAGAAAGAAAGAAAGAAAGAAAAGAAAGAAACTGACAACCAAAAAACATAAAAGAATTAGTTATAAAAAAAAACACCCGGACTGAAGCCAAGGTAAAAGTGTCAGGTAGTTGAATAAATTCAAAGATACCAAGATCAAGTTAGCAGTTTGTTGACCTTGGATACTTTGTATCTATCTGCATTCATAGCATCAAACACAATTATTGCACAGATTAATAGGTGCGTATGATATTGAGAGAATGTTTTTATAAAAAACACCATTGACATTCCGTCAAAAATCCCAAAGGAAACGGAAAGGTAAAAGTCATTAGTATCATTTTCAGCAGTAGCGGTAGCAGTCAGAAAGACCTTTGTACAAAGTATTAATATTGTTATAATTAATAATGATTTCAAAAAGACTTCTTCATTATCATAAGAAAAAAATCGACAAAGGTGAAAACAGTGGTGTCAAATGTATCAACAGCAACATAGCAGTCTTGAAAATCACATCGTCAATCGTAACAGTAACCATGACAATATAGGTGTTTATAGGTGCAACGACAATGGTTCACGACAAGTTCAAAGAAAAAAAATCAAAGTTTAAAGAATTGATAAACAAAAGAAAATAAATAAATACTAAATGGACATACAAAACATAAAGTCGATTCTGTTTTGTATGTGTCGACTTTTAACTCAGAAAGGAAATGTTATTGATCATTAAAATCGCGCATAGACTTTAATATGTCAATAATAAAGAAAAGTACAACATTTTGATTTTTGCTGATTAAATAATATAATTCAATAATTAAAAATCATTCGATTTGTGGAACTCTTCAAAGGTCTACATGAGTAAGTACAAAAACTAACGTTTAGAAAATTAAAACTATGTTTCAAATCACTCATGAGTTTGGGGTCACATTTAAAAAAAAAATGACACCTTAGATAAAACAAAAAAACACAATTCCTGAAATAAATGAATATTATAATACGCGAATTCTTAGCTTCTTTTATCGATGAAATTATTTTATTTTACTCCCCTCTTCCCCCTTTCTCTTTCGCTCCCCGCTGTTTCTAAAATCATTTAAGACCGGTCATAGACCGGCTACATCTACTAATATATATATATATATATATATATATATATATATATATATATATATATATATATGCATGAAAGTTTGAACTTACCTTGGAAGCCATGGTAGCAGTGTAGATATAAAAGTTTCTGCGAGTTTACAACCTTTTTTCTGTTTAAGGTGAGCGCCGAACGCCACTGAAGTCGAAGAACTTGCAGACGGAACGAATGTGCGTTATTTTTTTCTGACAAGTTCTGGCGAACTACGCACACTGGTCTGTGGGCGGGAAGTAGGTTTTTCTACGTAATCATCTACGTCAAAAACAAAAAACAAAAACAAAAAAGAAAAGAAAAAAAGAAAGAAAAAAGAAGAAAAAGGAAAAGAAAAAAAAGAACGGTGGTGTGCAACAGGCAAAAAGAAGGAGGGTGGGTGTGGCGATAAATAAGAGAGAAGCAGGCGCTGCTGAGAAGAGGCCAGTCGGTAACTGAATAAGTGTGAGAGAGGGGGTGAACGAACGAACGAGGGGGAGGAAGAAGAGGAGGCTGATGGGATGAAGATCACTTATCATTCTTGCCATCATGAGCACCGTTGAAGATTAGCAATAATTGTAGGAGGGGGGGGTAACGGCAAAGATAATTCAGGACCATTTTTTTTCTATTGTTAACTTATCTAGTGGAGTGATTTCGAAAGATGTTCAAACTTTTCGGTGAGACACGGGAAACTTGACAGATAAACAGGATCGTCAATCTATATAGCAATATAAATTGTTAAATAATCGAGTACACCCCTCTTTAAAGCTTCGTGCTCCCCAAAAGTTGTGAAATGGCTTTATCGAAGATTAAAAGCAAAAACAAACAGAAAGACTAATATAAAACGGGGTTATTTCCTAGTGGAGTGATTTTGTGTGATGTTCAAACTCTTCGACGAGACACGGGAAACTTGACAGATAAACAGGTTCGTGAATCTATTCAAAACAAAAATAAACAGAGAGACAAGTATAAAATGGGTTTATTTCCTGGTGGAGTGATTCTGTGAGATGTTCAAACTCTTCGGCGAGACACGGAAAACTTGAATGATGAACAAATTGGTCAATCTATTCAAACTTTGGGATTACGCACACACACGTGCGCGAGGGCGCACGCACACGCACACGCACACACACACACACACACACACATACACACACACATACACACACACACACACACACACACACACATTATGAAATCAGACTTGAAAAGCCGATGGCAGACGAAATTAATTAATTTCTGATAAATTTAGTTTTTCATAAATTTATTCATAATACTAGCAAATACATGCACCCTCCGGGTGCAAGTATTTAAGTTTTAATGTAATAAAATATTGTATTAAATTAGAAAGGCTAATGAAACTAAATAAGAATACAGATAAAAAGATTGAAACCAGAGGGAGTATAATAAAAAATGGAACAACTGAAACTTACTCTTCCATCACTCTCGTCTTTCTTGTTATTTTTTCTAATTTAAGTATTTAGTTATAAGAGGAAGTAAAGAATAAAATGACAGTTATTTTATCTTGTTAATGGATTTCATTTAAGATTCATTGAAGAGATTTTTGCTTATATTCATTAAAATAAAACCAAACAGTTAGAAATCAATAATACTAAGCACATATTTAGTAAATTCGATTTTTTAATATTAATATGTAAATTAGCCTTTCCATTCATATGTAAACCGTTTTCCGTTCACATGTAAACCGCTATTTTGTTGTATATATAAATACAATTGCATGTTGTTAGTATGTAGACATAGTTTACAGTATTAATAATGTAAGACAATTTTATTAATAAATGAGGTTTCGATAAAAATAAAATCATGGAGAATGTGATGTCAATAACTAAGAGAATTGTGACTTGAGTAGAAATATAGTTTCGGTTACAGACAGAAAAACAGACAATCTCCATTATAATAAGATAATGCATATATGTAATAATCTATACATTCACTGATTCTCTGAGTGTTTGAGATGAGGCTTGATGATTAGTATTATCTGCGTTATTCGGACTATTGTCCTCATCTTCATTTAATGTTTCCGTTGTACCGCCACCAGTAATTTATCTAAAAGCGTTTAATACTTCATGAAAATAGAGCTATAATAATCGTGGAAAAATTAAGAAAATTCACGGACTTAGCATAAGTTCACACCTTCCCACCTACCCATTGACAAATAAGTATAAATAGTAGCAATATGACTTAGTCCAATGAATTCCATGGTCCTGACGACGTCGTGGTGGATCGAAACCATGGTAGAGCTATATTTTTCAACAATTTAATATATATATATATATATATATATATATATATATATATATGTAAAATAGTGGGGGAGACAGGGCTCTCTAGTCTTAGTACGGCAACCACTATAGGAGACGGGATAACTCTGCATTCAAAACCTGACGAGTGTTGGTTCGAAGAATCTGTGGAACATTCGGACCATATGACCTTTAGGCACCCTTTTGCGATCTCGTTTCATAAGGACATTTTTTTCATTTACACCGCCAAAATCCGGTTGTTTGTTAGGGGTTAGGGTTAGGGGTTAGTTTTATTATTAGAAAAAAGTCTAAAAATCATCTGTTAACAAACAAACGGATTTTGGCGGTGTAAATGAAAAAAAAATTCCTTATGAAATGAGATCGCAAAAGGGGTGCCTAAAGGTCATATGTTCCGAACATTCTTCTGTTATCAGCTCATCCAAAAAGTGTTGCAGATTCTACATACGCCAGTGATCTAATATAGATAGTGAATCACATTTTTGTTGTCTTCGCATTATTACTAGCTGCAATACCCGGTAATACCCGGTAAAGGTGGGGGTTATTCGCAGTTCTCAGAGTGCGCCTGAAAATGCTTGCAATCCTGGGTGCCCATACTGGATTTTCAATACCCACCTTTGCTAGGTGTGTTTATGGCAGATCAACTTTTTCTTTGAAACTAGCAATTGCTGTTTAAGTTATAATTCATTTTTCCATCCAGCTTTCTTGATTGCGAAGGAATAAGCCGGGGAGGTTTGATCTCGAAGAGTATCAAACATACTCAACAAACTTTATGTATGAAAATAGCCAACTTGGAAACAGAGAGAGAAGAGAAGAGGCGTTACTACTACTACTACTCTTACCCCTTTCTCAATGAAACGTCTTCTCTTTCAGGCGTTCCATTATTGATTTTTGAAATCAATGATTGAAATCCAATTAGCCAGTCCTGTTCCTAAATGTTAGTTTAACATATCTATAAAGTTTAATCATGATCGGATCACTGTTGTAGACACCATCTGGTTATACAGACAGAAAAAAATTGCCATTTATGAAGTAGGTTATTATTATATTATTATTATTATTATTTTATTATTATCTTACTCGATGGGGTTTTTTCACATGCGACTTAGCTCGTGGTTCACCGAAGGCTGAGCGACGGCAAGTCTCTTCAGTTCTCCAGGATTCTTCTGAGTATTTTAACCAATCTTAACAATGCTAATCGCCTCGTCCGCCACATTGAAAACAGCAGCCCAGAAAAAAAGCAGCAGTACAGCCACTTACCTCCTATCACACAAAACATATAAGTAAGACGAATATATATATATATATATATATGGGGGGGTATGTGTGTGTGTGTGCGTGTGTGTGTGCGTGCGTGTGTGTGTATTTGAGCAGCATTCTTTCATTTATGCATGTTGAATTAAACAAAAGACACATCTCCTGTTTAACAATTTTATTTGTGATTTTTTCAAGTTCTCTGGCCAACTTTTTAATATTTGGGTGGAATTCATGGATTAGTCACCAAAGTTCATGTCACGAATTCCACCAATATTAAAAAGTTGGCCTTGAAAAAATCACAAATAAAATTGTTAAACAGGAGATGTGTCTTTTATTTGATTTAATGAATCGTGGATTAGTCCACCAAAGTTCATGTCACGAATTCACCCAAATATTAAAAAGTTGGCCAGAGAACTTGGAAAAAACGAAACTTGAAAAAATCACAAATAAAATGTTAAACAGGAGATGTGTCTTTATTTGATTTAATGAATAATATTTTTAATATTTGGGTGGAATTCGTGGATTAGTCCACCAAAGTTCATGTCACGAATTCCACCCAAATATTAAAAAGTTGGCCAGAAAACTTGAAAAAATCACAAATAAAATTGTTAAACAGGAGATGTGTTTTTGTTTAATTAAACACACACACACACACACACACACACACACACACATATATATATATATATATATATATATATATATATATATATATATATATATCAGTCAGTCGGGTTTCACTCCTGGTCGGATTTAGTTGCTGGTCTAGCCACACTGATGAAACGTGAAACGTCGAAACACGGTGTCTGTGGATGACTTATATATATATGTGTGTGTATGGTGTGTGTGTATGTGGTGTGGTCGTGTTTGTAAGTGTGTGTGTGTGTGTGTGTGTGTGTGTGTGTGTGTGTGTGTGTTTACCTACCTCTCCGCACGAGTAGGATGAGACACCAGGTCAATTTCTTATGCGAATTTTAACAGGTTTGCATTCAGTTTTCCTTCTCTGACTGGTTGAAGAGCCCATTCTTACCTACTACTTACCCATATTGGAGGGAGAATAGTTGGATGTATACCCTTCCCAAGGGTATTAGCGCTATGGGAAATGCAAACAGCCTCGTCCAGGATTTCAGGTAAGACAAATAAAACATGCTGGAATGCAAGGGCGAAATTCCTAAGTGACGTTCTCCTGTGGACACCTACACATGAACACACCAGTGTAGGCTGACCAACAAAAAACTACATAAATCACGGATTCTGGATGCCGTTCGGAAGACCTACCAAGGGGCGATGACCGACAGGGACGTTTCGCGGAAGAAAATTATGGGTAACCGTGCTGTCAGTGCGACATGATGATGATGATTATGATGATGATAATGATGATGGAAATAATTTTTAAAAACTCAAGCAACAAGCAGAATTTGCTAAAAAGATGTTTTATTTTTCGATTTATACATGTTTTTTTTAAGAGAAGGCATTGCAGCGTACTCGAACAATGAATTATCATTTGAATGCTGCTGAAAGATAAAAAAATTGTTTGTGTAACCCTTGACAACCGGAGTAAGAAGTTATATCTATAAGCATTATGATATAGTATCACCCATATCTCTCTACCTATCTCTTTTGTTCATATTTCTGTTCATTTCTATCTATCTATCTCAGTCTATACAAATTTCTATCTGTCTATCTCAGTCTATACAAATCTCTCTTTCTCCCCCCTCTCTCTCTCTCTCTCTAATATATATATATAATATAATATATATAATATATACTCTGTTCATATTAACTTTCTTCATGACGTCTATATATCTATCTATATATATATGGGTCTATCTATCTCTCTGTTTAACAATTTCTTCTTTTCATATTTCCTTTATTTATATCTTGCTAGTGAGCTATATATCTCATTCTGGCCATCTTTCTTTCTCTCTCTCTCTCTCTCTCTCTCTCTCTATATATATATATATATATATATATATATATATATACTTCTGTTCATATATCTTTGTTCATATCTATCTATCTATCTATCTATCTATCTATCTATCTGACTATTTATATTTATGTCTCAGTATCTATCTATCTATATGTGTATGTGTGAATATATATCATTTAATAATATTGATAATATAGTGTGCTATATTCATAAGAAAATAGTGCTCAATATCGGGGATAGAGCATGTATATATAAGTTATGGTAGCGTGTACATGAAGTCAACGGGCATTGGTTACTAATAGTTTCTCACCTACGTGATTCTCAAACCAAATGCAGTTGGTTTGAGAATCCCATATATATATATATTATATATATATATATATATATATATATATATATATATACTGAAGATGTAACATATCCATTTGTTAAGTGAAAACGATGTTCTGGTTAAAATATCTTCAATTGCTTTATATATATATATATATATATATATATATATATATATATATATATATATATATGTCTCTGAGGTGAATACACCTTGCTAATGAGGGTTTTTTAAAATTAGGTTTGGAAGTGGGCCGTTTCAAGTTAGATGCGAGTGACCAGTGGCTGATGTATTTGTTTATATAGGTATTAGTGACACCCACATTTTATTGCCAGTTAATTAAGTTTCAAATTAATTCCAAATTGATTATAGTTTTTTAAATTGTTTAACCCTTATATTACCTCCGCTCAACTAATGATTCTATGTTGATGTATTTTCAATGCTTTCTACGATGGTGAATTTAGCATCTCTAGTAGAATTCTGACCGTTCGAGCGGAAGTGTTGTTTTACAGCTAGTAGTTTACTGTGAGCCACAGATTTGATTCTGTGTCTATAGTTGTTTAATCTAAGATAAAATGGCCATTCTGAATTTCCAACATATTGTTTTTGTAAAGAATTACATGTTTGTCTCTGCAATTTCATTCGAGGTAAATTTTAAAAGTATATTTAGTAGTGAATATAGTGTTTCATTGTTCGAGCTTCTTATTGATTACTTAGTATGTTGTTGATTCCTATCATTTATCCGAGGTTATTTACCCGTAATGTTAGCCAATTTAAGTAATAAGACAGTGAATGTGCAAAAAGGGGTACAACTGGGGACAGTGCTTAATATCAAAACCAAAAGAGAGGTGAAAAATATTGAGACACAACCAGGCCGTAATAGCAATACTATAGTTAATCCAGATGAGATAAGTGTACCACAAGAACATGGAAGAAAAATAGAACATTTAATATATAAAATAGGGATATCGCTAACACGGATAAGGAATTGGGTAGAACGCAGACGGTCCAAATGAAGGTAGACACAGGGGACCACCCTCCAATAAGGTTAAGGCCTTATCAAAACCCCAATCCGATAGAAGGACAGCAAAGAAGAAAAGTGTATGCATAGAAAGAGTGTGCCATGTTGTAATAGCAGAGCAGGTTTAAACATCTCTTTGGCTCCATGAAAGAGGGTTTGAGAGACAAACATTATTCCAGTGATGAGGAAGTGAAATCTGTAGTGAAGAAATGGCTCAAGGAATAGTCAACAGAATTTTACGGGGCAGGATACATGCTCTCGTTCGAAGGTGGAACATTGCTATTGAGAGAAACGGTGACTATGTGGAGAAGTAGGGATGTGATCCACTGAGGACCAGCTTCATTTTGATGTATGATACCTGTGTTGGTAATTATACCTGCCCCAAACAAAAAGGCATGACTTTTTTACTCACCCTCGTATATATGTATTTTAGAAATTCTGTATTTTTAAAAAATTTTAACGGAATATATATATATATATATATATATATATATTCAATAAATGTATTTTATTTCAAATTTATTTATTTTTCATCTATCTAATTTAATTTCTATGTTGAGGCAACTTGAGAGGACCCCTAATCAGACCCTCCAGATCTATATCTAGCGGTGTGTATGTGTCTATTTCTATACGATGATGCGTGTATATGTATGTGTGCGTTAGTTAATAAGTTAGCAAAGTTGGTGGTGTGGCCTATTGTCGGTATCAGCCGAGAGTCTATCTCTTTCTCACTAGCGCTAGACCAGGGAGATTGTTTTTGTGTCTGAGGTGGAGCGCCACACCTAACATCAACTCTCCACCGTATAGATCCAAGCTGTGTTACTCATGCGCTAAATTGGTGAGGGCCGATATCGAACCTGAAACCTTAGCAGATGTTCTAGAGACTCTTCTTACTCAGTCTCTGTTCCATTTTTTTCCCAATTTATGAGTTTTTTTCCGTCGAAAAAATATTCGAAACACGGAAATATTTCATTCGATAAATCAGGATAAAATGATCACCTTTTTCTTTTATTTTGTTCTTTGTTTTGTTTTGTTTTGGGTTTTTTTGTTTTTTTTTTTGTTTTTTTTTTTTTCATCGTTTTGTATATATAATCTAAGGTTAATGTAATTACTTTTTATGATTTCATCGCATATATACTCGTATACAGATATTTGGAGGCCCGTGGTGTGATGGTTATCGTCACAGGAAATGGTCCCGACAAGACGAGTTCAAATCCTGGACGGGGCCCTTTGCATTTCCCATATACACTAGGAAAGGGTATGAAACCAATTATTCTCCCACCAGCTATGTGTAAATAGTAGGGCAGACTGGGCTATTTAACCTTCGTTATGCAACCAGTCTAGGAGAGGGAAAACTCTGAATTCTAACCTGTTAAAAACCGCTTAAGTAATTGACCTTGTGTCATATCCTACTCGTGTTGAGGGGTTGGTAAATATATATACTCGTATAAGTAAAGTAAGTAAAGTCGTCGGGGTGGCCTAAAGTCGGTATCAGCCAATCAGCGAGGGAGTCTAACCCCTTTTCACTAGCGCTAGAGCAAAGAGATTGTTTTTGGCGTCTGAGGTGGAGCACCACACCTACCATCAGCTCCTTACTTTACCGCACAGATCCCTGTGCTATTCATACGCTGAGTAGGCGAGGGCCGGTATCGAACTAGGAACCTTGTGATTTCTAGCCGAACGCTCTATCGACTGAGCTAACCCGGACCCCCAAATGTATAAAAATATAATAATGTTTTATTCAAGCCTTGATAAACAAATGATACATTTAGATCATATACTAAAATAAAATTTGACTTTAGTAGATGACGTTGACACGTAGATTGTATCGCCAAGTAGCACCAAATGAACTTATGTACCAGCTGGATAGATAGATTCGACATATAGACTAGTTGACATCAAGCAATTTAAAGTAGAAAAGGAAGCCTTGAGTTAAAAATAATAATTTCATAAATCAATAATATCAGGACCATAAATGAATGGTTAACTTATGTTGAAATATTTTCGTTTGTATAAGACATGCTGTAATCCACCACTTAAATTTATAGACTAAGCGAGGTCACGTGGTTTTAAACACCAGCCAATCAACAGCCCGAATACCTGGTTAGTTAACTATTTAATCGCTGATATTGACAGCCATTCATTTGCACTTTATTCGACATTGACGAAACGGACACTAAGGAACACCGAGGAACACCAAGGACAACCGAAGGCTCATGCCCAACATAAAGGAACACCAAGGGACAACCAAAGGATCATACCCAATATTAAGGAACACCAAGGAACAACCGAAGTATCATACGCAACATTAATGGTCACCAAGGAGCAACCAAAGGTTTCTTCACTAAGGATCGGCTCTGCTTAACACAAGGGATCTCCGCTGGACAGTGCTCTTGCTTAAAGCCTATGCATGGTCACAAAAATCGTAACGACTTATACAAAAATAGACTTCCATACCTACTGATAGATAGATAGATAGAGAGAGAGAAAGAAAGAGATAGAAAATGACCCAAAAATCCGTGTTTGCTGGGTTTTTTTTACTATAAATTACACCATTGTTAGTAAGATTTTCACTGGGTACTCATTACCCTTGGCCTTGTGCCATAAGTAAGTTAAATGACTACCATAAATCAATAAAAGATTTATCATTTTCTCTTTACTTTCTACTATAGCTAATTCTTATTTTTTATTATTTTATGTTTTTAATAATTTTTATTTTATCTATTTTATTGCTTTATTTTATTTTGATTTTTGATTTTACTTTTATTTATTTCATTATTTTATTGTATTCTTAGTTTATTTTTATTTATTTTATTATTTTTTTAAAATGATTTATCACTATATATAAAGTGGTCCAAAAATCTTGTCACCCCCATACATTTTTAGAAGTAAGAAAATTACATACCTTATATATTATATTATTAAAACGAAAAATAATGAAAGTTAAAACAATAAGTAGGGATGACAAGACTTTCGGACCACCCTGTAGATTTATGTACAGGATGGTCCGAAGGTCTTGTCACACCTACATGTTTTATTAGAGGTTAAATAATTACATTATACAACCCCAAATTCTAAAAAAAAAATTATTTAATTTCTAAAGATATTTCTAGAGGTAGAATAATTTACATAGTGAAATTCTAGAAAAAAATATTATTTTAGGTAAAATGATTACGAAAGATATTATTAAAACATATTGTTAAAATGATATAAGTAAAGAAAAAAATTTACAGGTGACAAGACTTTCGGACCATCCTGTAAATTAATCTACAGGGTGGTCCAAAAGTCTTGTTACCATCTATATATTTTACTAGAGGTAATATAATTACATAATACAACACGAAATTCTAGAAAATTATTTAATTTTTAAAGATATTTTAGTGGTAAAATTCTAGAAAAAAAATTAAATTAAAGTAGTTTAAAATAGGGAGTTACAAAACATCTTATTATAATGGAGATTGTGTTTTTTCTGTCTGTAACCGAAACTATATTACTACTCAAGTAACAATTCCCTTTGTTATTTACGTCACATTCTCCATGATTTTATTTTCATTTAAACCTCAATTATTATAATATAATAAAATTGTTTTTAGATTATTAATACTGTTGACCATATCTACATACTAACAATATGCAGTTGTATTTATATATACAACAAAATAGCGGTTTGTAGTGTGAATGGGAAAGTTAATTTGCATATTGATATTAAAAATTTGATTTTAATAAATATATGCTTAGTATTATTGATTTCTAATTTTTTGGTTTTATCTTAATGAATATGAGCAAAAATCTCTTCAATAAATCTTAAAAGAAATCCCTTAACAAGAGGAAATAACTAATATTATTCTTTACTTCCTATTTTAACTAAACAGTTAAATTAGGAAAATTTAACAATGAAAGACGGGAGTAAGGGAAAATGATGGAATAGTTTCAAAGCTGTTCTATTTTTCAATCTTACTCCCTCTGTTCCAAATCTTTTTATCTACATTCTTATTCAGTTTCATTAGCCTTTCTAATTTAATGATATTTTATTATATTAAAACTTAAATACTTGCACCCGGAGGGTGCATATATTTGCTAGTATTATTAAAACATATTATTAAAATAAAAAAAGTAAATAAAAAAAACAATATGTACGGGTGACAAGACTTTCGGACCACCCTGTAAACGAGTGAATACAGATATTGCTTCAACCGCTCCCATCAACTCGTACACCACCACCACCCCTCCTCCTCACCTTCAATAATTAATTCTAATTATTTCGATCAAAATACGACTCTTCCCAGATTCCCGCTAATAGGTCATCTGGCCTCAATGACATGGCCACACTGCAGGGTAGCTTGATTATCAGGGGGGCCATCACCCGACCGAGTTCACGTCTTCTTATTTCGTACTCCTCCATGATACAGCTGGAGTACTCATCGAGCCATTCCATTGTCCTCTGGCAGGTTTCCAGTACATCTCGTCGCTCGGTTACTGTTAACACGTGTTTGTACTCGCTGACGAGCCATCGAGCACTCAGTAGACGTTCACGGGCTGCGCCATAGACGCAATCACTTTCTCTGCGTCTCGGCTCATCGACCTCACTAAGCATAGTATCCATTTCCTGGGGTAGCTGACCGCTTTGGATAGTGATGTGGGTAGAGAGGCCAGTGTTCTGGTCAACGGCCTCGACATTTAAAAGTCCATTAACGTCAAGTTCAAAGATGACTGCAATGTGTACTTTGCCTTTAGGATACGGCGGGAGGGTCAGTTCGAATTCTCCTAGGAAACTGTTGTTACTTGTCAATTTTTCCTCTCCTTCGAACACCTGTGAAAATAAAGATAGAAAAAAATTAATTTATATAATTCTAAAAAGAACAGTGCTTTTTAAGTATGTATGTATGTATGTATGTATGTTATCATCTGATCCATCCGATACAATGGGAAGGACGTCCTTCCTATGTCATATTTGCATCAAACTTTGTGGATCCGCAGTGGGATTGATGAGTCATTTAAAGGCTCATGAGAGGAAAGGTTCTGGTGGTGGGGTTATAGGATTGTGAGAGACGGCAGTGATCTGTAAAGATTATGCTATTGCTATGTATGTATGTATGTATGTGGGAAGACTTTGATTTTTGTGACTCTTAAGAAAGAAAATATTCTCTCAACGAACATAACGATATACATTTTGAAATAAATAATTCAGTGTAAAAAGATGTTGATAAAGATGGCATATTTTCTTGAAAGAAAACATCCAGCGGACGTTCCTCGCATCCTGTTGGTCTGCAGTTTGATTTGTTGCTGGCTATCTTGCTTCTGCTTGTGTTGGATCTGAACTATTTGAACCAAGAGAGAGAGACTTAGCTGTCGTACAAAGCCATATCTCTATATTATCCTATTGAGATTTTTTCACTATATAAGTGTGTGCTAGATCCCCGTTCCTACTTATGACTAGGCGAGATCATGTGATCTATTCCTTGGCCAATCACTGGCAGTACTCTGAGGCTGATACAATACTTAACCGACCCTATTGGTCATGATTACTGTAACATCCATGGACGACGGACGTAGGATTAAATCACTGGACCTTTACCAATACGCAGGATAGGACTTATACGCTTACCAAGGGATCACCAAAGGATTCCATAACATAGGATTTTCTTTAAGCCCTTTTCAACTGGCCAAGGATGGCACTAAAAAAACTTTACATATCCATCTATGTACAGATACTCCTTCAGACAATGACATGACTAAGGAGTAGCAATCAACATGCATGTATGTATGTATGTATGTATGTATGTATTTAGACCACAGCATAAGCCTTGGAAGACGTACAAGAATTACCTAAAAAGCAACCTTGTAAAAATTTTAAAAAATAGATCCTGACAAGTAGGAAAGGCTGGCATTGAAGAGAGCTGAATGAATAATCCAGGCGGATGATGGCTGTACCAGTTTTGAGAGTGAATGAATTGAGCATGAAAACCTCAAGCGTCAACTTCAAAAGTAATACACCTGTCATATTGATTAGAACACGGAAGATTAGTTGGTTGGTTGGATGGATGGATTTTACGACAAGGCAACCCTTGCTGGGTTAATTTATGCCGAAGACATTTTGTTTTATTCATTCTTGATGGGTATTCAATTGTTCTTCAAACTCAAAATTTTTTAACACATTTTTTTAAGATTTTCACTTTTTATCAATAAGGGCACATCGACCGAAACGTTGTGAATATATTTAACAACCACTTTGCACAAGTAGGATGCACAATGTCAATCTCTTAAGCGGAGTTTAACAGGCTTGAATTCAGAGTTTTCTTTCTCCTAGACTGGTTACTTAGCCAAGGTTAAAGAGCCCAGTCTGTTCTACTATTTACCCATAGCTGGAGGGAGAGTAGTTGGATGCATAGTTTTCCTTGGGTGAATCCATTACCCGTGACTTTAACCATTACACTACACGCCTCCATAAGAAATGTTGTGTATATAACAATAAAGATGAGGACAACAGTCCGAAGAATCTAAAAAATACAAATTATCAAGCCTCATCTTAAACATTCAAACAAATAAAACAGCCATACAATGTTATTATTATATTAGTACTATTGAGATATTTGTACTGCTTGAAATGCCGTGTCCATTTCCTACGGCGATAACCATTACACAAGGAGCGTCTCTTTAAATATACAATTGATTTTAGATTAACTCTCTTCCTATGTAAAAAAAATCTTCAGAACACTTGTGGAATGACAGAAATTACTTCGTAATCGTCCTTCAATTTCTTCCAGAGTCGTTTGTTTCGTAGAGTAGACGTGCTCCTTCAATCAACCCCAAAGAAAAAAGTCACAGGGTGTTAAATCAGGGCTTCTGTCCGGCCAATCATGTGGACCACGTATACCCATCCATCTCACAGGAAAATGGTGATTCAGCCATTCACAAACAAAAATAAAGAAAATCAATAATAAATAAAAACATCAATAAAGATCTAATTGTCATATATTAAGGAACGTACATTAAAGAATTACGAAAAATGTAACTGCATGTAAAAAAATATAGAAATATTTCTCTGAATTTTTTAGATGAGGCTTGATAATTATATTTGGATTATTTGGACTATTGTCCTCTTTTATAGTTATCTGTACAACGTTTCGGTCGATTGCCCTTTTCTTCGGGTATTTCTCGGTCGAATCCTTCTCCTCGGAAACCTTTTTTTCGAACTCGGGAACCTTCTTGTCGTAATCCTTTACGGAACTTTCAACCCAACACTTTATTCAATCCGCTAACCATAGTTGAGGTACCGGAGCACATCAGCCAAACGTTGTACAGATAACAATAAGATGAAGATAATAGTCCGAATAATTTTTTTGTTTGTTTGTTTTGTTTTACGGCATATCAGCCTCAGTGGGTCATTTAATGCTGATAAAGTTTTGAAATAAATCAATTCTTAATGGATAATACAATTTCTTTTTAAATAACATTTTCTATTTAATCCATAGATGGGACCCTAACAGGTACTACCACTCCGGGTCAGAGTGGACCAGGGAGCAATGGTGATGAAGGGGTGCTCCACATTCCCCAAACCTCCAAACTGGAACCCACCATCAGATAGAGTTTAACGTCATTCCCAGGACATGTAGACCCGCAGCCACCGCCTTCTAGCACACATATGATAAAAAGGGGTTGGGGCTTGCCATAAGGGCAATAGGGTTGGGAAAATCATATAGGTGCTAGGGCTTGACGTGACCAGCCGATTGATCGGGGGGAGCCTCTCCGACCGCCCGTCTAGCCCAAGATAGGGCTAAAGTGGAGTATTGCATGTCATGAATTGCTCATCCACTTGGGCTCTATCCTTAAGCATCACGGGTCGCCACCCACGGCCAACAGGTGGCCCCATTGGGAGAGTCTTACCCCTCTGCAGAGGTGCAGTCGGTGCATTCTAACGCCCCAGCCGACAGGGCGGAGTCCGAATAATCCAAATAATACTAAAATTAGAAATAGTTTGAAATAGGGATTTACTTTTCAATCACCCTGTATATTTATGCCTGTATGTCAGATGTAAGGAAGTACACATGAATGTGCAGGGATGGGGGAAGGGTTAAATCTGAATCGTGCAGAACGTAGGCACTTCATTAGGAAAATATTCAACACTTTTGATGTTGAGAACTTTAAACAAGTTCAAGTCAAATGGGGGTCTTCAAAGGGACACTTATTCACAGTTGACGTCTAATGTGCATCCTTAGAAGTGTGTCGTGTGCAAACGCGTGCTGTTATCAAAGGCGGTTTATGCAGACCATCTGAAGACTCATGCTAACACCCAGAAACAAACCAACAGCGCCAATATGTCTGTTCACAATACCCTTTTGTCTTTTGCAAACAAAAAAGGGGGGTAGTGTTGTCACCAGGGACACTACACAATACAACAACAAACTAACAAAATTATTAAAAGACAAAAAACATATACAAATTACATGAATACATAATCAAAAATACAGTTATACCATGACTTACTAAATAGAGTAGGTTGATTTTTCACTTTTTTAAAATATCAAATTCTCCCAAAAAGTGAAAGTTGTATGTTGGTTTAACAATAACTAAAAAACAGTTATACCTTGACCTAAGACTGCCCCAATAGAGTAGGTTGATTTTTCACTTTTTAAAAAATATCAAATTCTCCCAAAAAGTGAAAGTTGTGTGTTGGTTTAACAATAACTAAAAATACAGTTATACCTTGAACTTACGACTGCCCCAATAGAGTAGGTTGATTTTTCACTTTTTAAAAATATCAAATTCTCCCAAAAAAGTGAAAGTTGTATGTTGGTTTAACAATAACTAAAAATACAGTTATACCTTGACCTACGACTGCCCCAATAGAGTAGGTTGATTTTTCACTTTTTAAAAAAATATCAAATTCTCCCAAAAAGTGAAAGTTGTATGTTGGTTTAACAATAACTAAAAATACAGTTATACCTTGACTTACGACTGCTCCAATAGGGGTTGATTAACTTTCACATTTTTAAGATATCAAATTCTCCCAAACAGTGAAAGTTGTCTGATACCAAAAATTAGATCTCTTACTGCACCATTGTTTGAGGAATAGTATCAAAAATCGTCTACTAAATGCACCAAAAATCCTCGCTTTCGCAAAATGTAGCCAGGAAATTGGTTAGAAAATATAGCAATTTCAATATTAAACAGAAAAGGTTGTCATTTTAAACGAAACGAAATAAAATATCATAACTAGAATTCAATTTGAAAATATGCCCCCCACCACACGCGCACACATCATAACCGACACCTCCGATCTGCTGCTTTTTACTAATAATTAAGCTGTAACACTGATTGAAAGATTGAAATATATTATCTTCAAACGAAGGCAAAGTTTTGACGAAAAACATTTTGTGTGGTAATTCTTTATGTTAATATGCAACTTTCGCCAAATGGGAACATTAACAGTTCCAAAATTGACCTACCCTAATGCCCCAACTTACAAGTTTTCCAAGTTATGACTTGCTACTCGGTTCGAATTGTTGCTTTGAGTGGCGAGCTAAAATTTGAGTTACGAGCGAGCTTCAGATACACTTATATTAATAAGTTCACTAAAAACATTTAAGTTTCCAAATTTTTTACGCCAAAGAAAAATATATATTCATGAAAAGATAAATATTAAAACCTATTCATTAACATATTTAGTACATAATTTTATGAATTATTTATCTTTAACATTTATCTTTAAACAAAAGAAATATTAAGACCTATTCATTACATATTAGTACATAATTTATTACATTCTATTTTGGGCATCTCGATTTTTATATTTTTTCAGATCAATCATTTATTTGTTATGCCTCTTTAAACAGAAAAAAAAATTAAGAAAATTAGAGAATCACAATATCAATATATATTTGGCGGACCTGAACTTTCAGAACCCTCCACCCCCACCCACCCCCATCTAAATGTTTGTTTTTAATTTTTTTTCTTCTTTCCTGGATTATTATCAATTGCACCATCAGACTGTGAAAAAAACATTCAAAAAAGTTATTTATTTTTCGGGTTTTCAGGGAGTTCCCGTATAGTTTATCGTAAATTGATCCCCCTTATCGATAGATTGGTGTGCAATCGATAATAATCGTTGAAAAAAAACAAAAAAAATTTTTTTTTAATTTTTTAGATGGGGGGGGGGGGGGTTGAAAGTTCAGGTCCGCCCAATATTTATATACAGATAATTTTTGCTTTGTGTTGACAGCTAAAATTCGAGGTATGAGCGTGTGCTTATGTTAATAAGTGCCACCAAAAACATTTAAGTTTCCAGATTTTTTACGTAAAATAAAATTATTTATTAAAACGATTCACATTAAAACATATCACCAGCCATAATTCATTACATTCTATTTAATTATATTTTATACAATACATTGCTATTTTTTTTATTTAAAAAAAGTAACAGAAAAATTAAGGCGTTTTCGGCGGGGGTAGGCTCTGGAACAGATTAATGGCATTTCAATTTATTTTAATGGGGAAAGTTAATGTGATATACAAGTATTTACAATTGAATTAAATTTCCCATGAGAAGTTGATATGCCATTAAATAGATAAACCAAACCAAACCAATAATTTAGTTATGACTACAAAAGGGCCGGTTTAGCTCAGTCGGTAGAGCGTTCGGCTAGGAATCACAAGGTTCCTGGTTCGATACCGGCCCTCGCCAACTCAGCGTATAGTAGCACAGGATCTATGTGGTAAAGTGAGGAGCTGATGGTAGGTCTGGTGCTCCACTTCAAATGCTAGAATAATCTCCTTGGTCTGACGCTAGTGAAAGGGCATATACTCCCTCGCTGTCTGGCTGATATCGGACATTACGCCGCCCAACGACTTTTACGAAATTTATTAATGAATCAATTTAGGCATTAAATTAGCCCATAAAGAGTTGATATGCTTTTAAACAAATAAACTAGGCAAACCTATAGATAGTTATGATTACGATCAAACATTTAAAAATGAATCAAATTTTAGCATTAGATACCCATAAAGAGCTGATATGCCTTTAACAAAACAACTAAAACAAACTATAAATAGTTATGATTTACAATC
Source organism: Doryteuthis pealeii (assembly GCA_023376005.1). Taxonomy (NCBI): domain Eukaryota; kingdom Metazoa; phylum Mollusca; class Cephalopoda; order Myopsida; family Loliginidae; genus Doryteuthis; species Doryteuthis pealeii. Next base: position 69,003,446 of record CM042152.1, on the reverse strand, counting down.
AAACATTTAAAAATGAATCACATTTTGGCATTAAATAACCCATAAAGAGTTGATATGCCGTAACACAAATAAACCAAATCAACCAGGATATTCTTTTTTAGGAGGATCTCCCCTCCCCCCATCATGTAGTGGATACAGTCTGCGAATTCTCGGCTCCAGAGACAGGGCGGTTACCTTGGAATGTACTAAACTAATAAAAAACCTTCAAAAATAGTCTGATAATGTTCGAGGGGAAAAAAGCATTTTCTTGAAATAGCTCGCCAAAATTGGCGTCTTCTTCATATCCAGAAAAATATGGGAAATTCTCAGTACTAATCTACCAAAAGTACTTGAAGAACAACAGAATTTTAAGAATTTAGCTCAGTCGGTAAAGAATTGTCTAGGATCGCAATGTTCCTGGTTCGATACCGGCCCTCGCCAACTCAGCGTATGAGTAGCACATGAACCTGTGCAGTAAAGTGAGAAGCTGGTGGTAGGTGTGGCGCTGCACCCAGACTCAAAAACAATCTCATTGGTCCAGCGCTAGTGAAAAGGGAATAGACTCCCTTGCTGTCTGGTACCGACTTTGGGCCACCCGACGACTTTACTTAGTTACTGACACTATACTAATAATATACCTTAAAAGCCGCATTCAACTTTCATTAAAAAGTAAAGTCGGCGGAGTGGCCTATTGTCGGTATCAGCAGGACAGCGAGGGAGTCTATCTCCTTTTCACTAGCACTAGACCAGGGACATTGTTTTTGGGGTCTGAGATTGGGCGCCACGCCTACCATCAGCTCCCCACTTTACTGCACAGATTCATTTTAAAAATGCGCTGAATTTTTACGAGTTCCGGTATCGAATTCGGATGATCACCGACTGAGACAACCGGCCCCTTAAATCTTATTAAACTTTAACAATATTTTTAAAACAATTTTCATCAAAAATAATGATATAATTCTTCTGCTGGACACTTAATTTAAAGACATTTGATTTACGTAGCTTCTTACACCCTTACAAACAATTATTGGCGCTCTTCCAATTTGTGATCTACCGAAACTTTTGTGATCTACTATTGATCTACTATTCATGGCATGTGATCTACTAGGAAAAAAGAAGACAGGGTTAGGGTTAGGGTTTAGTTTAATGGGAAAATAATTGTAGTTAATGGGTAGATTACATATTGGAATGTAAACAACTCGGTAGATCACATATTGAAGAGCACCAAATTATTTTCTATATCATTGGTGACTTTTGCTAGATTTCGCAACTAATTTCCATTATTTCCAAATTGGTAATCTGAACATTAGCTACATGAATCAGAGTAACCTCCCTTGTATTCTTTCACTTGAGGAAGCCGTCTGTTTTTCTCGGCATTTTCAGTTTACCGTAAATCTACATTGAAAATACGAATTTGTTCGAATCAATACAACTGAATGTTTTAACACGAAAATATCATAAATGTGTTCTTAATTGTGCTTGTGCATTTGAACTTTGAAATGAACTTAATTGTTATTAAGAACACATTTTATGATATTTTCGCTGTTTTAAAACATGCAGTTGTATTGATTACGGTGAAAGGAAAATGGACCGAGCAAAACAGACGGCTTCCTCAAAGGGAAAGAAACAAGGAGATGTTACTCTCATTTATGTAACTAATGTTCAGATTATCTCCAAATTTATTTTCTAACTTATGAAAATGTTTATCGTATAAAAAATATTGGATTTTACGGTACATCAACTGTTGAGTCATTTTAATGGCGACGACATTTTTGTTTTATTCTTGTTGTGTATTCAAATTTTTTTAACTCATCTTTAAACTCAATTTATTATTTATTTTTGATCGATTTGTCGCTGGTTTGTTTGTTTTGGTTTTTTTACGGCATACCACTCTCAGTGGGTCATTTAATGTCGACAAAAGATTTGAAATAAATTAATTCTTAATGGATACTCAATGTTTTTTATAAAACATTTTTTATTTAACCATAGATAGGACCCTAACGGACACTACACTCTGGGCCAGAGTGGACCTGGGAGTAATGTGATAAAGGGGCGCTTCACATTCCCCAAACCTCCAAACTAGAACCTCACATCAGATAGAGTTTAACGTCATACCAGGACATGAAGACCCTCAGCCATCGCCTTCTAGCACCCAGATAAAAAGGGTTGGGGGTTTGCCATAAGAGCAATAGGGTTGGGCAATCATATAGGTCTAGGGCTTGACGTGACTGCCGATTGATCTAAGAGGGCCCTCTCCGACGCTCGTCTAGCCTAAATAATAGCCAAAGTGGAGTGTTGTATGTAATGGACTGCTCAGCCATCTGGTTCCATTCTTAAGCATCAGCGGTCGCCACCGACGGCGAACAGGTGCCTCATTGGAGGAGTCTTGCCCCTCTGCAGAGGTGCAGTCGGTGTATTCTAACACCCTTCCCGACAGAGCGCGGATTTATTGCTGGATGCTCATCTTGGGAACTTGTTTCACATCCTACCCGTGGGTAAATATCTACTCTCAGACCCACTCTGACCCGGAGAGGAGTGCCTGTTAGGGCCCCTTCTATGGGTCAAATAGATGTTTGTTAATTATTAGATTTGTATAGGAATATCTACTCTCAAATCCACTCTGACCCGGAGAGGAGTGCCTGTTAGGGCCCCTTCTATATGGGTCAATAGATGTTTGTTATTATTAGATTTGAATAGGAATATCTACTCTCAGATCCACTCTAACCCGGGGAGAGTGCCTGTTAGGGCCCTCCGATGGTCAAATAGATGTTTGTTAGTTATTAGATTTGGGAATATATGTGAAATACAATAACTATGTGCTCTGCAGATTTGAGCTAACCGGCCCTCAATCGGCTTTGAAATCACAAGGTTCCGGGTTCGATACCGGTCCTCGCCAACTGAGCACATGAGTGCACATCTTGAGCAATCTGAACTGTGCAGTAAAGCATCTGGGGACTGACGGTAGGTTTGGCGCTCCCACCTCAGCAAAACAATCTCTCTGATCTAGCGCTAGTCAAAGGGGAATAGACTGTGTATAAACAAATGATGGGACTCATCGGAGAGTCCATTCACCGGGAGTCTATATTTTTCTTTCTTCTTTTTTTCTTTCTTTTCTTTTTTTTTTTTTTTTTCTTTCTTTTTTTTTTTTCTTCTTTTTTCCTTCTTTTTTTTTCTTGTTTTTTCGATTTGCACAGTTCCATGCTGTCATAAAGATAACGACCCTAAGTTGCGTTTTGAAAAACAAAAAACAATATCAAGATGAAGAAAATATTAGTTAAATGATAAAGAATTTTTTATCTATTTGTTGTTTGTTTCTTGTTTGTTTGTTTTTGTTGGGTTTTTTTTTTGGTTTTTTTTAGGGTTTATTTTATTTTAACTCATCCTACAGTAACAGATCTTCGTTGTCATAAAGATAATGACCGAAGTTGGAATAAAAAACTTTTTTTTCAAAAACCAAGCCAAAATCAAGATGAAGAAAAATAGTAATTAGATGATAAATCATTTATCTATCTATATTTTTCTTTTTTCTTTTTTTTTTCTTTTTTTGAGGGTTTTTTTTTTTTTGTTGTTGTTTGTTTTTTTTAAATTTAACTCAACCCGAAACGAACTTGTCTTCAGTAATAGAAAAATTATATTAGTTTATAATTTACCAAATCCCTCCGCACGAACAGATGTGACACAAGTTCAATTTTTTACAGAGTTTAAACAGATTGATTTCAGTTTTCCTTCTCCTAGACTGGTTTTCTTGACCAAGGTTGATATTTACCACTTACCCCACGTGTACGGGTTAGGCACAAGGCCTCTATTAATGTGGGACCACCACGAACCGAAGCTCATGGGAGGCGGGTGCAAAAATGCGTTGATCCGTCGGCATTCCCCCTCAAAGGAGCGCCTCAGACACCGGGCAATAAACCCATCCCCGCCCTTTAAATCGAGGGGAATGTGTTGCTGGAGGGATGGTTCCCTGGGATCAACGATGTTAACTTGTACGGTCAGGGCCGAAGCACCGGACCACCGGTCGAAGCCGTGTTTTTTGCCCTGTTTACCAATAGCTACAGGGGAAATAATTTAATTCATAACTTTCCCAAAGGTATTAGTGTTATGTGAAATGCAAATAGCCAGGTCCAGGATTTTAACTCGATTCTCCCTGTCCATTTTTACACTGATTACCATTACACAACAAAACCTCCATATTCAAGAAAATTAGATTCGTTTCGGTATTCACCCAACCCGTCACCAGCAGAACGCGATACATGGTCAGTTTTTTAAGCAGAATTTAACAGTTTTGAGTTTTCTTCTGCGAGACCGGACGCCATGCCAAAGTTTAAAGACCCCAGTCCGCCCTATTATTTACTCATAGCCAAAGAGAGAATAATTGGGTGCATACCGTACCCAAAGTTATTAGCGCTATGTGAAATGCAAACAGCCAGGTCCAGGATTTGAATTCCGTTTGTTAGTGTGCCTTTTTTTATACGCGATAATGTTACACGAAAAGCATTCCATATTCGAGAAAATTATATCTTTTATTAGGAAGTTGATTTAGAAAGGCTATCACAATGCAGTTTGGAATAAATAAAAAATAATAATACGGTAACAATGGTGTTGTATGTTGACCTGTATTTTTTTTATTTATTTCTTGAATTTTCGAGGTAATACTTTTATTTATTCCAAAACTGCATTGTGATAGCTTCTAAATCAACCTCCTAAACCAATACATACACAATGCTTCAAATTATGAACTCTCATATTCTTTTATGATTTACCCCCCTCGTGCGAGCAGGATGCCACACAAGGCCATTTTCAAGAGGAGTTTAACAGATTTTGAATTCAGGGTTTTCCTTCTTTTAGACTGGTTGCCATACCAAGGTTAAAATGCCCAGTCTGCCCTACTATTTATCCATAACTGTGAGGAGAATAATTGGATTCATATAGGGGCCGGGTTAGCTCAGTCTGTAGAAGAGTTCGGCTAGGAACCACTAGGTTCCTAGTTCGATACCGGGCCTCGCCAACTCAGCGTATGAGTAGCACAGGGATCTGTGCGGTTAAGTAACGAGCTGATGGTAGGTGTGGCACTCCCACCTCAGATGCAAAACCAATCTCCTTGGTCTAGCGCAAGTGAAAGGGGGTAGACTCCCTCGCTGATTGGCTGATACCGACTTTAGGCCGCGCCCGATGACTTTACTTTACTTACTACTTCGAATGATTAAAGTGCCCGGTTTGCCCTACTATTTACTCATAACTGGAGAGGAGAATAAGTAAAGTCGTCGGGTGGCCTAAAGACGGTATCAGCCAGATAGCGAGGGAATCTATCCCATTTTCACTAGCGCTAGACCAAGGAGATTATTTTTGCGTATGAGGTTGAGCGCCACACCTACATCAGATTCTAACTTTACCGCACAGATCCCTGTGCTACTCATACGCTAAGTTGGCGAGGACCGGTAAAGAACCCGGAACCTTGCGGTTCCTAGTCGGACACTCTACCGGCTGAGCTAAACCGCTAGTGCATCCATATCCAAGGTTATTAGCTCTATGGAAAAATCAAACAACCATGTCCAGAATTTGAACTCGAGTCGCCATGTTCATTTCCTCCACGGATAACCATTGCACTACAAACACGTTCATATTCGTTTATTGATGTTACACAAGAATGCGATGAGGGGGCAGATGAAATTCGGCCTCTGGAAATAGTATTGGTTTTTACTTTTACGCCAGGAATATTCTACCTAACCACGTTTTATTGACGTCAGTCTTGACGCCCATTTTGATATGATACATCGATTCTTAAATAGACTTTTAATAGATTTTACGATAGCTGTCTAAATAGAATGCGTGGCATCTGTTAACTATTTAAGTTTCTGTTTGTCAGTAGGTGTTTATATATATATATATATATATATATATATTATATATATATATATATATATATATATATAGACATATATATATATATATATATATATATATATATATATATTATATGGTGTCAAAGAATATCGAGATTTTTTGCTTACTTTTCACACGCCTTATAATCTGAAAAAAATAACGTTCCATTATTTAATTTTTTCAAATACAAGGTGTGTCAAAAAAATAACAAGTTTAAAGCTGTATTTACCAAGATAGAAATGAAAGATGAATGGAACGTTTTTTTTTTTTTTTTTTTTTTTTTTTCAGAAATACAAGTTATGTCAAAAAGTACAAAAAAATCTCGATATTTTTTCACACACCTTAATCTTATATATATAAAAGGAAGTTTGGTATGTACGTGTCGACTTATAATTCCAAAAAGAGACATGACTCAGATTCAAAATCTTGCATACACCTTAATACACTTCTAACTAAGAAACACGCCCAAATTTGGTTATGATTTTTCGATTAAGGGATATAATTAATTAATTTAAACAAAAATAAAACGATTTTCGGAAGGTATCGTTATAGCTGCTGCTGCCTGCTGTATTCAGCAGGGTACTTTTGCTAGTTATATATATATATATATATATAATATATATATATATATATATATATATAACCATCCTCTCCGCACGTGCAGGATGCGACACATGGTCAATTTCTTAAGCGGTGTGTAGGCCGACAAGCAAAGCCTACATCAATCAGGTTTGTACGGATAAGGGATGCCGTGTGAAAGACCTGCCCGAAGCGATGACCGATAGGAACTAGTGGCGAGGGAGAATCATGGGAATCCGTGCTGACAGTACGGCATGATGATGATGATGATGATGATGATGATGATGATGATGATTATTGTTAAAGTTCCGTTACTTGTTGCGAAATTTCATAATTTACTAAAAAGAAAATTCTCAAAAATAATAAGATTCTGAGAATTGTTTATTATATACACTAGCAAATATATGCACCCTCCGGATGCAAGTATTTAGGTTTTAATGTAATAAAATTCATATTAAATTAGAAAGGCTAATGAAACTAAATAAGAATGCAGATAAAAAGATTTAAAACAGAGGGGAGTATAATCGAAAAATAGAATAACTGAAACTTATTCTTCCATTATTTATTGGTAAATTTTCCTAATTTAACTATTTAGTTAAAATAGGAAGTAAAGAATAAAATTACAGTTATTTCTTCTTGTTAATGGATTTCTTTTCAGATTTATCACTGAGATCTTTGCTCATATTCAATAAGATAAAACCAAACAATTAGAAATCAATAATACTAAGCACATATCTATTAAAATCAAAGTTTTAATATCAATATGCAAATGAGCCTTCCTGCTCACACTGTAAACTGCTATTTTAGTGTATATATAAATACAATTGCATGTTATAAGTATGTAGATATGGTCAACAGTATTAATAATGTAAAACCATTTTATTAATAATTGAAGTTTAAATAAAAATAAAATCATGGACAATGTGGCGTAAATAACAAGGAATTGTGACTATGAGTAGTAATATAGCTCCATTATAATAAGATATATATACACCTCGCACGCACACACACACACACACATATTATATATATATATATATATATATATATATATATATTAAAGTTATTATTGCCTCTACTTAGATATTGAGCACTTTTTTACTTTTTTAGCTTTAGATAAATCCTAGCGGTTTTGATATATATATTTTTTTCATATATATTATATAATATATATATAGTATATATATATATATTGCTGTGTGTGTGTGTGTGTGTGTGCTGTGTGTGCCTGATTATATACTATATATATATATAATATATATATATTATATAGAAAGAAGAGTAGAGAGAGAGAGAGAGAGAGACAGTACAGACAGGACGAGAGCGAGCAGAGAGAGAGACGGGCAGAGAATTATCAGATTATACATGATATTTTCTTTTTAGAGAGAATTATGGCTTTTCGCTTACAATAAGGAGCTTTAAACAACAATCATCATCATCATCGTCATCATCATGACTTGCTTCAGGGCTCTGAAAAAGAGTCTGGATGAAACTGGAAATCAGTTCGGGAAGAACTGAGCACCCATCCAGGACTACAGCAATGTTAAGATCGGCTAGAATACGTCATAAGAGTCTAGGAGACCTGAATAGACTTGCTGTCAAACTCAGCCTCCAGTGAAGCACCGGTCTAAGCGGGTATGAAAAAATTCGAAGAATAATAATAATAATAATTAATAATAATTTAATGAATAATAATAAATAATGATGATGATTTTTAAAGATTGCATCTGCAGAACATAGTAAAAATGAAGAGTCCCAAGGAGCTTAACAAATAATAATAAGTTATACATTTTAAGATTGAAGTGAGAGATTGTTGCATATAGGGAGATGCACAAGGTTGCTATAACAAGCAACTAATAAGGATAAACTTTTTTTAGTTAATATTGAGAAGATATTAAAAAGGGCAGATGCCCTAGCGAAGGCATAATAAACAAATATATGTTTAAGGTTGAATGTTAGGAGATAGTAAAAAAAGGGAAGATGTCCAATATGCGTAGGCTGATTTTTCCCTTTTTTAAAAATTATCAATTCTCCCAAACAGCTTAAAAGTGTGTGTTGGTATAATAATACTGATACCAAAAATTAGATATTTTGCTTGCACTATTGTTTGAGAAATAGTATTCAAAGCATCGTCACTAAATCATCGCTTGCGGAAAATTTATGCCTAGAAATTGTTAGGAAAATATAGCTATTTCAATATTTAAAACAGAAAGGTTTAAATGCAAACGGAATTAAAATATCATAACTAGAATTCAAATTGAAAATATGCTCCCCATCACAACCGACACTTCGATGCTACTACTCTTTACCTAATATAATTAAGTAGCTAACAATGATACACTTCAAGAAAGCAATATAATTTCCTCAAAATGAAGGCAATGTTTTAAAGAAAAAAAATATTTGTGTGAATTCTTTATGGTTAATTTTTCAACTGTTTTTAACCATATGGGCAGGACGTTTTACAGTTCCTTTAAAATTCGACCCTACCCCTTTAATAAATTTCTTTTTCTTTTCCTC
>CM042152.1:68965814-68994388 GCA_023376005.1 Doryteuthis pealeii | reverse complement strand
GGAGAGAGATGAGACCCTGAAAACCCGAAAAATAAATAACTTTTTTGAATGTTTTTTTCACAGTCTGATAGATTGGTGTGCAATTGATAATAAATCCATTGAAAGAAGAAAAAAATTAAAAACAAACATTTTAGATGGGGGTGGGTGGGGGTGGAGGGTTCTGAAAGTTCAGGTCCGCCAATATTATATTGATATTGTGATTCTCTAATTTTCTTAATTTTTTTTCTGTTTAAAGAGGCATAACAAATAAATGATTGATCTGAAAAAATATCTAAAAATCGAGATGCCCAAAATAGAATGTAATAAATTATGTACTAAATATGTAATGAATAGGTCTTAATATTTCTTTTGTTTAAAGATAAATGTTTAAAGATAAATAATTCATAAATTATGTACTAAATATGTAATGAATAGGTTTTAATATTTATCTTTTCATGAATAATATTTTTCTTTGGCGTAAAAAATTTGGAAACTTAAATGTTTTTAGTGAACTTATTAATATAAGTGTATCTGAAGCTCGCTCGTAACTCAAATTTTAGCTCGCCACTCAAAGCAACAATTCGACCGAGTAGCAAGTCATAACTTGGAAAACTTGTAAGTTGGGGCATTAGGGTAGGTCAATTTTGGAACTGTAATGTTTCCCATTTGGCGAAAGTTGCATATTAACATAAAGATTACACACAAAATGTTTTTCGTCAAAACTTTGCCTTCGTTTGAAGAAATATATTTCAATCTTTCAATCAGTGTTACAGCTTAATTATTAGGTAAAAAGCAGCAGATCGGAGGTGTCGGTTATGAATGTGTGCGCGTGTGGTGGGGGGCATATTTTCAAATTGAATTCTAGTTATGATATTTTATTCGTTTCGTTTAAAATGACAACCTTTTCTGTTCTAAATATTGAAATTGCTATATTTTCTAACCAATTTCCTGGCTACATTTTGCGAAAGCGAGGATTTTTGGTGCATTTTAGTAGACGATTTTTGATATACTATTTCTCAAACAATGGTGCAAGTAGAGATCTAATTTTTGGTATCAGACAACTTTCACTGTTTGGGAGAATTTGATATCTTTAAAAATGTGAAAAAGTTATCAACCTATTGGAGCAGTCGTAAGTCAAGGTATAACTGTATTTTTTAGTTATTGTTAAACCAACATACAACTTTCACTTTTGGGAGAATTTGATATTTTTTAAAAAGTGAAAAATCAACCTACTCTATTGGGGCAGTCGTAGGTCAAGGTATAACTGTATTTTTAGTTATTGTTAAACCAACATACAACTTTCACTTTTTTGGGAGAATTTGATATTTTTTAAAAAGTGAAAAATCAACCTACTCTATTGGAGCAGTCGTAAGTCAAGGTATAACTGTATTTTTAGTTATTGTTAAACCAACACACAACTTTCACTTTTTGGGAGAATTTGATATTTTTTAAAAAGTGAAAAATCAACCTACTCTATTGGGGCAGTCTTAGGTCAAGGTATAACTGTATTTTAGTTATTGTTAAACCAACATACAACTTTCACTTTTTGGGAGAATTTGATATTTTAAAAAAAGTGAAAATCAACCTACTCTATTTAGTAAGTCATGGTATAACTGTATTTTTGATTATGTATTCATGTAATTTGTATATGTTTTTGTCTTTTAATAATTTTGTTAGTTTGTTGTTGTATTGTGTAGTGTCCCTGGTGACAACACTACCCCCCTTTTTTGTTTGCAAAAGACAAAAGGGTATTGTGACAGACATATTGGCGCTGTTGGTTTGTTTCTGGGTGTTAGCATGAGTCTTCAGATGGTCTGCATAAACCGCCTTTGATAACAGCACGCGTCTGCACACGACACACTTCTAAGGATGCACATTAGACGTCAACTGTGAATAAGTGTCCCTTTGAAGACCCCCCCCATTTGACTTGAACTTGTTTAAAGTTCTCAACATCAAAAGTGTTGAATATTTTCCTAATGAAGTGCCTACGTTCTGCACGATTCAGATTTAACCCTTCCCCCATCCCTGCACATTCATGTGTACTTCCTTACATCTGACATACAGGCATAAATATACAGGGTGATTGAAAAGTAAATCCCTATTTCAAACTATTTCTAATTTTAGTATTATTTGGATTATTCGGACTCCGCCCTGTCGGTGGGGCGTTAGAATGCACCGACTGCACCTCTGCAGAGGGGTAAGACTCCCCCAATGGGGCCACCTGTTGGCCGTGGGTGGCGACCCGTGATGCTTAAGGATAGAGCCTAGGTGGATGAGCAGTTCATGACATGCAATACTCCACTTTGGCCCTATCTTGGGCTAGACGGGCGGTCGGAGAGGCTCCCCCCGATCAATCGGCTGGTCACGTCAAGCCCTAGCACCTATATGATTGCCCCAACCCTATTGCCCTTATGGCAAGCCCCAACCCCTTTTTATCATATGGGTGCTAGAAGGCGGTGGCTGCGGGTCTACATGTCCCGGGAATGACGTTAAACTCTATCTGATGGTGAGGTTCCAGTTCTGGAGGTTTGGGGAATGTGGAGCACCCCTTCATCACCATTGCTCCCTGGTCCACTCTGACCCGGAGTGGTAGTACCTGTTAGGGTCCCATCTATGGATTAAATAGAAAAAACGTATTTTAAAAAGAAATTGTATTATCCATTAAGAATTGATTTATTTCAAAACTTTATCAGCATTAAATGACCCACTGAGGTTGATATGCCGTAAAACAAAACAAAACAAACAAAAAAATTATTCGGACTATTATCTTCATCTTTATTGTTATCTGTACAACGTTTTCGGCTGATATGCCTCCGGTACCTCAACTATGGTTAGCGGATTGAATAAAGTGTTGGGTTGAAAGTTCCGTAATGTCTCCCGATTACGACAAGAAGGTTCCCGAGTTCGAAAAGAAGGTTCCCGAGTTGGAGAAGGTTATCGATTCCGACCAGAAATACCCGAAGAAAACCGGGGGGCACATCGACCGAAACGTTGTACAGATAACTATAAAGAAGAGGACAATAGTCCAAATAATCCAAATAATACTAATTATCAAGCCCCATCTAAAAAATTCAGAGAAATATTTCTATATTTTTTTACATGCAGTTACATTTTTCGTAATTCTTTAATGTATGTTCCTTAATATATGGTAATTAAATCTGTATTGATGTTTTTCTTTACTATTGATGTTCTTTATGTTTGTTTGTGAATGGCTGAATCACAATTTTCCTGCGAGATGGATGGGTAGACGTGGTCCACATGATTTGCCGGACAGAAGCCCTGATTTAACACCCTGTCACTTTTTTCTTTGGGGTTGATTGAAGGAGCACGTCTACTCTACGAAACAAACAACTCTGGAAGAAATTGAAGGACGATTACGAGAAGTAATTTCTGTCATTCCACAAGTGTTCCTGGGAAGATTTTTTTTACATACGGAAGAGAGTTAATCTAAAATCAATTTGTATATTTAAAGAGACGCTCCTCGTGTAATGGTTATCGCCGTAGGAAATGGACACGGCATTTCAAGCAGTACAAATATCTCAATAGTACTAATACCATTGTATGGCTGTTTTATTTGTCTGAATGTTTAAGATGAGGCTTGATAATTTGTATTTTTTAGATTTTCTGTTGTCCTCATCTTTATTGTTATATACACAACGTTTCTTATGAAGGCTCGTAGTGTAATGGTTAAAGTCGCGGGTAATGGATTCACTCAAGGAAAACTATGCATCCAACTACTCTCCCTCCAGCTATGGGTAAATAGTAGAACAGACTGTGCTCTTTAACCTTGGCTAGGTAACCAGTCTAGGAGAAAGAAAACTCTGAATTCAAGCCTGTTAAACTCCGCTTAAGAGATTGACATTGTGCATCCTACTTGTGCAAAGTGGTTGTTAAATGTATTCACAACGTTTCGGTCGATGTGCCCTTATTGATAAAAAGTGAAAATTTAAAAAAAATGTGTTAAAAAATTTTGAGTTTGAAGAACAATTGAATACCCATCAAGAATGAATAAAACAAAATGTCTTCAGCATAAATTAACCCAGCAAGGGTTGCCTTGTCGTAAAATCCATCCATCCAACCAACCAACTAATCTTCCGTGTTCTAATCAATATGACAGGTGTATTACTTTTGAAGTTGACGCTTGAGGTTTTCATGCTCAATTCGTTCACTCTCAAAACTGGTACAGCCATCATCCGCCTGGATTATTCATTCAGCTCTCTTCAATGCCAGCCTTTCCTACTTGTCAGGATCTATTTTTTTAAATTTTTACAAGGTTGCTTTTTAGGTAATTCTTGTACGTCTTCCAAGGCTTATGCTGTGGTCTAAATACATACATACATACATACATACATACATATATACATGCATGTTGATTGCTACTCCTTAGTCATGTCATTGTCTGAAGGAGTATCTGTACATAGATGGATATGTAAAGTTTTTTAGTGCCATCCTTGGCCAGTTGAAAAGGGCTTAAAGAAAATCCTATGTTATGGAATCCTTTGGTGATCCCTTGGTAAGCGTATAAGTCCTATCCTGCGTATTGGTAAAGGTCCAGTGATTTAATCCTACGTCCGTCGTCCATGGATGTTACAGTAATCATGACCAATAGGGTCGGTTAAGTATTGTATCAGCCTCAGAGTACTGCCAGTGATTGGCCAAGGAATAGATTACATGATCTCGCCTAGTCTATAAGTAGGAACGGGGATCTAGCACACACCTTATATAGTGAAAAAATCTCAACAGGATAATATAGAGATATGGCTTTGTACGACAGCTAAGTCTCTCTCTCTTGGTTCAAATAGTTCAGATCCAACAACAAGCAGAAGCAAGATAGCCAGCAACAAATCAAACTGCAGACCAACAGGATGCGAGGAATGGTCGTCCGCTGGATGTTTTCTTCTAAGAAAATATGCCATCTTTATCAACATCTTTTTACACTGAATTATTTATTTCAAAATGTATATCGTTATTGTTCGTTGAGAGAATATTTTCTTTCTTAAGAGTCACAAAAATCAAAGTCTTCCACATACATACATACATAGCAATAGCATAATCTTTACAGATCACTGCCCTCCTTCACAATCCTATAACCCCAGCACCAGAACCTTTCCTCTCATGAGCCTTTAAATGACTCATCAATCCCGCTGCGGATCCACAAAGTTTGATGCAAATATGACATAGGAAGGACGTCCTTCCCATTGTATCGGATGGATCAGATGATAACATACATACATACATACATACATACTTAAAAAGCACTGTTCTTTTTAGAACTATATAAATTAATTTTTTTCTATCTTTATTTTCACAGGTGTTCGAAGGAGAGGAAAAATTGACAAGTAACAACAGTTTCCTAGGAGAATTCGAACTGACCCTCCGCCGTATCCTAAGGCAAAGTACACATTGCAGTCATCTTTGAACTTGACGTTAATGGACTTTTAAATGTCGAGGCCGTTGACCAGAACACTGGCCTCTCTACCCACATCACTATCCAAAGCGGTCAGCTACCCCAGGAAATGGATACCATGCTTAGTGAGGTCGATGAGCCGAGACGCAGAGAAAGTGATTGCGTCTATGGCGCAGCCCGTGAACGTCTACTGAGTGCTCGATGGCTCGTCAGCGAGTACAAACACGTGTTAACAGTAACCGAGCGACGAGATGTACTGGAAACCTGCCAGCGGACAATGGAATGGCTCGATGAGTACTCCAGCTGTATCATGGAGGAGTACGAAATAAGGAGACGTGAACTCGGTCGGGTGATGGCCCCCTGATAATCAAGCTACCCTGCAGTGTGGCCATGTCATTGAGGCCAGATGACCTATTAGCGGGAATCTGGGAAGAGTCGTATTTTGATCGAAATAATTAGAATTAATTATTGAAGGTGAGGAGGAGGGGTGGTGGTGGTGTACGAGTTGATGGAGCGGTTGAAAGCAATATCTGTATTCACTCGTTTACAGGGTGGTCCGAAAGTCTTGTCACCCGTACATATTGTTTTTTTTATTTACTTTTTTTTTTAATAATATGTTTTAATAATACTAGCAAATATATGCACCCTCCGGGTGCAAGTATTTAAGTTTTAATATAAATAAAATATCATTAAATTAGAAAGGCTAATGAAACTGAATAAGAAGTAGATAAAAAGATTTGGAACAGAGGGAGTAAGATTGAAAAATAGAACAGCTTTGAACTATTCCATCATTTTCCCTTACTCCCGTCTTTCATTGTTAAATTTTCCTAATTTAACTGTTTAGTTAAAATAGGAAGTAAGAATAATATTAGTTATTTCCTCTTGTTAAGGGATTCTTTTTAAGATTTATTGAAGAGATTTTTGCTCATATTCATTAAGATAACCAAAAAATTAGAAATCAATAATACTAAGCATATATTTATTAAAATCAAATTTTTAATATCAATATGCAAATTAACTTTCCCATTCACACTACAAACCGCTATTTTTGTTGTATATATAAATACAACTGCATATTGTTAGTATGTAGATATGGTCAACAGTATTAATAATCTAAAAACAATTTTATTATATTATAATAATTGAGGTTTAAATGAAAATAAAATCATGGAGAATGTGACGTAAATAACAAAGGGAATGTTACTTGAGTAGTAATATAGTTTCGGTTACAGACAGAAAAACACAATCTCCATTATAATAAGATGTTTTGTAACTCCCTATTTTAAACTACTTTAATTTAATTTTTTTTCTAGAATTTTACCACTAAAATATCTTTAAAAATTAAATAATTTTCTAGAATTTCGTGTTGTATTATGTAATTATATTACCTCTAGTAAAATATATAGATGGTAAAAGATTTTGGACCACCCTGTAGATTAATTTACAGGATGGTCCGAAAGTCTTGTCACCTGTACATTTTTTTCTTTACTTATATCATTTTAACAATATGTTTTAATAATATCTTTCGTAATCATTTTACCTAAAATAATATTTTTTTCTAGAATTTCACTATGTAAATTATTCTACCTCTAGAAATATCTTTAGAAATTAAATAATTTTTTTTTTAGAATTTGGGGTTGTATAATGTAATTATTTAACCTCTAATAAAACATGTAGGTGTGACAAGACCTTCGGACCATCCTGTACATAAATCTACAGGGTGGTCCGAAAGTCTTGTCATCCCTACTTATTGTTTTAACTTTCATTATTTTTCGTTTTAATAATATAATATATAAGGTATGTAATTTTCTTACTTCTAAAAATGTATGGGGGTGACAAGATTTTTGGACCACTTTATATATAGTGATAAATCATTTTAAAAAAATAATGAAAGTTAAAACAATAAGTAGGGATGACAAGACTTTCGGACCACCCTGTAGATTTATGTACAGGATGGTCCGAAGGTCTTGTCACACCTACATGTTTTATTAGAGGTTAAATAATTACATTATACAACCCAAATTCTAAAAAAAATTATTTAATTTCTAAAGATATTTCTAGAGTAGAATAATTTACATAGTGAAATCTAGAAAAAATATTATTTTAGGTAAATGATTACGAAAGATATTATTAAAACATATTGTTAAAATGATATAAGTAAAGAAAAAAATGTACAGGTGACAAGACTTTCGGACCATCCTGTAAATTAATCTACAGGGTGGTCCAAAAGTCTTGTTACCATCTATATATTTTACTAGAGGTAATATAATTACATAATACAACACGAAATCTAGAAAATTATTTAATTTTTAAAGATATTTTAGTGGTAAAATTCTAGAAAAAAATTAAATAAAGTAGTTTAAAAATAGGGAGTTACAAAACATCTTATTATAATGGAGATTGTGTTTTTCTGTCTGTAACCGAAACTATATTACTACTCAAGTAACAATTCCCTTTGTTATTTACGTCACATTCTCCATGATTTATTTCATTTAAACCTCAATTATTATAATATAATAAAATTGTTTTTAGATTATTAATACTGTTGACCATATCTACATACTAACAATATGCAGTTGTATTTATATATACAACAAAATAGCGGTTTGTAGTGTGAATGGGAAAGTTAATTTGCATATTGATATTAAAAATTTGATTTTAATAAATATATGCTTAGTATTATTGATTTTTAATTTTTTGGTTTTATCTTAATGAATATGAGCAAAAATCTCTTCATAAATCTTAAAAAGAAATCCTTAACAAGAGGAAATAACTAATATTATTCTTTACTTCCTATTTAACTAAACAGTTAAATTAGGAAAATTTAACAATGAAAGACGGGAGTAAGGGAAAAATGATGGAATAGTTTTAAAAGCTGTTCTATTTTTCAATCTTACTCCTCTGTTCCAAATCTTTTTATCTACATTCTTATTCAGTTTCATTAGCCTTTCTAATTTAATGATATTTTATTATATTAAAACTTAAATACTTGCACCGGAGGGTGCATATATTTGCTAGTATTTATTAAAACATATTATTAAAATAAAAAAGTAAATAAAAAAACAATATGTACGGGTGACAAGACTTTCGGACCACCCTGTAAACGAGTGAATACAGATATTGCTTCAACCGCTCCCATCAACTCGTACACCACCACCACCCCTCCTCCTCACCTTCAATAATTAATTCTAATTATTTCGATCAAAATACGACTCTTCCAGATTCCCGCTAATAGGTCATCTGGCCTCATGACATGGCCACACTGCAGGGTAGCTTGATTATCAGGGGGGCCATCACCCGACGAGTTCACGTCTCCTTATTTCGTACTCCTCCATGATACAGCTGGAGTACTCATCGAGCCATTCCATTGTCCGCTGGCAGGTTTCCAGTACATCTCGTCGCTCGGTTACTGTTAACACGTGTTTGTACTCGCTGACGAGCCATCGAGCACTCAGTAGACGTTCACGGGCTGCGCCATAGACGCAATCACTTTCTCTGCGTCTCGGCTCATCGACCTCACTAAGCATGGTATCCATTTCCTGGGGTAGCTGACCGCTTTGGATAGTGATGTGGTAGAGAGGCCAGTGTTCTGGTCAACGGCCTCGACATTTAAAAAGTCCATTAACGTCAAGTTCAAAGATGACTGCAATGTGTACTTTGCCTTTAGGATACGGCGGGAGGGTCAGTTCGAATTCTCCTAGGAAACTGTTGTTACTTGTCAATTTTTCCTCTCCTTCGAACACCTGTGAAAATAAAGATAGAAAAAATTAATTTATATAGTTCTAAAAAGAACAGTGCTTTTTAAGTATGTATGTTATGTATGTATGTATGTTATCATCTGATCCATCCGATACAATGGGAAGGACGTCCTTCCTATGTCATATTTGCATCAAACTTTGTGGATCCGCAGCGGGATTGATGAGTCATTTAAAGGCTCATGAGAGGAAAGGTTCTGGTGCTGGGTTATAGGATTGTGAAGGGAGGGCAGTGATCTGTAAAGATTATGCTATTGCTATGTATGTATGTATGTGGGAAGACTTTGATTTTTGTGACCTTAAGAAAGAAAATTCTCTCAACGAACAATAACGATATACATTTTGAAATAAATAATTCAGTGTAAAAAGATGTTGATAAAGATGGCATATTTTCTTAGAAGAAAACATCCAGCGGACGACCATTCCTCGCATCCTTTGGTCTGCAGTTTGATTTGTTGCTGGCTATCTTGCTTCTGCTTGTTGTTGGATCTGAACTATTTGAACCAAGAGAGAGAGACTTAGCTGTCGTACAAAGCCATATCTCTATATTATCCTGTTGAGATTTTTTCACTATATAAGGTGTGTGCTAGATCCCCGTTCCTACTTATAGACTAGGCGAGATCATGTAATCTATTCCTTGGCCAATCACTGGCAGTACTCTGAGGCTGATACAATACTTAACCGACCCTATTGGTCATGATTACTGTAACATCCATGGACGACGGACGTAGGATTAAATCACTGGACCTTTACCAATACGCAGGATAGGACTTATACGCTTACCAAGGGATCACCAAAGGATTCCATAACATAGGATTTTCTTTAAGCCCTTTTCAACTGGCCAAGGATGGCACTAAAAAACTTTACATATCCATCTATGTACAGATACTCCTTCAGACAATGACATGACTAAGGAGTAGCAATCAACATGCATGTATATATGTATGTATGTATGTATGTATGTATGTATTTAGACCACAGCATAAGCCTTGGAAGACGTACAAGAATTACCTAAAAAGCAACCTTGTAAAAATTTAAAAAAAAGATCCTGACAAGTAGGAAAGGCTGGCATTGAAGAGAGCTGAATGAATAATCCAGGCGGATGATGGCTTGCCAGTTTTGAGAGTGAACGAATTGAGCATGAAAACCTCAAGCGTCAACTTCAAAAGTAATACACCTGTCATATTGATTAGAACACGGAAGATTAGTTGGTTGGTTGGATGGATGGATTTTACGACAAGGCAACCCTTGCTGGGTTAATTTATGCTGAAGACATTTTGTTTTATTCATTCTTGATGGGTATTCAATTGTTCTTCAAACTCAAAATTTTTTAACATTTTTTTTAAAATTTTCACTTTTTATCAATAAGGGCACATCGACCGAAACGTTGTGAATACATTTAACAACCACTTTGCACAAGTAGGATGCACAATGTCAATCTCTTAAGCGGAGTTTAACAGGCTTGAATTCAGAGTTTTCTTTCTCCTAGACTGGTTACCTAGCCAAGGTTAAAGAGCACAGTCTGTTCTACTATTTACCCATAGCTGGAGGGAGAGTAGTTGGATGCATAGTTTTCCTTGAGTGAATCCATTACCCGCGACTTTAACCATTACACTACGAGCCTTCATAAGAAACGTTGTGTATATAACAATAAAGATGAGGACAACAGAAAAATCTAAAAAATACAAATTATCAAGCCTCATCTTAAACATTCAGACAAATAAAACAGCCATACAATGGTATTAGTACTATTGAGATATTTGTACTGCTTGAAATGCCGTGTCCATTTCCTACGGCGATAACCATTACACGAGGAGCGTCTCTTTAAATATACAAATTGATTTTAGATTAACTCTCTTCCGTATGTAAAAAAAATCTTCCCAGGAACACTTGTGGAATGACAGAAATTACTTCTCGTAATCGTCCTTCAATTTCTTCCAGAGTTGTTTGTTTCGTAGAGTAGACGTGCTCCTTCAATCAACCCCAAAGAAAAAAGTGACAGGGTGTTAAATCAGGGCTTCTGTCCGGCAAATCATGTGGACCACGTCTACCCATCCATCTCGCAGGAAAATTGTGATTCAGCCATTCACAAACAAACATAAAGAACATCAATAGTAAAGAAAAACATCAATACAGATTTAATTACCATATATTAAGGAACATACATTAAAGAATTACGAAAAATGTAACTGCATGTAAAAAAATATAGAAATATTTCTCTGAATTTTTAGATGGGGCTTGATAATTAGTATTATTTGGATTATTTGGACTATTGTCCTCTTCTTTATAGTTATCTGTACAACGTTTCGGTCGATGTGCCCCCCGGTTTTCTTCGGGTATTTCTGGTCGGAATCGATAACCTTCTCCAACTCGGGAACCTTCTTTTCGAACTCGGGAACCTTCTTGTCGTAATCGGGAGACATTACGGAACTTTCAACCCAACACTTTATTCAATCCGCTAACCATAGTTGAGGTACCGGAGGCATATCAGCCGAAACGTTGTACAGATAACAATAAAGATGAAGATAATAGTCCGAATAATTTTTTTGTTTGTTTTGTTTTGTTTTACGGCATATCAACCTCAGTGGGTCATTTAATGCTGATAAAGTTTTGAAATAAATCAATTCTTAATGGATAATACAATTTCTTTTTAAAATACGTTTTTCTATTTAATCCATAGATGGGACCCTAACAGGTACTACCACTCCGGGTCAGAGTGGACCAGGGAGCAATGGTGATGAAGGGGTGCTCCACATTCCCCAAACCTCCAGAACTGGAACCTCACCATCAGATAGAGTTTAACGTCATTCCCGGGACATGTAGACCCGCAGCCACCGCCTTCTAGCACCCATATGATAAAAAGGGGTTGGGGCTTGCCATAAGGGCAATAGGGTTGGGGCAATCATATAGGTGCTAGGGCTTGACGTGACCAGCCGATTGATCGGGGGAGCCTCTCCGACCGCCCGTCTAGCCCAAGATAGGGCCAAAGTGGAGTATTGCATGTCATGAACTGCTCATCCACCTAGGCTCTATCCTTAAGCATCACGGGTCGCCACCCACGGCCAACAGGTGGCCCCATTGGGGGAGTCTTACCCCTCTGCAGAGGTGCAGTCGGTGCATTCTAACGCCCCACCGACAGGGCGGAGTCCGAATAATCCAAATAATACTAAAATTAGAAATAGTTTGAAATAGGGATTTACTTTTCAATCACCCTGTATATTTATGCCTGTATGTCAGATGTAAGGAAGTACACATGAATGTGCAGGGATGGGGGAAGGGTTAAATCTGAATCGTGCAGAACGTAGGCACTTCATTAGGAAAATATTCAACACTTTTGATGTTGAGAACTTTAAACAAGTTCAAGTCAAATGGGGGGGGGGTCTTCAAAGGGACACTTATTCACAGTTGACGTCTAATGTGCATCCTTAGAAGTGTGTCGTGTGCAGACGCGTGCTGTTATCAAAGGCGGTTTATGCAGACCATCTGAAGACTCATGCTAACACCCAGAAACAAACCAACAGCGCCAATATGTCTGCTCACAATACCCTTTTGTCTTTTGCAAACAAAAAAGGGGGGTAGTGTTGTCACCAGGGACACTACACAATACAACAACAAACTAACAAAATTATTAAAAGACAAAAACATATACAAATTACATGAATACATAATCAAAAATACAGTTATACCATGACTTACTAAATAGAGTAGGTTGATTTTTCACTTTTTTAAAATATCAAATTCTCCCAAAAAGTGAAAGTTGTATGTTGGTTTAACAATAACTAAAAATACAGTTATACCTTGACCTAAGACTGCCCCAATAGAGTAGGTTGATTTTTCACTTTTTAAAAAATATCAAATTCTCCCAAAAAGTGAAAGTTGTGTGTTGGTTTAACAATAACTAAAAATACAGTTATACCTTGACTTACGACTGCTCCAATAGAGTAGGTTGATTTTTCACTTTTTAAAAAATATCAAATTCTCCCAAAAAAGTGAAAGTTGTATGTTGGTTTAACAATAACTAAAAATACAGTTATACCTTGACCTACGACTGCCCCAATAGAGTAGGTTGATTTTTCACTTTTTAAAAAATATCAAATTCTCCCAAAAAGTGAAAGTTGTATGTTGGTTTAACAATAACTAAAAATACAGTTATACCTTGACTTACGACTGCTCCAATAGGGTTGATTAACTTTTCACATTTTTTAAGATATCAAATTCTCCCAAACAGTGAAAGTTGTCTGATACCAAAAATTAGATCTCTTACTTGCACCATTGTTTGAGGAAATAGTATCAAAAATCGTCTACTAAAATGCACCAAAAATCCTCGCTTTCGCAAAATGTAGCCAGGAAATTGGTTAGAAAATATAGCAATTTCAATATTTAGAACAGAAAAGGTTGTCATTTTAAACGAAACGAATAAAATATCATAACTAGAATTCAATTTGAAAATATGCCCCCCACCACACGCGCACACATCATAACCGACACCTCCGATCTGCTGCTTTTTACCTAATAATTAAGCTGTAACACTGATTGAAAGATTGAAATATATTTCTTCAAACGAAGGCAAAGTTTTGACGAAAAACATTTTGTGTGGTAATTCTTTATGTTAATATGCAACTTTCGCCAAATGGGAAACATTACAGTTCCAAAATTGACCTACCCTAATGCCCCAACTTACAAGTTTTCCAAGTTATGACTTGCTACTCGGTCGAATTGTTGCTTTGAGTGGCGAGCTAAAATTTGAGTTACGAGCGAGCTTCAGATACACTTATATTAATAAGTTCACTAAAAACATTTAAGTTTCCAAATTTTTTACGCCAAAGAAAAATATTATTCATGAAAAGATAAATATTAAAACCTATTCATTACATATTTAGTACATAATTTATGAATTATTTATCTTTAAACATTTATCTTTAAACAAAAGAAATATTAAGACCTATTCATTACATATTTAGTACATAATTTATTACATTCTATTTTGGGCATCTCGATTTTTAGATATTTTTTCAGATCAATCATTTATTTGTTATGCCTCTTTAAACAGAAAAAAAATTAAGAAAATTAGAGAATCACAATATCAATATAATATTTGGCGGACCTGAACTTTCAGAACCCTCCACCCCCACCCACCCCCATCTAAAATGTTTGTTTTTAATTTTTTTTCTTCTTTCAATGGATTATTATCAATTGCACACCAATCTATCAGACTGTGAAAAAAACATTCAAAAAAGTTATTTATTTTTCGGGTTTTCAGGGGTGCTCAGTTCCCCGTATAAGTTTATCGTAAATTGATCCCCCTTATCGATAGATTGGTGTGCAATCGATAATAATCCGTTGAAAAAAAAAAAAAAAATTTTTTTTTTTAATTTTTAGATGGGGGGGGGGGGTTGAAAGTTCAGGTCCGCCCAATATTTATATACAGATAATTTTGCTTTGTGTTGACAGCTAAAATTCGAGGTATGAGCGTGCTTATGTTAATAAGTGCACCAAAAACATTTAAGTTTCCAGATTTTTTACGTAAAATAAAATATTATTTATAAAACGATTCACATTAAAACATATCACAGCCCATAATTCATTACATTCTATTTAATTATATTTTTATACAATACATTGCTATTTTTTCTTATTTAAAAAAACGTAACAGAAAAATTAAGGCGTTTTCGGCGGGGTAGGCTCTGGAACAGATTAATGGCATTTCAATTTATTTTAATGGGGAAAGTTAATGTGATATACAAGTATTTACAATTGAATTAAATTTCCCATGAGAAGTTGATATGCCATTAAATAGATAAACCAAACCAAACCAATAATTAGTTATGACTACAAAAGGGCCGGTTTAGCTCAGTCGGTAGAGCGTTCGGCTAGGAATCACAAGGTTCCTGGTTCGATACCGGCCCTCGCCAACTCAGCGTATAGTAGCACAGGGATCTATGTGGTAAAGTGAGGAGCTGATGGTAGGTCTGGTGCTCCACTTCAAATGCTAGAATAATCTCCTTGGTCTGACGCTAGTGAAAAGGGCATATACTCCCTCGCTGTCTGGCTGATATCGACATTACGCCGCCCCAACGACTTTTACGAAAATTTATTAATGAATCAAATTTAGGCATTAAATAGCCCATAAAGAGTTGATATGCCTTTAAACAAATAAACCTAGGCAAACCTATAGATAGTTATGATTACGATCAAACATTTAAAAATGAATCAAATTTTAGCATTAGATAACCCATAAAGAGCTGATATGCCTTTAAACAAATAAACTAAAACAAACCTATAAATAGTTATGATTACAATCAAACATTTAAAAATGAATCACATTTTGGCATTAAATAACCCATAAAGAGTTGATATGCCGTAACACAAATAAACCAAATCAACCAGGATATTCTTTTTTAGGAGGATCTCCCCCTCCCCCCATCATGTAGTGGATACAGTCTGCGAATTCTCGGCTCCAGAGACAGGGCGGTTACCTTGGAATGTACTAAACTAATAAAAACCTTCAAAATAGTCTGATAATGTTCGAGGGGAAAAAAAGCATTTTCTTGAAATAGCTCGCCAAAATTGGCGTCTTCTTCATATCCCAGAAAATATGGGAAATTCTCAGTACTAATCTACCAAAAGTACTTGAAGAACAACAGAATTTTAAGAATTTAGCTCAGTCGGTAAAGAACTTGTCTAGGGATCGCAATGTTCCTGGTTCGATACCGGCCCTCGCCAACTCAGCGTATGAGTAGCACATGGACCTGTGCAGTAAAGTGAGAAGCTGGTGGTAGGTGTGGCGCTGCACCCCAGACTCAAAAAACAATCTCATTGGTCCAGCGCTAGTGAAAAGGGAATAGACTCCCTTGCTGTCTGGTACCGACTTTGGGCCACCCCGACGACTTTACTTAGTTACTGACACTATACTAATAAACTACCTTAAAAGCCGCCATTCAACTTTCATTAAAAAGTAAAGTCGGCGGAGTGGCCTATTGTCGGTATCAGCAGGACAGCGAGGGAGTCTATCTCCTTTTCACTAGCACTAGACCAGGGACATTGTTTTTGGGGTCTGAGATTGGGCGCCACGCCTACCATCAGCTCCCCACTTTACTGCACAGATTCAATTTTAAAAATGCGCTGAATTTTTACGAGTTTCGGTATCGAATTCGGATGATCAACCGACTGAGACAAACCGGCCCCTTAAATCTTATTAAACTTTAACAATATTTTTAAAACAATTTTCATCAAAATAATGATATAATTCTTCTGCTGACACTTAATTTAAAGACAATTTGATTTACGTAGCTTCTTACATCCCTTACAAACAATTATTGGCGCTCTTCCAATATGTGATCTACCGAACTTTTGTGATCTACTATTGATCTACTATTCATGGCATGTGATCTACTAGGAAAAAAGAAGACAGGGTTAGGGTTAGGGTTAGTTTAATGGGAAAATAATTGGTAGTTAATGGGTAGATTACATATTGGAATGTAAACAACTCGGTAGATCACATATTGGAAGAGCACCAAATTATTTCTATATCATTGGTGACTTTTGCTAGATTTCGCAACTAATTTCCATTATTTCCAAATTGGTAATCTGAACATTAGCTACATGAATCAGAGTAACCTCCCCTTGTATCTTTCACTTTGAGGAAGCCGTCTGTTTTTCTCGGCCATTTTCAGTTTACCGTAAATCTACATTGAAAATACGAATTTGTTCGAATCAATACAACTGAATGTTTTAACACGAAAATATCATAAAATGTGTTCTTAATTGTGCTTGTGCATTTGAACTTTGAAATGAACTTAATTGTTATTAAGAACACATTTTATGATATTTTCGTGTTAAAACATGCAGTTGTATTGATTACGGTGAAAGGAAAATGGCCGAGCAAAACAGACGGCTTCCTCAAAGGGAAAGAAACAAGGAGATGTTACTCTCATTTATGTAACTAATGTTCAGATTATCTCCAAATTTATTTCTAACTTATGAAAATGTTTATCGTATAAAAATATTGGATTTTACGGTACATCAACTGTTGAGTCATTTTAATGGCGACGACATTTTTGTTTTATTCTTGTTGTGTATTCAAATTTTTTTAACTCATCTTTAAACTCAATTTTTATATTTATTTTTGATCGATTTGTCGCTGGTTTGTTTTGTTTTGGTTTTTTTACGGCATATCACTCTCAGTGGGTCATTTAATGTCGACAAAGATTTGAAATAAATTAATTCTTAATGGATACTCAATGTTTTTTTATAAACACATTTTTCTATTTAACCCATAGATAGGACCCTAACGGACACTACCACTCTGGGCCAGAGTGGACCTGGGAGTAATGGTGATAAAGGGGCGCTTCACATTCCCCAAACCTCCAAAACTAGAACCTCACCATCAGATAGAGTTTAACGTCATACCAGGACATGAAGACCCTCAGCCATCGCCTTCTAGCACCCAGATAAAAAGGGTTGGGGGTTTGCCATAAGAGCAATAGGGTTGGGGCAATCATATAGGTGCTAGGGCTTGACGTGACTAGCCGATTGATCTAAGAGGGCCTCTCCGACCGCTCGTCTAGCCTAAATAATAGCCAAAGTGGAGTGTTGTATGTAATGGACTGCTCAGCCATCTGGGTTCCATTCTTAAGCATCACGGGTCGCCACCGACGGCGAACAGGTGGCCTCATTGGGGAGTCTTGCCCCTCTGCAGAGGTGCAGTCGGTGTATTCTAACACCCTTCCCGACAGAGCGGGATTTATTGCTGGATGCCTCATACTTGGGACTTGTTTCACATCCTACCCGTGGGTAAATATCTACTCTCAGACCCACTCTGACCCGGAGAGGAGTGCCTGTTAGGGCCCCTTCTATGGGTCAAATAGATGTTTGTTAATTATTAGATTTGTATAGGAATATCTACTCTCAGATCCACTCTGACCCGGAGAGGAGTGCCTGTTAGGGCCCCTTCTATGGGTCAAATAGATGTTTGTTAATTATTAGATTTGAATAGGAATATCTACTCTCAGATCCACTCTAACCCGGGGAGGAGTGCCTGTTAGGGCCCCTCCGATGGGTCAAATAGATGTTTGTTAGTTATTAGATTTGAATAGGAATATATGTGAAATACAATAACTATGTGCTCTGCAGATTTGAGCTAAACCGGCCCTCAATCGGCTTTGAAATCACAAGGTTCCGGGTTCGATACCGGTCCTCGCCAACTGAGCACATGAGTGGCACATCTTGAGCAATCTGAACTGTGCAGTAAAGCATCTGGGGACTGACGGTAGGTTTGGCGCTCCACCTCAGCAAAACAATCTCTCTGATCTAGCGCTAGTCAAAGGGGAATAGACTGTGTATAAACAAATGATGGGACTCATCGGGAGAGTCCATTCACCGGGAGTCTATATTTTCTTTCTTCTTTTTTTCTTTCTTTCTTTTTTTTTTTTCTTTTTTCTTTCTTTTTTTTTCTTTCTTCTTTTTTTCCTTCTTTTTTTTTCTTGTTTTTTTCGATTTGCACAGTTCCATGCTGTCATAAAGATAACGACCTAAGTTGCGTTTTGAAAAACAAAAACAATATCAAGATGAAGAAAAATATTAGTTAAATGATAAAGAATTTTTTATCTATTTGTTGTTTTGTTTCTTGTTTGTTTGTTTTTGTTGGGTTTTTTTTTTTTTTGGTTTTTTTTAGGGTTTTTATTTTATTTTAACTCATCCTAACAGTAACAGATCTTCGTTGTCATAAAGATAATGACCGAAGTTGGAATAAAAAAACTTTTTTTTCAAAAACCAAGCCAAAATCAAGATGAAGAAAAATAGTAATTAGATGATAAATCTTATCTATCTATATTTTTCTTTTTTTTTTTTTTTTTTTTTTTTGAGGGTTTTTTTTTTTTGTTGTTGTTGTTTTTTAAATTTCAACTCACCCGAAAACGAACTTGTCTTCAGTAATGAGAAAATTATATTAGTTTATACATTTACCAATCCCTCCGCACGAACAGGATGTGACACAAGTTCAATTTTTTACAGAGTTTAACAGATTTGATTTCAGAGTTTTCCTTCTCCTAGACTGGTTTCTTGACCAAGGTTGATATTTACCACTTACCCCACGTGTACGGGTTAGGCACAAGGCTCTATTAATGTGGGACCACCCACGAACCGAAGCTCATGGGAGGCGGGTGCAAAAATGCGTTGATCCCGTTGGCATTCCCCCTCAAAGGAGCGCCTCAGACACCGGGCAATAAACCCATCCCGCCCCTTTAAATCGAGGGGCATGTGTTGCCTGGGGGATGGTTCCCTGGGATCAACGATGTTAACTTGTACGGTCCAGGGCCGAAGCCACCGGACCCACCGGTCGAAGCCGTGTTTTTGCCCTGTTTACCAATAGCTACAGGGGAATAATTTAATTCATAACTTTCCCAAAGGTATTAGTGTTATGTGAAATGCAAATAGCCAGGTCCAGGATTTTAACTCGATTCTCCCTGTCCATTTCTTACACCGATTACCATTACACAACAAAACACCTCCATATTCAAGAAAATTAGTTTCGTTTCGGTATTCACCCAACCCGTCCACCAGCAGAACGCGATACATGGTCAGTTTTTAAGCAGAATTTAACAGTTTTGAGTTTTCCTTCTGCGAGACCGGACGCCATGCCAAAGTTAAAGAACCCAGTCCGCCCTATTATTTACTCATAGCCAAAGAGAGAATAATTGGGTGCATACCGTACCCAAAGTTATTAGCGCTATGTGAAATGCAAACAGCCAGGTCCAGGATTTGAATTCGTTTGTTAGTGTGCCTTTTTTATACGCCGATAATCGTTACACGAAAAGCACTTCCATATTCGAGAAAATTATATTCTTTTATTAGGAAGTTGATTTAGAAGGCTATCACAATGCAGTTTGGAATAAATAAAAAATAATAATACGGTAACAATGGTGTTGTATGTTGACCTGTATTTTTTATTATTTCTTGAATTTTCGAGGTAATACCTTTTATTTATTCCAAACTGCATTGTGATAGCCTTCTAAATCAACCTCCTAACCAATACATACACAATGCTTCAAATTATGAAACTCTCATATTCTTTTATGTATTTACCCAACCCCTCCGTGCGAGCAGGATGCAACACAAGGCCATTTTCAAGAGGAGTTTAACAGATTTTGAATTCAGGGTTTTCCTTCTTTTAGACTGGTTGCCATACCAAGGTTAAAATGCCCAGTCTGCCCTACTATTTATCCATAACTGTGAGGAGAATAATTGGATTCATATAGGGGCCGGGTTAGCTCAGTCTGTAGAGAGTTCGGCTAGGAACCACTAGGTTCCTAGTTCGATACCGGTCCTCGCCAACTCAGCGTATGAGTAGCACAGGGATCTGTGCGGTAAAGTAACGAGCTGATGGTAGGTGTGGCACTCCACCTCAGATGCAAAACAATCTCCTTGGTCTAGCGCAAGTGAAAAGGGGGTAGACTCCCTCGCTGATTGGCTGATACCGACTTTAGGCCGCCCCGATGACTTTACTTTACTTACTACTTCCGAATGATTAAAGTGCCAGGTTTGCCCTACTATTTACTCATAACTGGAGGGAGAATAAGTAAAGTCGTCGGGGTGGCCTAAAGACGGTATCAGCCAGATAGCGAGGGAATCTATCCCATTTTCACTAGCGCTAGACCAAGGAGATTATTTTTGCGTATGAGGTTGAGCGCCACACCTAGCATCAGATTCTAACTTTACCGCACAGATCCCTGTGCTACTCATACGCTGAGCTGGCGAGGACCAGTAAAGAACCCGGAACCTTGCGGATCCTAGTCGGACACTCTACCGGCTGAGCTAAACCGCTAGTGCATACCATATCCAAGGTTATTAGCGCTATGGAAAAATCAAACAACCATGTCCAGAATTTGAACTCGAGTCGCCATGTTCATTTCCTCCGCGGATAACCATTGCACTACAAACACGTTCATATTCGTTTATTGATGTTTACACAAAGAATGTGATGAGGGGGCAGATGAAATTCGGCCTCTGGAAATAGTATTGGTTTTTACTTTTACGCCAGGAATATTCTACCTAACCACGTTTTATTGACGTCAGTCTTGACGCCCATTTTGATATGATACATCGAATTCTTAAATAGACTTTTAATAGATTTTACGATAGCTGTCTAAATAGAATGCGTGGCATCTGTTAACTATTTAAGTTTCTGTTTGTCAGTAGGTGTTTATATATATATATATATATATATATATATATATATATATATAGTGTGTCAAAAAAGTATCGAGATTTTTGTACTTTTTCACACACCTTATAATCTGAAAAAAAAATAACGTTCCATTCATTAATTTTTTCAGAATACAAGGTGTGTCAAAAAAAGTAACAAGTTTAAAGCTGTATTTACCAAGATAGAAATGAAGAATGAATGAAACTTTTTTTTTTTCAGAATACAAGTTATATCAAAAAGTACAAAAAAATCTCGATTTCAACACACACTCTATATATATATATATATATATATATATATATATATATATATGTATACCATCCTCTCCACACGTGCAGGATGCGACACATGGTCAATTTCTTAAGCGGTGTGTAGGCCGACAAGCAAAGCCTACATCAATCAGGTTTGTACGGATAAGGGATGCCGTGTGAAAGACCTGCCTGAAGCGATGACCGATAGGAACTAGTGGCGAGGGAGAATCATGGGAATCCGTGCTGACAGTACGGCATGATGATGATGATGATTATTATTATTATTATATATTATTATTATTATTATTATTGTTAAAGTTCCGTTACTTGTTGCGAAATTTCACAATTTACTAAAAAGAAAATTCTCAAAAATATATAAGATTCTGAGAATTGTTATTATATACACTAGCAAATATATGCACCCTCCGGGTGCAAGTATTTAAGCTTTAATGTAATAAAATTCATATTAAATTAGAAAGGCTAATGAAACTAAATAAGAATACAGATAAAAAGATTTGAAACAGAGGGGAGTATAATCGAAAAATAGAATAACTGAAACTTATTCTTTTATCTTTCATTGCTACATTTTCCTAATTTAACTATTTAGTTAAAATAAGAAGTAAAGAATAAAATTACTGTTATTTCTTCTTGTTAATGGATTTCTTTTAAGATTTATCCCTGAGATCTTTGCTCATATACATTAAGATAAAACCAAACAATTAGAAATCAATAATACTAAGCACATATCTATTAAAATCAAAGTTTTAATATCAATATGCAAATGAGCCTTCCTGTTCCCCCTGTAAACCGCTATTTTGTGTATATATAAATATAATTGCATGTTATAAGTATGTAGATATGGTCAATAGCATTAATAATGTAAAACCATTTTATTAATAATTGAAGTTTAAATAAAAATAAATCATGGACAATGTGACGTAAATAACCAAGGGAATTGTGACTATGAGTAGTAATATAGTTTCATTACAAAAGATATATATACACATGCACGCACACACACACACACACATATATTATAATATATATATTATATATATATATATAAAGTTATTATTGCTCTACTTAGATATTGAGCACTTACTTTTTAGCTTTAGATAATCCAGTTATATATATATTTTTTCATATATATATAATATATATAATATATATATATATATGTGTTTGTTGTGTGTGTGTGTGTGTGTGTATATATAATATATATATATATATATATATATATATAAAAGAGAGAGAGAGTGAGAGGGAAGGAGAACAGACAGACAGACAGACAAAAGAAGAAGAATTATCAATACTGATTATTTTCTTTTTAGAAAAATATGACTTTTCGATAAACTAAGGGAGCTTTAAAAACAATAATCATCATATCGTCATCATCCATACTTAAGGGTTCTGAAAAAGGTCTGGATGAATGAAATGAGGGAAGAACTGAGACCATCCAGACTACCAGCTTGTTAAATCGGCTAGCATATCAGAAGAGTCTATTAGACCTGAATAGACTTGCTATATTCTTGAAGCACCGTCAAGGCGGGTATGAAAAATTGCTAATAATAATAATAATAATAATTGCTCTACTTAGATATTGAGATTTTTAAAGATTGATCTGAGAACATAGTAAAAATGGAAGATTCCCAGGTAGCCTAACAAATAATAATAATAATACATTTTAAGATTGAAGTGAGGAGATTGTGATATAGGGAGATGCACAAGGGTGTATAACAAGCAACTAATAAGCATAATCTTTTTTTAGGTTAATATGAGAAGATATTAAAAAGGGAGATGCCCTAGGAGGCATAATAAACAAATAATATTTTAAGGTTAATGTTAGGAGATAGTAAAAAAGGGAGATGTCCAATAGGGTAGGCTGATTTTTCCCTTTTTTAATATCAAATTCTCCCAAACAGTTAAAATTGTGTGTTGGTATAATAAATACTGATACCAAAAATTAGATATTTTGCTTCCACTATTGTTTGAGGAAATAGTATCAAAGATCGTCTACTAAAATCATCGCTTGCGGAAAATTTAGCCTAGAAATTGGTTAGAAAATATAGCTATTTCAATATTTAAAACAGAAAAGTTGTTTAAATGAAACGAATAAAATATCATAACTAGAATTCAAATTGAAAATATGCTCCCCATCATAACCGACACTTCCGACGTGCTGCTTTTACCTAATAATTAAGTAGTAACAATGATAACACTTCAAAAGAAAGAAATATATTTCCTCAAATGAAGGCTATGTTTTAAAGAAAAAATATTTGTGTGGTAATTTTTATATTAATTTTCAACTTTTACCATATGGGAGACGTTACAGTTCTAAAATCGACCTACCCTAATGCCCAAAGGAGGCATAACAAACAAATGATTATGATTATAATAATCAAAGGGATTTCTTTTTCATTATCTGTTCAGCTATGACTCTCTTACGCTGTTTAGTCAACTCGTTTTGTTGTAGTACAAGCGAAAAGTCCCAATTAAAATCAATTTTCAAGTTGAATCACCACAACTGTCTTCAAACTGTTGACACAGAACGTTAATCGCTTAATGAGGTATTCGTTTTCTTTCACGTTCAAAACATGATGGAAGTTGCTTATCTAATAAAGACGTCGTGTTTTTTTTTTTGTTTTGTTTTTTGGGGGGGGGGTGTCTTTTGGGTGTGATACTGGATCAAATCAGGGGTCACGGTAGCGTTGGCATGGGCTTTTTTTAGATGACCTTTATTTTTCATAGGATGAACCCTGGCTTACGGTCTGGTCACACTGAAAGCAGCGATACCTGCCAGATCGCTTAAGTTCAACAGATATGCCTTGCTCGCTACATAGATAGGTGACCAATTAGGCCAGAGTGAGAACTGTAATTTGATACCCTTGTGCCAGACTAAGAAACGCCTTGTAAATATCAACTCTTCTAAACCGTTGGGTGCTTATAGACAATACTCGGTAGCCAGATGTGTTACATATCAGGTTTTGGGGTTTTTTTTTTTGCTGGGTGGACGGGGATTGTTTTTCTGGGGATCTACTCTCTTTGTTTTCCTTGTTTTTATTTTTGTTCTCTCTCTCTCTCTCTCTCTCTCTCTCTCTCTCTCTCTCTCTATCTCTCTCTCCCTCTCTCTCTCTCTCTCTCTCTGTGTGTTTCTTTCTTTTTTCTTTCCTTCTCTCTCTCTCTCTATGTTTCTTTTTTTCATTCTCTCTTTCTCTCTTTCTTTCTTTCTTTCTTTCTCTCTCTCTCTCTCTCTTTCTTTCTTTCTTTCTTTCTTTCTTTCTCTCTCTTTCTTTTTCTTTCCTTCTCTCTCTCTCCCTGTTTCTTTCTTTCTTTTCTTTTCTCTTTCTCTATTTCTTTCCCTATTTCTCTCTCTCTTTTGGATATGGGTCTCTTTCTTTCTCTTTCTTCCTATTTGTTTTCTTTCTTTCTTTCTTTCTTTTTTTCTCTTATGTTTCATTTCTTCTTGTTTCATTCATTTAAAATCTCTCCATTTTTCATTTTCTTTTTTTTCTTCCCTTTTTTAAAAATTACATTTAATTAAATTTTGGATGGCGAGTCTCTTTCTTTCTTTCTTTTCTTTTTTCTTTCGTTCTCTTTTTCTTTTTTATATTTTCTTTTTTTCTTGTTTCCTTTATGTTCGAGTCTCTCGCTCGGGATGTTTCTATTTCTTCCTTTTTTTCTCTTCTTTCTTTCTTTCTTTTTTAAATTGATATATATATATGATTTTTTGTCATGGAATGGTCTCATATTTTCTGACTATATACTCATTTCGTTTGTCCTTGAATTTTTCTTTTCTTTTCTTTTTCTTCTTTTCTTTCTTTTTCTTTTTTTTTCTTTCTGTCTTTCTTTTTACTTTCTTTCTTTCGTTCGTTCGTTCGTTCTTTCTTTCTCTCTTTCTTTTTACTTTCTTTCTTTCGTTCGTTCGTTCGTTCTTTCTTTTTCTTTCTTTCTTTCTTTCTTTCTTTCTTTTTACTTTCTTTCTCTCGTTCTTTTCTTCTCTCTTTCTTTCTTTCTTTCTTTCTGTCTTTCTTTTTACTTTCTTTCTTTCGTTCTTTCTCTCTTTCTTTCTTTCTTTCTTTTTACTTTCTTTCTTTCGTTCGTTCTTTCTTTCTCTCTTTCTTTCTTTCTTTTTACTTTCGTTCTTTCGTTCTTTCGTTCTTTCTTTATTTTATGTTTCATTTCTTGTTTTCTTTATGTTCGGGTTTTTATTTTTATTTATTTTTTAAAATACCCTGTTCAAAAAAGATTGTTATTTTTTTCTTGCTCCTGATCAGAAAGAGTTATTTCCCAAATGCTTGGATCTCTAAAGTAAACAGAAAATACCGATGTTTTTCTTCAACTTTTGTTTTTGTAACTTGAGTAATTGAAATGTTTAGAATTACCCATTATCTTATTCAGTGTTATCCAAGACAGAAAAGCAAAGTTTGAAGGGGAATAATGGCCATTTTTCTAATACTTTCAAAACATAACCAATTAAGAAATAACACATACTATCCAGCCACACAATTTGTCTTACATAGTGTTATCCAGGGCCCAAAAGCAGTTTGAAGGGGAATAATGGCCATTTTCTATACTTTTACAACATAAGCAATTAAGAAATAACACATAATATCTAGAAACAAATTTGTTTTACATAGTGATATCCCGGGTTTAAAAGCTGAGTTAGAAGGGAATAATGGCAATTTTCTGTACTTTTAAAACATAAGCAATTAAGAAATAACACATACTATCCAGAAATAAAATCTCTTACATAGTGTTATCTAGGCCAGAAAAGCAAAGTTTTAAGAGGAATAATGACCATTTTCTATATTCTTACAACATAAATAATTAAAAAATAACACATACTATCCGGGAAAAAATCTTTTTAGATAGGAAAAATAGCACTGTATTGTATAAAAACATAAGACAGAATGTGCTGTAATATGTGTTGATGTTTATTTTATTATAAATGATTTTTTTTTTTTTTGGCATAATAAATTTGGAAACTTAAATGTTTTTTAGTGAACATATTAACATAAGCGTATCTAAATGTCCCTCAGACTTCAAATTTTAGCTCTCAACATAAAGCAAAAAATCGACAGGGTGAAAGTTCGCAACTCGGAAATCTCGTAATTTTTTGGGTGGGTTGTTAGTAAATTCATTACCACCCAAAAAACAAAAACACCTGTTTAAAAGACTAATGTTAAAAATGAAATTCCTTTCCACTCCCACAAAAACAGGAAGAGGGAGTGAAATACTCATGTGTGTATATATATACACATGCATGTAAGAATTCATTTTCATATTATCAATCAAAGCCTGAAGAAGATACCAGAAGATCTGAAACACGTGTTGCATATGTAAAACAAAAAGAATTAAACATTTTTTTCTGAGAACAAAATACATTTTGCGGACCTTCTTTTTTTATAATATATATATATATATATATATATATATATATTATATATATATATATATGAGGTTAAGTAAACAAACAAATGTGTTTATTTTTTATATGGCTTTAAGCCGACGATTTTTGGAGGATACGGGCTTAATTGAAATCGTACCTAATTTTGAATATTAATTAGTTAATAATTAATGAATTTTAAGCGGGCATATATATATATATATATATATATATTATATATATATATATATATATAGTTAAGCCTAATGAGTCAGATATACCTACTATGAGTTTCGCTTAGTACCTCATCAGGGCAAAAGTCAGATTTTTGCCCTGATGAGCTGCTAAGCGAAACTGTTAGTAGGTGTATCTGACTCGTTAGGTTTAACTTTATTATTTGCTCTACTTAGGTATTGAGCACTCTTTACTTTTTAACTTTTGAAAACCCTGGCGGTATATATATATATATATATATATATATATATATATATATATATATATATATATATATTCCATATATATCTTCTTTTTTTTCTTTTGACCAAGTGTTATAGTATTAACCGATTATTTCGTTTGCTACGACTATCTTCGTTTTTCTTTTTTTCATTTTTTTCCCCAGGTGAAGTTTGGTAGTATATTTTACAATTAAACTATTTGTCAGGTTTTTTCTTATCGCAAGGGTTTGCCAACAAGTTTGGTATATTAAATTACATATATATATATATATATATATATAGGTGTCTGATTGATGCTAAACCGATCGGATTTCAATCCCGGCTGTGGGTAGCTTATAAATGTCTAGCCACACTGAGGAGACTTGATAAGTCAAAACACATGTCTGTGGATGACTATATATGCTCCCCATCCCCCTGGGCTTGAGCACTTTGGGGGGGATTTCGCTGACGACCGCCAACTAAAGGTAAACGCAATACTCTCCTATATAAGGGATGGAACACTATATGGCAGCCTTTACATACATACAGATGTGTGTATTAAAACAGTTAAAATCCCCTTCGCATTCTGTAAGTGACTATAGCCTAGCGGTTAAGGTGTCTGACTGATGCTGAACCGATCGGATTTCAATCCCGGCTGTGGGTAGCTTACAAATGTCTAGCCACACTGAGGAGACTTGATAAGTCGAAACACGTATCTGTGGATGATATATATATATATATAATATATATATATATATATATATATATATATATCTGTGTGTGTATATATATATGTGTGTGTGTGTGTGTGAGTGAGGTATCCAAAACTTAGTAGTAAGGGATGATTCTATATGTGATTTCTAAGACACACTGTATTATTATTGTATGATCCAGTATGTACAAATACAGTGAATCTTTAAATCACTACAGAGAGCTCAGTGTATAATAACTTTTTTAGATTATGTACAGAGCAATATTTATCTTTGAAAGTAAGGAAAAACTCAACGCCGTTATTTCATAATAAAGGCCCCAATTTTGGTCGAAATAAATTATGAAATAACGGTGGTGAGTTTTTCCTTCCTTTCAAATATATATATATATATATATATATATATATATATATATATATCGTGTGTGAGATGGTCACTGTTTCAGCTTTT
>CM042152.1:68962417-68965714 GCA_023376005.1 Doryteuthis pealeii | reverse complement strand
CTACGGAGGCAATCCTGATTCTCGTTCCGCTAACCATAGCTGCGGGATACAGGTTGTTAAGCTGTGTTA
Source organism: Doryteuthis pealeii (assembly GCA_023376005.1). Lineage (NCBI taxonomy): Eukaryota > Metazoa > Mollusca > Cephalopoda > Myopsida > Loliginidae > Doryteuthis > Doryteuthis pealeii. The sequence continues at coordinate 68,965,645 of CM042152.1, read as the reverse complement.
ATTATTTTCTATGACTGCTGCCCCTGACCAGTCTACAGATTAATGCACTTAGAAACTGTCTTAACCTAACTTCCTTTATCCACTAGGCTATGTGTCTAATAATACAAAATAATACTAATTATCAAGCCTCATCTAAAAAATCAGAGGAATCAATTTTAGTTTGAACACATTTTTTTTTCATTCATTTTTTTTTAAATTTAACCCATAGATGGGACACTAACGGGTACTGGGGGTAATGGCGATGATGAAGTACTCCACACTCCTCAAAACTCCAGAATTGGAACTTCCCCATCAGATGAAGTTTAACGTCATACCCAAGACACTAAGACCCTCAGCCACCGCCTTTTAGTACATACATGATAAAAAGGATTGGTGATTTGCTATAAGAGCAACAGGGTTGGGACAATCATATAGGTGCTAGGGATTGGCATGACAAGTCGATTGATCAGAGGGGGCGCCTCCAACCGCCCGTCTAGCCTAAGTGAAAGCCAAAGTGGAGTGTTGCATGTCATGGACTGTTCAGATACCAATCCGTCCTTAAGCATCACGGGTCATATTCTAACAGCCATCAGAGGGCTCTATTGCGGGGTTACTCCTCTACAGAGGTGGAGAGTATAAGGGCCGGTATAGCTCAGTCGGTGGAGCGTTCGGCTAGGAACCACAAGGTTTCGTGTTCGATACCGGCCTTGCCAACTCAGCGTATGAGTAGCACAGGGATCTGTGTGGTAAAGTAAGGAGCTGATGGTAGGTGTGGCGCTCCACCTCAGACACTGAAACAATCTCCTTGGTCTAGCGCTAGTGCAAAGGGGATAGACTCCCTCGCTGTCTGGCTGATACCGATATTAGGTCACCCCGATGACTTATATATATATATATATATATATATATATAAGTATGCGCGCCCGCGTGTGTATGTGGGTGTGTGTGCGTGCAATACTCATCGGGCTGTACGTGTCATTAATAACCAGGTGAACTTTATAGTGTAGTCGTTAAATTAAATGTTAATGTGTCTTCCCCATCCCACCCACCCACCCTCTCTTCTCTCTCTATCTATCTATCTATCTATCTATCTATCTTTCTTTCTATCTATCTATCTCTATCTCTATCTATCTATCTATCGCTATCTCTATCTCTCACACACACGCTCTCTCTCTGTCTCTGTCTGTCTGTCTCCCTCTCTCTCTCTCTCTCTCCTCTCATATTCTTTTATGGACTTCATTCACACTAATATTATCCATCTCACTCTCTCTCTCTCCCCACTCTCTCTTTCTTTCTTTCTTTCTTCTTTCTCTTATAGTTTCTTCTTTTATCATCATCATCATCATCATTCATCTCTCTCTCTCTCTCTCTCTCTTTCTGTCTCTATCTCTTTCTTTCTCTCTCTTATAGTTCCTCTTTCTTTCATCATCTATCCCCCTCTCTCTTTTTCTTCTTTCTTTCTCTCTCTTATAAGTTCCTCTTCTTTCATCATCATCATCATCTCTCTCCTCTTTCTTTCTCTCTCTTGTATAGTTCTTCTTTATCACCGTGTCTCTCTCTTGTAGTCTCTCTCTCTCTCTCCTCTCTTTTCTTTCTTTCTCTCTCTCTCTCTCTCTCTCTCTCTCTCTCTCTCTCTTCTCTTGTAGTTCTTATTTTATTCTCATCTCTCTTTGTAGTTCCTTTCTTTATAATCTCTCTCTCTCTCTCTCCTCTCTCCTCTCTCTCTCTCTCTTCTCTTCTCTCTCTCTTCCTCTCTCTCTTTCTTAATTTTCTTTCTTTCCTTCTCTCTTTATAGATCCTCTTCTTTTATTATTCACACACACACACACACACACACACACACTTTCTTTCTCTCTCTTATAGTTCCTCTTCTTTCATCATCATATCTTCTCTCTCTCTCTCTCTCTCTCTCTCTCTCTCTCTCTCTCTCTCTCTCTCTCTCTTCTCTCTCTTAATTTCTTTCTTTCCTTCTCTCTTTATAGATCCTCTTCTTTATGATCACACACACACACACCACACACTTTCTTTCTCTCTCTTATAGTTTCCTCTTCTTTCAATCATCATATCTCTCTTCTCTCTCTCTCTTCTCTCTCTCTCTCTCCTCTCTCTCTCTTCTCTCTCTTGTAGTTCTTCTTTTATCATCGTAAATCCTCCCTCCCCCACCCACCCCTCTCTCTCTCTCTCTCTCTCTCTCCCTCTCTCTCTCTCTCTCCCTCTCCCTCTCTCTTCTCTCTCTTTGACTCAAACTCTTCAATCATTCCCTTCTGTCTTCGTTTTTAGCTCATTAGTCGAAAAAAAAAAACAATGCCAAGAATTATTTGATTTATTTTCTTTGGTGCATCCTTTTCGCTTTTTTGTTGGGTGTGTATCGAAACAGATGTGCGCATCTGCTGTGTATATATATATGTGTGTATATGTCAACTATTTTCATAAATGTATATGTCAACTATTTGCATATGCACGTGTGTGTATTCATCCAACGCTTGCACCACGGGCAGAACACGACAAAAGGTCGATTTTTTTAAAGCGAAGAACAGCTGGTTTGAATTATATAACAAGCTCCAGACTATTGATATACTCTTATATATATATATATATATATAAAGTAAATAACTCTTGGTAACTGTCAGTTTCTCGCTTGAGCAATTTTTAAAGCAACTCTTTAAGCACTGTTTACTTATATATATACCAAATTATATATATATATATATATATATATATTATATATATATATACTAGACAAAACATGACCCGTTGGGTCACACCCATTGAGCTCTCGGTAATAAATTGATTAGGGAAAAGAGGATTTGTAAAGTGAATTTTTTTTTTAAAACGCCGGAAAGATTTTTAAAACAAAACATTAAAATCATTTGTAAGATTTCTAAGGGAGACGTTTAACCTAATTTAAATTAAAATGGATCATGGAATTTTATTAAGCTACAAGCTCGTCGCTACTGCTGAATCTTAACATACAAATAAAGTAAGTAGTTAAATGTCTCTCTCACAATCACTCTCCCATCTCTCTCTTACCACACACAAGAAACTAACATATATAACGAGGAGACAATCAAGATATACATAGAGAGGGGAATTGATAGGCATATGTTAAGTAAAGGATGGGTTACTTGTTGACTTAATTGCAAATTACGACTAATTAGAACCAATTAAAATGGATTTTTTTTTCAAACATAACTCAGTCCTAAAAGCAAGGAATAGTTTACCATTTTGAATAGTTTACCATATTGTGAA
>CM042152.1:68897417-68957417 GCA_023376005.1 Doryteuthis pealeii | reverse complement strand
ATTAAAACTTAAATACTTGCACTCGGAGGGTGCATATATTTACTAGTAGAAATAGAAAAATAAAGATAGAAAAAAAAAACATAATTCCCTCTTTTTCGTGTAAGGGGATTATTTCTTATAGGTAAATAATCCATTGCTTTACGTATTTCTTTTTAATGTATCTGTACTTGATACAAGATAGCCTAAATAAATAAGCCCGAAATTGTGCTTGAACAGGAACTGCCCAAATCTTACTGATATATGCTTCCCAGTTAGATTATTCGATTCAGTGAGAAGGAGGGGGGGCAAAAAACGACACGTGAGTCACGTGTGCAGCTCTTTGACCTATAAAATGCAGGGCGTGAAAAAATTCAACACTTTTCATTGGATGAATCTCTCACTCTCCCCCCCCTCTCTCTCTCTCTCTCTCTCTCTCTCTCTCTCTCTCTCTCTCTCTCTCTCTCTCTCTATCTATCTATCTCTTCTACTCTTTTCTCTGACATCATTACACTTATTGTAGTCCTCTCTGAATTTCCTCTCTTTCTATATCTCTCTTTTCTCTCCCCTTATTTCTTTCTCTCACTTTCTATTGTACCCATTCCCATGACACCATTACACATTGTATCCATCTCAGTCTTTCTTCTCCCTCTCCCTCTCTCTCTCTCTCTCTCTCTCTCTCTCTCTCTCTCTCTCTCTCTCTCTCTCTCTCTCTCTCTCTCTCTCTCTCTCTCTCCCACTTTCTCTCTCTATTCTACTCTTTCCCGTGACATCATTATACTCATTGTATTCCTCTCTGATTTTCCTCTTTTTCTTTCTCTCTATTTCTCTCTTCTTCCCCCCTCTCCCAGTCTGTCTGTCTGTCTGTCTGAGGAGGAGGAGGATGACCTTGGTTAGTATACTCTAAACGTTTCGGCTGCTGTATAATCTTGCCTTCGTCAAGTGCCTTTTGTCGTACTCACTAAACTTCCGGTAATTCCGGACTTAACCATTTATTTGAATTCTGGAGATCTGCTATCCATGCCTAACGGGCATCTCGAATCAGCCACTTTTTCCGTCCAGTCAAATGGGTGGTGACCCATAATGCTTAAGGACGGAATCCTAGTGGCTGAGCAGTCTATGCAACACTCCATTTTGTACATCCATCCCTCGGGGCGGGGGTCCAGTGGCTTCGGTCCTGAATCTGTACAAGTTAATTGCATCGATCCCAGGGGGCTATCCCCCCCAGGGAATACCTGCCCCCTTGATTTAAAGGAACAGGACTGGGTTTATTGCCCAGCGTCTGAGGCGCCCCCCTTGAGGGGAAATGCCGACGGGATCAACGCAATTTGTCCACCTGCCACCCATGAGTCTCGGCTTGTGGGTGGTCCCACATAAAAACGAGACCTTGTGTCCAACCCATACAAGTGGGGTATGAGGTAAATAAATGCAACACTCCACTTTGGTCTGTAGGTTAGACGGACGGTCGGAGAGGATCTCTCTGATCAATCGACTGATCACGTCAAACCCTATCACTTATATGATTGTCCCGACCCTATAGTTCTAATGGCAACCCCCGACCCTTTTTATTATATATGTGCTAGAAGCAGGTGGCTGAAGGTGTTAGTGTCCTGAGTTTGACGTTAAACTGTATCAGGCGGTGAGGTTCCATTTTTAGAGCTCTAGGGAGTATGGGAATACTCCTACATTACTCTCAGGTCCAATCTGGCCCGGAGTGGTAGTTCCTGTTAGGGTTCCATCTATGGGTTAAATAGATCAAAAATGAATTTTTTTTAATATTTAAAAAATGAGTTTAAAAAAATTGAATACCCGACAAGAAGGAATAAGATAAAAACGTCTTCAGAATAAAATGTCCCAACAATTAACAAATCCTGGTATCTCTGGTTAAGAAAAAAATTGGCTCTTTTATTCTAAAATTGGTAGAGCTGTACTATTTATGGGAGACAGACAGACAGATATAAACAGGTTGAGCTAGCTAGCTGGCTAGCAATAAGCAGAGATAGATAGATAGATAGATAGATAGATAGATATAAACAGTGATAGATATGGACAAAGCAACAGATAGATAGATATGAACGGATATAGATGGATAGATAGATAGATAGATAGATAGATAGATATTGCGTAATAGCACATCCCTTTGAAGAGAAGGAACTAGTGTAAAGAGTGCAAACTATATATATATATATATATATATATATAGATAGATAGAGAGAGAGAGAGAGAGAGAGAGAAAGAGAGAGGGGGAGAGTGTGTGCGTGTGTGATAGAGAGAGAGTTGGAGACAGACTAACAGTCAGACAGACAGAGATAGAAAGAGATAGAATGAGAGAGGGAGAATTTGACATAGACAGACAGAATGAGAGAGGGAAAGTTAGAGACAGATAGAGAGGAGAGTGAGAGAGACAGAGACAGAGAGTAAGAGAGACAGAGACAAACAAACATACATACAGACAGGCAGGGACAGAATGTTAACAGATAATTAAGCCACCCAAAAAATACAAGTTCATTCTTACCCGAATGATCGCACTTCGCTGATCTTCGCAAAAAGTGGTGAATTCTTTAGTCACCCGGGTGGGTATCCGGGTATTCCTGTGAATGAACTTAGTCATTTGATGACCAGCAGTCTCAATCCCAAGACTGACCGGAACGACATCTATCAGCGATATCTGTCCGAGGGAATCTTTCGATTGACCACTGATAATTGCAGCCTTCAAAGCGGCTCCGTAGGCCACAGCTTCGTCCGGATGAATATCACTTGTGACCTTAACGTCTTTCATGAACTCTTCGAGAAGCTTCCGTATTTTCGGAATACGCGTCGAACCCCCGACCAAAATCAACTGGTCAATATCATCCTTCGTCATCCCGGCATCTTCCAGGGCTCGTTCGGCGAGTTTCACGGTCGACCGGAACAGATCGATGCACAAGTCCTCGAAACGGGCGCGCGAAATCTTCGATGAGAAATCGATTTTCTCAAAGAGGGAATCGATTTCTATGGTCGCCTCCATGTTTGTCGAGAGGCACCGTTTGGCGGCTTCGCAAGACTTCTTCAGTCGTCGCAGAGATCTAGGACAGCTCTTCAAATTCCGACCGTATTTTCGCCAGAACTCCTCGGCGAAGTAATCGACCATTCGAAGATCAAAATCCTCGCCTCCAAGATGCGTGTCACCCGCTGTGGACCTGACCTCAAAGATAACATTGTCTTCGACCGTCAAGATAGACACATCGAACGTGCCACCTCCCACATCAAACACCATTATGTTATGTTCCCCGCTTGGTTTCTTCTCCATACTGTAAGCTAAAGCTGCTGCTGTCGGCTCGTTGATGATCCTGAGCACGTTTAGCCCAGCTATCCTTCCCGCTTCTTGTGTGGCCCGTCTCTGGGAGTCGTTAAAGTAAGCAGGTACCGTTATGACAGCATCGTCTACCGTTGTTCCAAGATAGGCCTCGGCGGATTCCTTCAATTTAGACAACACCATTGCACTAACTTCTTCAGGGGCGTAAGTTTTCGCTTCATCGTTTAAATGGACAATGACACGAGGCTGGTCATTTTGATTGACCACTGTGAATGGCCAGTGCTCTATATCCGCTTGGACTGAGGGGTCACTGAATTTGCGACCGATAAGTCGCTTCATGTCAAAGATGGTATTTTTCGGGCAGGTCACTTCCAGATTTTTAGCATTTTCGCCGATAAAACGATCAGATCCGATGAAGGCCACACAGCTGGGTGTGGTGCGATTGCCTTGGTCATTCGGTATTATCTCTACTTGTCCATCGCGAAATATCCCGATGCAAGACTGGGTTGTTCCCAGGTCAATTCCGATTACCGCCATTTTGAAGAGGGAAAGTTACTACACAGATATTTAAGAGAAAAATGTATTCATTCAGTTAAACTTTAATCAAGTAACGTTTCGTTAGTAGATTTTTTGTTTTAGTTTTGTTTTTGTGTTTTTGTTATTGTTTTTAGGGGATTCAAGAAATTTCAAGAAATTTTTCTCTCTTCAATTTAGAAAATAACAATTTTAGATTGCTGTTGCTTTTTGTTTTTTCCTGTTTTTGTTTTTTGATTGTTTTTTTGTTTGTTTGTTTTGTTTTTGTTTTTGTTTTTTTTTTTTTTTGTTTTTTTTTTTATTGTTTTTTTCAAGACTGTGAAATGTTTCTCTCTTCAATTTAAAAAAAATAACAATTTTAGGTTTTTCTATCTTTTTGGGTTTTTTTGTTTCTTTTTCTGTTTTTATGGGTTTTTTGTTTCTTTTTCTCTGTTTTTTGCTTTGTTTATTTTTTGCTTGTTTATGTTTTGTTGTTGTTTTTATTATATGTTGTTGCTTTTTGTTTTTTTAGGGAGAAGGTTCAAGATTGGGAAATCTTTTCTCTTCAATCAAAAAAAATAACAATTTTTGTTTCTTTTTCTCAGCTTTCTTTTTTATTTTGTTAATTTGTTTTTGTCAGGGTTTTATTTTCTTGTTTCTGTTTTTTGTTTTTTGTTGTGGGGGGTAGTCTCAAGATTGTGAAATGTTTCTCACTTCAATCTAAAAAATAAGTTTAGATCTTTGTTTCTTTTTTGTTTTTGTTTCTTTTTCTCTGTTTTCTTTTGTTATTCTGTTGTTTTTGGTTTTTTGTTTCTTTTCTTTTTTTGTTGTTTTTGTTTTGTTTTTGGGTTTTTTTTTTTTTTTTTTTTTTTGTTTTTTTTTTGGGGTGTTTCAAGATTGTGAAATTTTTCTCTCTTCAAGTTAAAAAAACAACAATTTTAGATTGCTCTTATGTATCTTTGTTCCTTTTTTCTTTCTTTCTTTTTTCTTTTTTCTTTTTCTCAGTTATATCCAGTTTCAATAAGATCAGAAGGATTTTCTCTTCCCTTTTTTATAGCTAGTATGTTGCAGACTAGATGATACTCCTCTGTCTGCTTCAGAAAATGGCTATACACCTAATTCTGGTCGGTACTGGTGTCCACTTCATCAATCAGGTATGTGATTGTCCCATTGGCCAGACGACGGTCTGTCTGAGTCGGCAGATTGTGCATCTAATAGGTGAGAAAGAGCCAACGTATTGGCGCCTTGATATTCATTAGATGACGTAATGAGCTGATGTAATTCAACAAGGGAACTATTTTAATTCATTCATTGTCTTGACCTCTTTCTTCTGTCTCACACCATTTATTTCACCTTATACAGAACTTTATTTCGTAGATTTTCTTTTCTTATTCATCTGAAATTTAATTCGCTCAAATATTTCTTTGTTTCTCTCTTACCTTTTATATTATATACAAAATTTTAAAAAAATATTTCATTAAGTCTGTCTGTCAGTCTGCTCTCTCTCTCTCTCTCTCTCTCTCTCTCTCTCTCTCTCTCTCTCTCTCTCTCTCTCTCTCTCTCAGCCACTTACTCCCATTCTCTCTCTCATCCAGTCACTATCTCTCTTTATCTCTGTCTCTCTCTCTCTCTCTCTCTCTCTCTCTCTTTTGCTCAATCAATTATTCCTCCCTCCCTCTCTCTCTTTCTCTTCTCTCTCTTTCTCTCTTTCTCTCTCTCTCTCTCTCTCTCTCTCTCTCTATCTATCTATCTATCTATCTCTCAGTCACACTTATTTTCTTTATATTTTCAATTTTTTACGTTTTTTTAATCCTTCTTAATCCTGTCTGTCTGTCTGTCTGTCTGTCTGTCTGTCTGTCTCTCTCTCTCTCTCTCTCTCTCTCTCTCTCTCTCTCTCTCTCTCTCTCGTCCCGACCGATCACTGAGTGAAAGTGAAATGAAGCGAAAAATACTTGGACCTTGCCAGAGAACTAAGACAACTGTGGAACATGAAGGTGAAGGTTGTGCCAATTGTAATTGTTGGCTTTAGAACGGTTCCCAAGGGTCTGAAAAAGAGTCTCGATGAACTGGAAATAGGAGGAAGAATTGAGACCATCCAAACTACAGCATTGTTAATATCGGCTAGAATACTCAGAAGAGTCCTGGAGACCTGAGCAGACTTGCTGTCTCTCGGCCTCCAGTGAACTACCGTTTACAGCAGGTGTGAGGAACTTGATAATAATAATAATAATAATAATAATAATAATAATAATAATAATAATAATAAAGCAAACTAACACAAAATGTGTACAAGACTAGGGACGGCTGAAGAGAACTGAAAAGAAACGATGGGACATAAAGGTAAAGTTCGTACCAATTATAATCGGTGCCCTTGGAACGGTTCCCAAATGTTTGGAAAGAACTTTGCTGCTGTTGTTGTTATTTATACTGGCTGAGTCTAATCTTAGCTCACTACTACTTGGATCTTCTTGGACGACGGACCAAAAGGATTCTATATCACAGGACTTATTCACTTACTTAAGTATTCTATAATTCGGGGCTTACTTACTTATTTACTTTGAGTTCTTTCCAACTGGCCAAGATACTTAACAGTCTGGGTGAATTGGAAATCAGGGGAAGACTCAAGGCCATCAAACAACAATATTGTTAAGTTAGGCTGAATTACAATGAATAGTCCTGGAGACATGAGGAGACTTGCTGTCACTCAGTGAAAGTTCAGCTGCTCATGCCGATGTGTAAAACTCTCAGAGAATTAATTAATTAATTAATAATAATAATAATAATAATAATAATAATAATAATAATAATAATGGAGATTCGCTTCCGGTTTTTGTCTGTAACAAAAATTACGTTACTGCTTACGTCCCAAAATCGTCATAACAGAATAAATACACACAAAATTTGAATATGCCACATTAGACAGTCCTCATTGTTTTTTAAAACAAGTTTTAATAAATACATGACTGGTCTATATATAGTTTGTTTTATTTTAATACATATTTAAAGCTTACATTTCAAATTGTTTTATTTTTTAATCCTTTAATGAATTTGATGATTTTACTTACTTAGGGTACAAACTCGCTGACATTAAATTTTTACTCCTACCTCTCAGGCAATATGTTTCAAAAATCTATTTTTACATCACCCGGATGGGTTTTTTATTTTTGTACTAGTAATAATAATAATAATAATTTGTCAACTGATTGATTTTGCAGTCCCAGCAAATCACAGGGTAAAGATGAAAGAAAACGAAAAGGATAGAAAGAATACCTAGACCTTACTAGAGAATTTAATAAACTGTGAAATATGTGGGTGAAAGTGATAACAACAGTATTTAGTGCCCTTGGAACCATTAATTTTTTTTACTTGCACCTTGCTTGGGGAAATAGCATCAAAGATAGTTTATAAAATGCACCAGAAAATCCTCGCTTTCGCAAAATTTAGCCTAGAAATTGGTTAGAAAATATAACAATATCAATATTTAAAACACAAAAGGTTGTCATTTTAAACGAAACGAATAAAATAATATAACTAGAATTCAAATTGAAAATATGCCCCCCATCACAAACGACACCTCTGATATGCTGCTTTTTACCTAATAATTAAGATGTAACAGTGATAACACTTAAAAGATTGAAATCTATTTCCTCAAACGAAGACAAAGTTTTGAAAAAATATTTGCAACTTTCGCCACATGGGAGACGATACAGTTCTAAAATCGACCTACCCTAATACCCAAAGGAGGCATAACAAACAAATGATTATGATTATAATAATTAAAGGGATTTTCTTTTTCATTATCTGTTCAGCTATGACTATAATAATATCCACTGGGAATTGTGCAAGAAATTCAATTTTCATCATACAACTAAATTGTATATGCACAAGTCTGAACAAATTGTAATTAGTGCCCTTGGAACGGTCCACAAAGGTCTGGAAAAGAATGTGGATGAATTGGAAATCAGAGGAAAAATTGAGACAATCCAAACTACAGCACTGTTAAGATCGGCAAGAATGCTCATAAGAATCCTGGATATCTGAGGAGACTTGCTGTCACTCAGCCTCCAGTGGACCACCGGCTACGGCAGGTGTGAAAAACTTGATAATGATAATATTAATGATAATTGGCGCCCTTGGAATTCCCCAAGCAGTCTGTTTCTATCTATCTATCTTTCATAGCTAGATAGATAGATAGATAGCTATCTCAGTATGTTCCTATCTATCTATCTATCTATCAACCATTATAGTAAGTTGGTTAATTCAAAATACTGACGCATGTTTGGATTTCAGCCTGATGATAAAATGTATATAAGTCATTTTATTCACAATTTAAACTACAGGCATTAATAAGCCGACTTTGTTAGGAATTACTCAGACAGGTGACAAGGATCGTTCAATTAAAAAAAAACATTAACTGTATGTTTCATGGCATTTCATTTGTTTTTTGTCGTCACTCAAAATTTGCAGATTTGTCATGACGGAAATGACGGGCATTATGTGCATTTGATTCATTCATGTTTGGAGAACTCTTTTCTTTTCTTTTTTTCCGTAAAACTGAATGATCTTAATTTATCTGTTTAGTCTGCTGCACTTTGAATAATTGTATCAGTCAGTCTTTTATTGTAAACAAAGGCGTCTTCGGCAACAACTTAGAATTCTTTTCAAGACGAACAACAAAAGAACAAATTTTGGGGGGTATAATAGGGCACCTCATGTGGTGTAATGGTTAGCAAGCTAGATTTGCAGACCACTGTTGGTGGGTTCGATTCTCATTGGGCGCCCCATATCTCTGGCCTAGTACCACATCTAAGCTAAGCTTAGTAAACAAATATAATAGATTATTGTGATTGAAGTTTAAACTCGGCTGTTAGAAGAGAAAAGGGGGAGTCCCCGTGGTGTAGTGGCTAACGTACTGGTCTGCGACATCGTGTTACATTACGCTCTCATTGTCGGAATGGATAGATGACGTGTCAACACTTGTTACATTCTGGCTCTTACTTCAAATGGAGTGATGAGAAATTATTTAATTGTATACTTATCTTTGGACCGGTACTACATTGGAGAGGCTCGAATCTTGGTTTCTGGGCGAATGTTCAGTTGGCTGCTGTTCAGTTGGCTGACAAATCCATTTTGTTTGGAGTCTGGAAACCAACTTGCCGTGCTGAGGGACATCTTATCTCGTGCAATTTAGTGTTTTTAATAATAACCAAAGGTCACTTCTTTTTCTCATGAGATTTTTATTTTCCCAAAGTCACAACAGCCGAGAGCACGTCTAGCTCTTTCAACGCATCGTGTCCGACTCTTCTCACATTCTCACCCCCCCCCATTATGATACAATCGTAGTAAACGAGTTCGAACTCCAGTCGCACTATTACGTTCACTTTTGGGAAGGGTATGAACCCCCTCATCCCCCAACAATGGATTTAATGGTACCACAACTAATCTTTGACAAGAATGGCTTTGGTATTAAATAACTCATGAAGGTTGATATGCTAGTGGCTAACGTTCGCTTTCGAACTAACATCCTTGGGGAATATATGACCCCCCCCCCATCCTCTAGTTATGGTTAAATACTACTACTGTTCTACAAGGATGGCATTGGTATAAAATAACTCACGAATGTTGGTATGGTATTAAACAAAGAAACCAAACCATTTTATATCATATATGGAATCTCTGTTGCGTAGTGGCTAATGTGCTGGCCTGCGACAGAGTAATAAGCGAGTTCGAACTCCAGCCGCTCTATTACATTCACTTTTGCAATCGATTTAATAGTACCACAACTGTTCTTCGACAACAATGTATTTGGTATTTAACTCACGAAGGCTGGTCACGTCAAGCCCTAGCACCTATATGATTGCCCCACCCTATTGCCCTTATGGCAAGCCCCAAACCCTTTTTATCATATAGGTGCTAGAAGGCGGTGGCTGCGGGTCTACATGTCCTGGGAATGACGTTAAACTCTATCTGATGGTGAGGTTCCAGTTCTGGAGGTTTGGGGAATGTGGAGCACCTCATTCATCACCATTGCTCCCTGGTCCACTCTGACCCGGAGTGGTAGTACCTGTTAGGGTCCCATCTATGGGTTAAATAGAAAAATGTATTCATAAAAAAATTTAGTATCCATTAAGAATTGATTTATTTCAAAACTTTATCGGCATTAAATGACCCACTGGGGTTGATATGCCGTAAAACAAAACAAACAAACAAACAAACTCACGAAGGTTGATATGCCAGTGACTAATACGATCATTTTCGAACTAACGTCCTTGAGGAATATATGAACATACTTCATCCTCCAGTTATGGGTTAAATATTACTACTGTTCTTCTACAAGGATGACTTTGGCATAAAATAACCCACGAATGTTGAAATGTCATTAAACAAATAAACTAAACCAAATCATATCACAGAGGAAATCCTCGTTGTGTAGCGGCTAATTCTCTGGACTATGACATTGTAATAAGTGAGTTCAAACTCCAGTCACGTGTTCACTTTGGGGGGAGTATTTAGAATAGTACTTCAAATGAAGGTAGCCATTGTCCTGAAAGATTTTCATGATTTTTTTTTTTTTAGTTATCAAAAATTAAGCTTTATTCTTACAATTATTACTGAATTAAAAAAAATCTACTGTTTAAATGAGGAATTGGAATATTTAAGCATCGTACGTCTGAATGATATTTTTACTTATAAAGAACTGGGGCAAGTCCCGGAAATTGATTAATTTTAATTATCAAATTATATCATTTCACCTGTAAAAATCAAAAAGTAAATTTGTACTTTTCCTCATTATAAAAATCCTAAATTATATTTGAGATTATATTTCACAATGACAATTTCTGAAGATTAACTCAACTCCTAATCTAAGATCCATTACTGCTGAGTTGTGAATTTTTTGTGGAAGCCCCACACTTGCGAACTTTTGTCAAATTCTACCTATGTTGAACGATACGGGTAAATAAGGAATGCAAAAGATATGAACCCTCTCAACCTCCAGTTATGGTTTAAAACTACTATTCTTCTACAAGGATGGCTTTGGCATAAAATAACCCACGAATGTTGATATACTATTAAATCAAATCATATCACAGAGGAAGTCCCCAGTGCGTCGTGGCTAATGTACTTGACTATGACATCGTAGTAAGTGAGTTCAAACACCAGTCCGGCTATTACGTTCACTTTCGGACTAATACCCTTGGGAAAGGTATGAACCTTCATCCTCCAGTTATGGGTTAAATACTACTACTATTCTTCTTATGTACTGGATTGCGACATTATAGTAAGCAAAATTGAACTCCAGTCCCGCTTTTATGTTCACTTTCGGACTAATACCCTTGGGAAAGGTATGAACACCTTCATCCTCCAGTTATGGGTTAAATACTACTACTTCTTCTTATGTACTGGATTGCGACATTATAGTAAGCAAAATTGAACTCCAGTCCCGCTTTTATGTTCACTTTCGGACTAATACCCTTGGGAAAGGTGTGAACCCCCTTATTGGTTAAATAGTACCTCTAATGATGTTCTATAGTGATAGATTTGGCATAAAATAACCCACGGGGGTTTATATGCCATTAACCAAAGAAACCAAACTAGATACTGTTTACAGATAGTATAAAAATAAACAGCTATAAATTTGAGATTAGCCATCCTAATTCCATCATCTCTTTTATACATTTACAACAAATTTGTATCTTTTCTAGAATATCTATTTATATTACAATGTAAACTATATGAAATGTTCATGTTATTGATACTTTAACTTTCTTACACATCAAGTACTTCCTTTCTACAATACGAAATACCCTATATATATATATATATATATATATATAATTAGCAAATATATGCACCCTCCGGGTGCAAGTATTTAAGTTTTAATGTAATAAAATATTGTATTAAATTAGAAAGGCTAATGAAACTAAATAAGAATACAGATAAAAAGATTTGAAACAGAGGGAGTATAATAAAAGATTTGAAACAGAGGGAGTATAATAAAAAAATGGAACAACTAAAACTTACTCTTCCATCACTCTCGTCTTTCATTGTTATTTTTTCTAATTTAAGTATTTAGTTATAAGAGGAAGTAAAGAATAAAATGACAGTTATTTTATCTTGTTAATGGATTTCATTTAAGATTCATTGAAGAGATTTTTGCTTATATTCATTAAAATAAAACCAAACAGTTAGAAATCAATAATACTAAGCACATATTTATTAAATTCGATTTTTTAATATTAATATGCAAATTAGCCTTTCCGTTCACACTGTAAACCGCTATTTTGTTGTATATATAAATATAATTGCATGTTGTCAGTATGTAGACATAGTTAACAGTATTAATAATGTAAGACAATTTTATTAATAATTGAGGTTTAGATAAAAATAAAATCATGGAGAATGTGATGTCAATAACTAAGAGAATTGTGACTTGAGCAGGAATATAGTTTCGGTTACAGACAGAAAAAAACAAAATCTCCATTATAATAATATATATATATATATATATATATATGAAAAATATATGGAAATTAATCCGACAGTATGAAATATAACATTTTGAAAAAACATATGATGTTTGTTATGTGATTGCTGACAAGCTTGTTTCGACCAAAACGATAAGTTGGTCTTCATCAAAGAGCGACATAGACGAGAAGAAAATATCCGTTAAAAAGACTGTTTACAAAACGAACGCTGATATCAACCGCTGAAAATTTTTTGAAAATGCATGTTCTGTTTTAAAAATAAAAATAAAATAAATTTTTTTTTTTTTTTTTTTTTTAATTAAAAATCAGAAGCATTATAGTTCAAGGTAAAACTCAAAAGAGTTTATTGTAAAAATTGTAAAAATATATAAAAAATGTAAAGTGGGTATCAAAATAGTATAGTATATATATTTCAGCTGTTAACAATATACAAGTCCACATGGTAATTTGAAGAAAGATGTTAGGTTTCCAAAATTTACTAGTGGTGTTGAAGTCCGTAGATTTATATATGAAAGTCTTCAAGGTGTAAAATTCCAGATATAATGTTTTTTCATTCATAGCTAATATTGAACAAAAAGACGAAAATAATATGAATTCAAAACGATGTTGTAAAAAAGTTATGCGGTAGTTTCAAATATAAGCACCTGTTACAATAAGATATACATGACTGTCGCTGAATGAGAAACGCGTGGGCGGGTGTGCTTATATTTGAAACTACTGCATAACTTTTTTGCAACATCAATGTTTTCGTTTTGAATTCATATTATTTTCGTCTCCGCTCTTGTTAATATTTTCCCTTTAACAGCATATAGTGTTGTTTTCATATCCTTTTATCTATACTCATGCCGTCGGATTCATTTCCTTTCTATTAACTTATATATAAGCGTATATATAAATGAATATATATATATATATATATATATGTGTGTGTGTGTGTGTGTGTGTGTGTGTGTGAGAGAGAGAGAGAGAGAGAGAGAGAGAGAGAGAAGTATCCAGGACTGGTAGTAATTGATGATTCTACATGGGATCTTCAAAATCTTGCTGTATAATTATATTGCAGGAGTTTTAGAAATTTCTTTAAATTTCTAAAAGCCTTTTAAGTTTTGGTCGAAATACATTTATTACAGAATGACGGTTTATTGAGTTTTTCCTTTCTTTTAAAGATATATATATATATATATATATATATATATATATATATATATATATATAATTCGTCGATCCAGGTTCAAGTCCTGGCCGAGGTTGTTTGCATTTCCAATGTGCTAATACCCTAGGAAAGGTATACACCTCAATATTCTCCCTCCATCTATGGGTAAATAGTAGGACAGACTGGGTCTCTTTAACCGTGGTTAGGTTACCAGTCTAGGATAAGAAAACTCTGAATTCAACCTGTTAAACTCCGCTTAAAAAATTGACCTTGTATCGCATCCTATTCGTGTTGGGGAGGGGGTGTAAATATAATATATATATATATATATATATATATATATATATATATAATTAGTACATTTTGTAATAGTAGATACTCTAAGTAATCTGAGGCCTGAGTGCTAGACCGTGGAAAACTTAGTATATAACAACAACAACAAAAAAGAAAGGAAGCAGTTAAGCAACAATGACCATGTTCAGTACTTAGATGGGTAAATTACTTATTTGGTATTGCAAGTAACCTGAGGTCCGAGTGCAAAACAGAGTTTAGTATATAACAAAGTTACTTACACTACCTACCAAACCAAACTAAATGTTGTTTATAGATAGTATAAAAATAAACAGCTATAAATTTGGAATTGTGGACACAGCTTACATGATATGCCATTCCGATAGAGAATTCATCTTTCAAGTGGATAGCAGAGAAATACCAGCTTTTAACCATTTGGTTGGTTGGTTGGTTGGTTGGTTGGTTTTACAACATATCAGCCCTTTTTTTCAACTCATTTTTCATAAACAAAAGATTCAGGTTGGTTACAGTATCTGCTGTCGCTTAGGTGGTCACCCAATTAAATATTAAATTTATTTATTTGACGAACAACAATAATCTTCAAAAAGAAGGAAATAATAGCAAAATAAAAAATGTGATAAAATTACAGATTCATTTTAACTAAAAAATAAAGATACACGTATAAAGCCAATAGCTGTAAAGTAAAGTGAGTAAAGTCGTTGGGGTGGCCTAAAGTCGGTATCAGCTAGACAGCGAGGGAGTCTATCCCCTTTTCACTAGCGCTAGAAGATTGTTTTTTAACACCTGAGGTGGAGCGCCACACCTACCATCAGCTCTTTTACTTTACCGCATAGATCCCTGTGCTACTCATACGCTGAGTTGGCGAGGGCCGGCATTGAACTAGGGACTTCGTGGTTCTTAGGCGGATGCTCTACCGACTGAGCTAAACCGATAATACCCGGAAAGAAGGTGAGGTTATTTGCAGTTCCAAACTCGATTTCCACAAGCAACATTTGCTAGGTGTGTTTATGGCACTGTTTATACACAGACAGATAGAAATTGCCATTTATTGATTACGCCTATAGTGTTCAAATTGATAAAAACTCGAATTATTCATTTTTAATTGAATTAAGGAAGAAAAGAAAGTAATGTTATTTCACAAAATATAAAAGGTTCCTTTAAATATATATATATATGCTATTTCGCTAAAAAAAAAAATTATTTTGATTTTTAAATAATTCCTCTCGCTGTTAATTCAACGTACTATTACTCCCCCTCCCCACCCTCTCATTGAAACGTCTTCTCTTTCCTTTTCCATTGTGAAGGGGATCCATTATAAAATGTTATTAAAATCCAAGTAGCCAGTTGCATTTCTGTATATTAGCTTAATATATGTGTAAAGTTTCATCATGATCGGATCACTGGTGTAGACGCTAATTAGTTATACTAGACACAATTGGTTATATTAGACACACAGAAATTGCCATTTATGTTCATTGGTTGGATCTTACGGCAGGTCAACCCGAAGACGTTTGTTTAGTCATTACTGTTTAGTATTCAAAAGATATTAACTCATTTTTAAACACATTTTTAGACTCATTTTTTTTATCTATGTAGCCCATAGATGGGGCCCTAACAGGTACTACCACTCAGGATCAGGGTAGACCTGGGAGTAATACCATTTCTGTAATAGATGACATAAGATAGTATTGTTGCATACTGAAGTTTTTACAGTACCAATCGATACGTGTTGTATACCCTTTTCTTACTTCTTACTCTGGTCGTATTTTCTTCTGGTCGGCTTTGCTATTCTGATCGTCTATCATCTTGGTCTGGTCTAGCTTCTGGTGTTGACTTTCTTCTATGGGGATTCCGGGTCTGGTTTCTGTTAGGGATTTCTCCTTATCAGAAGCCCTGTGTCATTGTTAGATTTTAGGTAATAAACACAAGACTTCAATTTACGTTGATGTTACTTTATTTGTAAATCCCCAAACCAGACATCTGCGCAGATGACAAAATGCGCATAGAAATGCGACTTACACCTTCGAGCTCCTACCTGCTAACTGACTGAGATACTTCTATCCTTAAACCAGAACAGGGTTTTCTATGCCTTCCGGTTCTCACGATTCATCCCTGGAAGGCAAGGTGAGAGTGGGGTCAAGCGTTGTCACTCACTCTCAAGGCCATCAGCTGCACTAATCGACATTATGATTTCTACAATACCTTATATAAGTATTAGGGATCCAATAATTATTTAACAGTATAAATAATATGATCAAAAAAAGTTTTGGCTTGACCATGTTTTAATGTATATTTCTTATATTGTTGAAGATAGAATAATCGACACATGGACTGATATTGCATTCATATGATTGTAACGATGTAATTTAAAATAGATGTCTAGATTTTGTTAATAATTGTTTATGAAAAATGATTTATTGCCAAGATAGAAAAGATATTATTTCTTCACAATATTTGTATATTGATATGATTGATGGTCGGACGATGGAATTAGATATAGAAAAATCGCCCGAAGACTGGAAAAAATCCAAATCCAAATAATGAAAAAGAGATGTTCCGTTTTGTTTCAATAACACCTACCTACAATATATATATATAAGTAAAAAGTAAAGTCGACGGGGCGGCCTAAAGTCGGTATCAGCCAGTCAGCGAGGGAGTCTATCCCCTTTTCAATAGCACTAGACCAAGGAGATTGTTTTTTAGCATCTGAGGTGGAGCGCCACACCTACCATCAGCTCCTTACTTTACCGCACAGATCCCTGTGCTACTCATACGCTGAGTTGGCGAGGACCGGTATCGAACTAGGAACCTTGTGGTTTCTAGCCGAACGCTCTACCGACTGAGCTAACCCGGACCGTGTGTATTAAATGTAAATTCTAATAAACACGCCTACATAGAAATACTCACACGAATTCATACACAAACACGTGCGCGCGCACGAAAACATGTTTATATATTTACATTGATTTTCATACTCAATATAATTCACTGTATATAGTCTAAGTATGGGCCAATGTGGAGTGTTGCATGTCATGGACTGCCACGCCACCAGAGTTTCCCCCTTGAGCATCACGGATCCCCACCCACGGTCAACATGTGGCCCCATGGCGAATCTACAAAGGTGCAGTCTGCGTATTCAACAGCTCCAGGTGACAGGGCGGTCCGTGATATGGTGGTGGATCAAATTGATTAATAGTAGTTAGTGGTGTGCCTTTCTTTTTACTGACCGCACTGTATTTATGTAAAATAGACATTACAGATTCTTTCTGTTGATATGATATGTGATTCCTATGGACGTACCGTGATATCTTTAACTCTTTACCTACTAAATTTTACCCCACGGTTGTAAACTTTTCAATTATAATGAACAAACCATCAGTTTTTGTACTTTGCTTGGGTGTGGTATGCGTAGAATATGAGAGCCACAGTGAGCGGCTTAAAGTAGACAAACAGTTAATGTGGACAGTTGATTAATACGATTTTTAAAATTTTATGAGCAACAATAATCTTTAAATTAAAGAGATAACAACAAAAATATTATAAAATTACAGATTTATTTCAATAATAAACAAAAAAGATACACATATAAAGACATAACATAAAATAGTATAAAACATATAATGAAATACAGATAAGTTTGAGATTTTTTAATGTGTGTTTCTTATGTTATTGAAGATAAAATAATGAACACATAGAATGACTTTGCAGTCACATGTTTGTAAAATCAATGTTTGGATTTTGTAAATAATTCTTGATGGAAAATAATTTATTGCCGGAAATAAATATATATAATATTTCTGCACAATATTTGTCCATTGATATGGTCGATGGTTAAATGATGTCCCGTTGATGAAATTGGATATAAATAAATATGAATCTATTTTCATTATTCATTATTTACTGTGTATTATATTGAATATAAAAATAGTGTCAATTATGATTAATAAATATTTCGATAGATTTCTTCTCGTTTGTGACACATGGTTATAATATATACATATATACTAGAAAAGATGTGACCCGTTTGGGTCATCCATTGAGCTCAAGTTAGATAAAAAAATCACAGGATAATACTATTTCGTCCATTTAAATGCTAAAAGATTAAAATGATTGTTGACGAGCAACCTGGGTTTTGTCGAAAGATCCGAATTTTTAGGGAATTAAAAGTTGATTCGCTCAGCTAATAATAATAATAATAATAATAATAATAATAATAATAATAATAATACATATAGATATATACATATATAGATATAGATATATAGATAGATATCCGCAACGTATCACATTCAGTATATAAATTCTAATTAATAAATATTTCTAAAGATTTCTTCTCGTTTGTGGCACTTTCATCTTTTTTTTTCCTTTCATTTCAGATTGTAATTTATATTTACATCGGTTAAGTAAATGTCTTTTTGGATCTTATTGAATATTCCTGAATGAATAACAGAAAATGTTGACATGAATTTATTTCTTTGCAGATCCCAACACCAAAGGAATCGAACAGGCACAGGCAATCGGTACCCTCAACCACATTTGTTGATATTCATCAAATCGGCCATTGTTTTTCTTCTTCCAGACGATCATCGTTGTGTAGACAGGCTGACAAGACAGAAGCGTATTAGACAGATCACCGGAACATTTTAAACAACGACATTTGGCAAATGGGATTTCACGTGGGATACGTTCGTTGTCTACATCAATGTGTTGCTCCCATGGACAGAGGGATAAATCGGCTATGTTACTGCTGTTTGTGTCGATGTGGCATTTGAAGGGGATATCACCTTGGCTCCATTCATTGTCCAACGTATGTGACTCTGTGCATGCTGTAGTGGACATTGGGTTGACAACAGAGTGGACATGAGTTGGGTGGTTTCCTTGGACATGATGATGTCTAGCAGAACATGTTGTTACCATCATAAAGAAGCACAACAACAGCATCTGAAAAGAATTATTAGAGATGTAAATATTAATTATATAAGGATTTGCCAATAAAAATTACATCAATAATATAGTAAAGGTTTAAATATGTTGGAAATTAAAATATATCATTTTAGTAGATAATAATAAATAACTGACAAAAAATATACCAGAAGAGGTACCCGGTCATTCTTATGTGGTCTCTTCTCTCCGGTCTGTTGTTGCTTCTTGTCCCTACCTTGTGGATATTTACCTCGCATTTCACGTATGCGGGTGTGACACAAGGTCTTTATAAAGTGAGACCACCTATGAGCCGAGACTCATGGGATGGTAGATGCAAAAAAATGCGTTGATCCCGTCGGCATCCCCCCCCCCTGTGCTGAGAGGAACTATTCGCAGATAGAAAAAGAAGCCTTAGGAATTATATTTGCCGTTACCAAATTCCAACGCTATCTACAGGGTCGACATTTTTTACTCCAAACGAACCACAAGCCGTTACTGACCATATTCGGCTCGAAGAAGGGTCTGCTGACTCACACAGCCAACAGGTTGCAAAGATGGGGAGCGATCCAACGAAACTACGATTTTAAAATGGAGTTCCTACCATCACAAAAACTCGGCATGCAGATGGACTATCTAGGCTAATTCCTAAGATGCGAGAGCCCCTAGAGGATACGATAATTGCATCCGTACGTACTGAAAGAGACATGAGTACCGTATCATGCAATACAGTAAGGGAGCTACCGGTCACTCTGGAGGAAATCAGAAAGGAGGCTACGAAGGATGAGTTCATCACACAAATAAAAGAAAGAATCGCGAACAAAGACCAACAAGTAGCTAACGCTTATACATTATGCGATGAAGTATTGCTGTATCGAGACCGGGTGGTCGTCTCAGCCACTCTCCAAAGACGGACACTAAAAGATTTTCACGTCGGATTTCCGGGGATAACAAGGACAAAAAGTCTAACGAGGTCCTACGTTTTCTGGAAGAACCTCGAAAGGACATCGAAAATATGGTCAGGACTTGTACGGCCTGTCCCCTGGCTGCAAAGTCTCCACCAATTAAATTTAGTCCTTGGCCGAAAACGGACCGTCCCTGGACACGCATTCACTTGGGTTTTGCGGGACCCTTGGACGGATACTACTGTTTAATAGTAGTGGACAGTTATTCCAAATGGCCAGAAGTGTTTAGATGTAAAAAAAAAAAAAAAAAAAACACTGAAGTGGCTAATAGCGCATTACACGAACTTTTTGCTCGTTTTGGTGTAGTGGATTGCATCGTGTCTGATAATGGTACGCAATTCACATCAGCGGACTTTAAGGAATTCTGTGAGGATTTCCAAGTAAACCATATCACGACCCCCCCCCTTACCACCCTAGATCTAACGGAATGGCAGAGAGATTCGTTGACACATTAAAGCGCGCCCTAAAAAAACAAGGGCACACCAACAGACAAAGCCCTTCAACAGTTTTTACAAGTGTATAGGATTACACCTAACGCAAACACACCAACAGAACTACCTCCCGCACAAATAATGTTCGCACGCAAAGTAAGATCCATATATAAAAAACTACTTCCCAGACAAATCAAACCCAGTAGAAATCAAACAGCATCAAAACGCTTCGTTCCAGGAGAAAAATTTATTTTAAAATATTTAAAGCAAATAAAACGTTCTGGGAATTAGGCACCATTAAAAAAAAGAATTGGAAATATGGTGTATATCATCGACGGACCAAAATTCTCGCACAAGAGACATTTGAACCAGCTGAGGAAGCGATGGTCAGACGACATTAATAGTGGTCCACTAGAACGAGAGGAGACCATGGACGTAACTTTTTATACTTTTGATCGACCATCTCCGCAACCGGCCCCCGAAAAACGTCAGTCTCATAGAAAAAAGAAAAGGACTGAATTAATCAATATTAACCAAAAAAGAAAAAATATTGAGAATCCTTCGGAGTTTAGGCTTGGGGAGGGGTGTTGTAGGTGACTCACCTATGACCAGAACAATGGACTTACCCAAAGGGTATATTTAGCAGAGCAAAGCTACTCAAGTGAGAAGTAGCAGATGCATGTCTTCGTGTACGCTGTTACCAAGGAAACTCTCCTCATTTTGTACATTGATATATGTTGAATACATCGGTTCTTTACTTTTATCTCCATGTTGAGTATTTATTTATTGACCCTTAAACAGGTCATAACAGTTTTTTTGTTGGGATTTTAATGGGGCATCTGAGAGGATCCAATTCAAGATTCAGCAATAATGGATCCGCAAGACTAACTTTTTACCCCTCTGCTACCCGCTTCTAGTTTATAATAAGTGACTAACTATTTAAAAAAATACATACCTGAATGCAAAGCTTGATGATTCCAACGCAAACCATAATTTCTTTTAGATTTAAAGGCCTTGGTTAGAATATAAAGAACTGTATCGCTTACAGAATTCCAATAATTATTGGTATTTTCTGTTTCTATATTCCGCTGTTTGTGTCTCTGTTTGCATATATTTTGCTTACGTCTTAAACTTCTTTCGTCTTTTTGCTTTTTTTATATAGCAGAAGCAGATGAGAATGTCTGTGTTTGTATGAGATATTTTGAAAGACTGTGACCGATGCCGCATTTTATATTCAATTATACAATAGTTCGGGAATTTTACTGACCTATGGAAATTACAGCCCCAATTATTGTCTCGATTCCATCTAATTCCCGAATGTATTTTAAGCGGTTGATGAAAGATCTGCGAAAGATTTAAACTTTGCATGGAATTTCAGTTGAATTTGGGAAATAAACGAGTGGACGTTAAAACAGAGATAATGTCGTCCAATCAGAAATAAGAAAGATTACTTTTTTTATAAAAAAGAAGAAAAAAAGAAGGAAAGAACTGTTGTGTATTCATATTATATCGGCTTTATTTAATTGGCATCCGTAATTTTAATGATAATATTCTAGTTTCTCTTCACCCGACACAATCTCACATCAATGAAGGGATATACATTTTATGATAGATAATATTCAAAGAAGACGTGGTGGGTTTATTATATCAGTTCTTAATCTGCCTGGTCTATATTTAGCGATATCTTTATAGAAACTTCCCATTCAATAAAATTTGCTCGTAAAATCTTCCCGGATATTAAAGATATTCCTAGTTTGACGGAACAGTTTCTCTTGTAATTCCTATGGTCGTATAAAATTCCCGAATTATTTTCGAATTGAATAAGGAAATTATAAAAATGATATAAAATGTTGAGTCGTCACGAAATGTCACACACTTTCAAAATATTTCATACAAACATATTCTCATCGATCTCCGATCCAGAAAAGAAAAAAAACGAATTAAATTTCAAGACTTAAGCACAATATCTGCAAACAGAGACACAAACAGCGGAGATATAGAAAGAGAAAATACCAATAATCATTGGAAGTCTTCAGTAAGAGAAACGCTACCCTTCTATTGAAATCAAGACCTTTCAAGTAAAAGAAAATATGGCCCGTGTTGGAATCATCAAGATTTGCTTTCAGGTATTTTCTTTTGTTTTTTTCAATCAGACAATTTCAATAATATATTAGAATTTAATGTTACAAACAGAAGAATGATATAAACAAAAAGAAAGTGAAAAATTTCAGTATCCATAACATTTTTAAAAAACATATATTATACATAATGTTATAGCATTAAAACAGTTTTATTCTTTGGTATTTTCCCGAACAAAACTGGATACTTCAACTAGTATATCTATTATTATACTAAAGCTGAGCGAATTCCTTAAGGATTTTTCCTGTTAAGTTTAATGATTAAAATTAAATACTAAGATATTCCTTATTTGTCGGATTGAATTATGTTTGAAAAATAATTAATTTTCATCGTTTTAATTAGCAGTAATTTGCAATTAACTCACAAAGCAACCAATCCCTGTCTTATCTTCATATCTATCAATTTCCACCCCCTCTATATATTTATTCCTCTCTCTATTAAACTCTTATTGTATCTGTTGAAAGGAATAAGCGAGAATAAGCCACTCCTCGCACCCTCTACCAAAACCAGCAGTCAAGAGGAATTTCTTTTTATTACCCTCGCTTTAGCTAATAGCAATCCCCGACTCCTTTGCTTCACTTTCACTTGTCATTGTAAAAATTGTCAATAGGTTTTTTTTGTTTTTGTCTCCAATTTTTCTCTTCTCGGTCGTTTTTATTTTGTTTTTATTCTAATTCTGTTTGCAAACTAACTTTTGATCATAATTACCTAAAAACACTTAGCCATACACACTTCTCTGATTCCACAAACACACACACACAATCATATATATATATATATATATATATATATATATATATATATATATATATATATATATATATATATATAAAATTATATTAAAATCGGATAATCCGTTGAATGTCTACATGGGTTAAAGTTGGGTTTTTTAATGTTTGTTTCGAATAAATATTTTAATTTCCAACACATTTAAATATAATGTTGTAATGTTTATTGGCAAATAATTATATAATTATATTTACATCTCTAATAATTCTTTTCAGATGCTGTTGTTGTGCTTCTTTATGATGGTAACAACTTGTTCTGCTAGACATCATCATGTCCAAGGGAACCAGCCAACTCATGTCCACTCTGGTGTCAAACCCAATGTCCACTACAGCTGGGGAAAAGGAAGAAATAATTTATGGAGGTTCTGTTTTTTCTGGGTCACTCTGTATGCCAGAAAAAAAAACAGAACCCACAATTTTGTAATAAAAACTGTTAATTTAACTAGGGGTTTAGGGTTAGGTTTAGGTTAGGGTTAGGGTTTAGGGTTAGTTTAATGGGAAAATAATAAATAAATTGGGTTCTGGTTTTTTCTGGTCACCCTGCAATATGTTTAATTTTCCGACCGATTTGCAGTTCAGCAGGTAAAAGTTATTCTTAGTGTAAAAGAAAAACTTTCTTTGTATTTCTTAAGCCGATATTAGTGAAATCTCGAAACCGGGTGTCAATGTTTGTCCCTCAGTTTTTGACTTTGCCTAAACGATGATTAAACCTTTTAATATAGAATACCATGAATTAAATACTTAACTACAGAGTTTTTCCCCAAAATAAGACAGGACTTATATTGATTTTCACTCCGAAATATAACACTAGGTTTATTTTGGGGAAGTTTTAGTTCTTTAATATATCAAAAAACGACATTATGAAGTAAGAAATATTGAAATTCCTAAATAAACAGAAATTACAAAAATTACCATCAATATGTTTATTTTTTATCAAAAACTCATTAACGACAATCCATTCAAAAATAATCATATCATCATCTCTGAAATGTTATTATTGTACAAGTAACTAGATTCCAAAATTCTTGCTTGCGACTTAACTGGAAAACCTTCCAAATAATTAGTGGAATTTTTTAATTATAGAGGACACTTATTTAATATTTCTTCTCGAACTGGATATTCATTTTAAAGACAAATTTCAAAAACTAAGCCTCTTAACCATTTAATTATTTTTCTAAAAGAGTAAAATAGTTTTAGAATAATTGCCTAATCAGATCTAAGAACAGGAATAGCTCAGAAAATTTAAAGATTGAATTGGATGAATTCTGAAAAAATGGTAAGACAAGAAATTAAAGGGCATTTTGGGGGAACTTGAACTCTAAGGAAGCTCTTGGAGAAAAACTTAGATGGTAACAACGCAAAGATGCTGCTGCTGCTGTGTGCTGTTTTAACAAATCTTGGAAGCAGAACCATACAATACATCAGTTGTATGGCCACTTAGCACCCATCTCTCAAACCATCCAAGAAAGGAGAGTAAGAACATGCTCGGCACTTCTGGAGAAGGACAAACTCATAAGTGACGTACTCCTATGAACTACTACACTTGGACACACCAGTTTTGTAGGTCTTTTTTGCTAGGCCTAATATTTCTCACATTAAACAGGTGGCTTCAATTCGGATGAAGAAGACACAAACATAAATAAAATGTACAAACATATATTAGAAAATTGAAAGGTTGCAAAATTCAATGCATTGCATCCAGACTTATCTACTGAGGTCCATCTTGTTTCTGGGAATGACTTGAGAAACATCTTGATGGATGTACAGTCAGCTCTACAATGAAGTAAATCCACGAAATACATCTACAAAATACATCTGTAAAAGAAACTCGAGTTCTGTTGGGTTATTTTGTATATTAAGGTGTGCTACAATACACCACTTAAATTTTATAGACTAACCTCAGCCAATCAACAGCCCGAATGCGGGCTGGTTGACTACTTAAGCACTGATACTGAGAGGCGGCGTCAATTAGCAATCATTGACGAAGGATTCGCAATACTGAGGAGCACCAAGGAACAACCAAAGGATTCTTTACCAATGATTTCCACTGGGCAAGCGCTCTTACTTGAAGCTTAACGGATGCCCATAGACTCGTAACAAGTACCAACTTTTCTCTCACTCTCTAACAGTTTTTGGCATTAAATAACCCACAGAGTTGATATTACCATTAAATAAATCAAATCGAACCAAACCAAATCAAATGAAGTTAATGAAAATTATTTATACAATTTGAAGATATTAAGAACTTGAATCTTTTATCACAAATGGCTTATTTCAGCATTAAATGACCGAAAATTGATTCAAATTATTGTATTAGTGAATAGATCACTAATTACGACTGGGCCTATTCTAGTAGATTAAACTCCCAAGCGGAGTTTAACAGATTTGAATTCAGAGTTTTCCTTCTCCTAGACTGGTCACCTAACCAAGGTTAAGAGGCCAGTTCTGCCCTACTATCTACCCATAGCTGGATGGAGAGTAGTATGATTCATACCTTCCCAAGGGTATTAGCGCTATGTGAACTGTAGCTTCGTCCAGATTTGAACTCAGGTCGACGAGTTCATTTCCTATGACTCTAACCATTATACCACGACCTCCAACGAAAAGGTTGACATGCCATAAAAAAACAAATCCAAACCAAACTGAACAGTTTACTAAAGGAACAGAATCTTATTATAATGAAGATTTATGTAACTGTCTGTAACCGAAACTATGTCACTACAAACTTCACGATTTCTTAGTTATTTAGTTATATCCCAACGATATTAAATAGTCATTATCTAATTTTAATTAGCATCTTATTTATTAACGGTGTCTCTATTAAAGTCTAGTCGAGTTAGAATTTCGCAAAACTGCCCATATTATTAATGCATTTGAAATCCTGAAATATGTGTTATATATCTCTAAGAAATAAAATAATTACATTGTATATGTGGGAATAATTTGCATAATTATTTTAGCAAATTGGTGTTTAATAAATAATTATTTGCTGTTCTGATTTCTAATACAACCATGTTATTCTCAAACGTATTAAAAACAATATAAACGTATCAAAGAAATCCTAGAATATGATTTTATATAGAAATCAATTCTAACATTAAAATAAAATGTAATATTTTATATTCGTTTTTATTTAGTTTTCGTTAATATTCTTAATTAATGCCTGAATGCGACTTACCAGAAATAAAAAAGGGAGATAAGTAGAAGGTCTCATATGAAGGGGGAGAACTAAGATAAACATTTTAAAAAACCTTTTTTTAGGCCACAGTCCCAACCCGATTATCGTTCAGTTCTGTCGGATGTAAAAGTCACCAGATAAATTGTCCTTTATTATTAAAACTAGAATAACAAAACCGCCCTTCGGGCGGTTGTAAAAATAGAATTTTGAAAAATATAGCCTGAGCCGAGTGGGATTTAAAATTCAATGGTCAGAGGGGTAGTATCCAAGTAAAATTAATAAATGAATTGAAGAAATAAAAAAACAATGCCAAAATATGCCAAAACTTTAAAAGGATATTCAACATTTAATGATGTAGAATAAAATCATCAAATTCATTAAAGAAAAAAATAATCAATTTGAATAGAAATTAGGGAAGTTAACTTTCTACACAAAGTTTTTCCTGAAATAATATTCAATAATAAAAATTAAATTTGGTTTATCAATGAATAAAACAATCAACTATACAAAATGATTTTTTTGTTTTGATTATTTCTAAAAATTTTAAATAAAAAAAAAATAAACATTCACTTTATTATATTTACATTTAACAACATTTAGTTTTAGTGTATAATATTACATAAACAAAATAGAGTAATGATACTTAAATCAATTTTTAATGCTAAATAATATTTAATATTAATTTTTTTTAATTGGAGTAAATAAAAATATCTAATTTATAAGATTTATTTTCAACTAAATATTGTTTTGGTACACCTATGTAAAAATATGAATTTTGTAAAAAAGTTTTTTCAATAAATAAATCTTTTGATAATAGATTCAGTATCAATTTGTCCTGTAACTAAAACTACGTCACTGTTTACATCAAAACACTGTCATTGGTAAAAATATTTTTTGATTAATAATCAATAGATGCATGCAACATTTTGTTTTGAGGGGACAGAAGTAAGTTTCCATTTCAAAATGGTTTCATTTTCTTTACTCCTTTAATAAATTTGATGATTTTACCGATAATACAAACCCTCTTATATGAAATTTTAACTCAGACAATATCTTTTCAAAATTAATTTTTATAAACGCCCAGATGGCATTTTTTTGCTAGTTTATGTAAAAATGTTTGTACCATAAATTAATGAATATAATATATGTTGTTACACTCTTAATTCATTTTTTTAGAGATTTAATAAATTTTATATCCATTAAAGTAAGCCATTAAATTGAATAATTGGCAGATCTGAGCATCTGGAAACCCCAAATCTAAAATTTGTTTATTTTTTTTTTTTCTTTCTTTTAATGGATTATTATCAATTGCACACCAATCTATCAGATTGTAAAAGAACAAAAAATTCAAAAAGTTATTTATTTTTCGCGTTGCCTCAGTTCCCCGTATAAGTTTATCGTAAATCGATCCCCCATATCAGAAACCGCTACAAAATTTATTATTTTATTTATTTTTTTTGTTCCTTCAATGGATTATTATCGATTACACACCAATCTATCAGGTTAAAAAAATTCTTAAATGTCTTTATTTTTTGAGTTTTCAGGGTTGCCTCATGCCGACATATAAGTTTATAGTAAATCGCTGCCCCATATCAGAAACGCTCGAAAGGAACTGGCCGCAAACGTGTCAAAGTTAGGGTGGCCCAGAAAAACAGAACCCAAATTATTTTATTTATTTTCCCATTAAACTCACCTTAAACCCCAACACCAACCCTAACCTCAAATCCTAACCCTAAACCCCCCCTAGTTACAATTAACAGTTTTATAACAAAATTTGTGGGTTCTGTTTTTTTCAATGTCACCTTATTTTGACACCTTTGTGCAAATTCAGCCCAAACTGTTAAGGTAGAGCGGTTCGATATAGGGGGAGCGATTTACTATAAACTTATACGGGAAATGAGCACCCCTGAAAACTCAAAAATAAAAGAACTAAAAAGTTCTTTATTTTTGAATCAGGCCCTTTTTGTTTTTTTACAATCTGATAGATTGGTGTGTAATCGATAACAATCCATTGAAGGAAAAAAAAAAAAAAAAATTTTTTTTAGCGGTTCCGATATGGGGGATCGATTACAATAAACTTATACGGGGAACTGAACACCCCAGAAAACTCGAAAAATAAATAACTTTTTGAATTTTTTTTTTTACAATCTGATAGATTGGTGTGTAATCGATAATAATCCATTGAAGAAAAAGAAAAAAATTTAAAACATTTTAGATGGGGGTTTCAGATGCCAAGTCGACGAATAATTTATATTTATTTAATTTTTAAAAACAAAACAAATATTTATAAAACTCGAAGTTAAAATGCTATTTTCAATCATCTAATACAAATAGTAATCCTCTTATTTGATGAATGTGTATTGTTTAAACATTGTTTTAACATTGAACAAAATATATTAATTTCTCGCTACAATAATTAAATAAATGATGAAAAATAACATTAGTAATATGAAATAACCGTAAACAAATTTTGAATTAAAATAAAAGTTAACATCTTTTTTTAATTCCTAATAGGAATAATAAAATTTGAAATAAAAAATACTTGTTATATTTGTGAAGGTGCCGCGAAAATTAAAAATAAATTTTATCTATAAATTTTTTCAGTGTGTTTGGTATCATTTAAAAGTCGCCTACCTAAATCGATTAGGTAGGGGCCTTTTTTTATCACCGCTTTTGTTTATACAAACCAAAACTTCGGTTAAAACATTGTTGAATATATGAATTTAAAAGTATTGCGTCGCAATTATGATAAAAAATAAAGATTAATTTTTAGTTTTAAGAAAGAAGAGCGAAGTGTTAAAAAACAAACACGTAAAATCATTTTTTTTTTGTTTTGTCGTCTGTTTCTGTAAGGGAATTTATGACAAATTAAAATTAAAGATATTTCTTAATTCTAAATAAATCACGCGTCATCATATTTAGCGGAAAAGCATCGCTCAGAACTGGTTGTTATTTTATTTTAATATTAGGTTATATGGAATAACCGTAAAACAATTTTGAATTAAAAATGAATGTAAACATTTTTTTTAAATCCTAATAGGAATATAAATTGAAATAAAAAATACTTGTATATTTTGTTGAAGGTGCCGCGAAAACAAAAAATAAATAAATTTTATCTCATAAATAAATAAAAATAAATTTTATCTTATAATTTATCTATAAATTTTTAAAATTTCCTAATAGAAATAAAAAATTTGAAATAAAAATAAATTTATAAAAAATAAATAAATTTTTATCTATAAATAAATAAAAATAAAAAAATTTTATCTTATAAATTTTACATAAAATTTTTTAAATTCCTAATAGAAAATAAATATTTGAAATAAAAAATATCTTGTTATTATTTGTGAAGGTGCCGCGAAAATTAAAAATAAATTTTATCTATAAATTTTTTCATTAAAAATTAACTCTATTAAACTTTAAAAATATTTTTTTACCGCAACGAAAAACGGGAGTAGTCACGGACAAAAGACCATAACTAATAATTTAACCTAAGATTTAAATTAGTAGCTGTATCTTTATTTTTAAATTAATTTCTTGCAAACTTTATACATGATATAATTATTAAATACAAATAAAAATTAAAATATCAATTAGAAACTGTTTAAACTAAACATGCCTTTATAAAGATTCGTTAAAAAATTGGCTATGCAAATATTACAAACCAGCAAATATTACAAACGCATCTTAATACTTGTATAAAAGCAATTTGTTCCTTTAATTTTTAAGTATAACACAAATTGATTATGAATAATTCTCATTGAAAACGCTAGAGTTTAGTATGGAATATCTGACGTCAGCCGTGACGTAGTTTCGGCTTCAGACAAAAATGCAGTCTATCTCCATTATATATAGATGTATCACCCCAAAATTCCAATTTTTTTTTGCGCATAGGTTTCTGCATCAAGAATTAATCAAATAATTTTAAGTGATTAAAATACGTATAGAACGAAAATAGCTCCGAATTCAAATTAGCCAATGAGATTACAGATTTTATCTGGATGTAAACATAGCTCATGTTCTGTGTTATGAAATAAAAAAATATTAATTTAGAATTACCCCCCCCCCAAAAAAAACTCTAATAATATGCTTTAGTAACTAAAGCAAACAATAATAATGCTTTAGTAACTAAAGCAAACAATTTTTTTTTTCAGGAAAATTTCAAAATATAATTTTCAATTAAAGAACTGGCTTTTTAGAAAATCGCGGGAAAAAATAGTATTTTCGTATACAGATATTAAAAATGCTTATTGTTTATACTTATAAAAAATAGAAAACACACAATTTCATAATGTTGAGTTCACGCGATCGAAGCACTAGATTGTTTAAAGTTTAAACAATAAATACTTACTTGTTGTACTATTATTTTTTTCTTTTTTCTAAAAAGCAAATTCGCTTATTACTCGTTATTTTATTTATGTTTCTTTAGAGTGACTTGTTGTCACATGTATGCGAAATACTATTATTTTTTTATTTTTTCTAAAGCAAATTCGCTTATTACTCGTTATTTTATTTACGTTTCTTAGAGTGACTTGTTGTCACATGTATGCGAAATACTATTATTTTTTTTCTTTTTCTAAAAAGCAAATTCGCTTATTACTCGTTATTTTATTTAGTTTCTTGAGTGACTTTGTGTCACATGTATGCGAAATACTATTATTTTTTATTTTTTTCTAAAAAAGCAAATTCGCTTATTACTCGTTATTTTATTTATGTTTCTTAGAGTGACTTGTTGTCACATGTATGCGAAATACTATTATTTTTTAATTTTTCTAAAAAGCAAATTCGCTTATTTACTCGTTATTTTATTTACGTTTCTTAGAGTGACTTGTTGTCACATGTATGCGAAATACTATTATTTTTTTCTTTTTTCTAAAAAGTCAGTTTATTTTTAATTGAAAATTATATTTTTGAATTTTTTTCCTGAAGAAAATTTGTAAAGGGATTATTGTAAAGTAATGCTTATTTCGCTACGCTATCAGATTATATTTCGAATATACGATTCTCATTGGCTAATTCTGATTTCGGAGCTACTCCGTTTTTTATACGTATTTACTAGAAAGTAGCCCATTTAAATGGTACTTTTCGCATAATATCAAGGTACGGTCCTGATTGCGAAAAGTTTTTATTAGCCTTTTTTGATTTTTAATTAATAATTACGTTAAAATTATTTTCAGAGCTTGTTTAGCTACGTAATTCGAGAACTAAGCCTCTTTTGACGCCTGGGACTGTAGCCTATTTAGGAACAATGAGAGATCACAAGTTTCATACACAAAACCAAAAATAGGAAATGGAAAAGGTGTGTTGTCTCTTTTTTATTATATTTGCAGACGATCATTATTTTATTTTTTATCTAACACAATGGTTCTCAAGCTTTTTTACCTATTGACCCCCTTTTAATCCTATTTTACTCTGATGAACCCCTATAGCCATTTGTTTTTTAAAATCCCATTGTAATTTATAGTTAAATACATTTTACTTGCCTAAGTCCCAAAAATGTTAATTGTCCCCGGGGGTCCATATGGACCCCGGTGAAACCACTGATCTAACAGCTACCAATATAGAGATCTATGTCATAAGTATCAAACTGGGACGTGTCTGTGTGTGTGTGTGTGTGTGTGTGTGTGTGTTTTTCAAATCATCTTTCACTTAAAAAAAGTAAACAAAGGAATAAAAGAAAGAAAACCTTTTTTTTTTAACCCTGTTAGAAAAACAATCTTCTTAAAATAAAACATGTTTACATATATACATTTATTAAAAAAATATTCTAATTTAGTATAATTATTTTAATTTATTTGAAAAGGACAAATCATAATGATCAATTTTTATATCTTACACTAGAGGACCTGTGGATATACCACAGTATGATAATTTGCTTATTACAACGTTTGATATGTTTACTTAGAGCTATTGTAAATTCAATCTGTAAAAAGTGTAATAATCTTGATTTAACTCTCTTCACTCTTATTTTCTTTTTTTTCCTTCTTTTTCTTCTTTTCATTATGTTCGAGTGAAAAAGATTTGCTTTTATCGCTTCGCGCATTCACGCATTCTCACATATGCCCGCATTTCTTTCTTTCTTTCTTTCTTTCTTTCTTTCTTTCTTTCTTTCTTTACTTCTTATATCTTTTGTGTAGCATGTCCTTTGTCTTGCCATTCTTTCTTTATGATAAAACGAAAGGTCCATTATTTTTCTGAGGTGACACACTGATAAGAAATAAGTATTCGGTGGATACGCAACAGCAGATAATCAGGATTTACATTTTTTAATTTCATCTTGGACGGTCTCATTTGTAAGCAGAAGTGTTGCAAGATGATAACGGTCGTACAATTAAGGAACACGAGTATTAATATATAGATGACAACAACAATCACCAAATTAAAGAAATAATAACAACAAAAATATTTTAAAATTATGGATTTATTTTAACAATATAACAAAATGACATAACATAAAATAGATAAAACATATAATGAACAAAGGGTAGGTTTGATATTTTTGAATGTGTGTTTTTTATTTTATTGATGGTAAAAATAATGAACACATGGACTGACTGTGCATTCATATGATTGTAAAATAAAATAAACAGTAATAAATTATTATGAAAAATAATCATTTGCAGAATAGAAGATCTGACATTCTTGCACAATATTTGTCCATTGATATGGAATACAAAGGACTCAGGTTGCTTACAGTCACTTCTGTTACCTTGATAGTCACCTAATTATGGATTGAAAATGCTCATCACTGCTTAACTTCAATGTTCAAGCTGGAATCGCTGCTTTCATTTTGACTTGGTCGTAATGTTGGGACTTTGTTCCTTAGAGATATTGTGGTGGATTCAAGTGATTATTGTATATGTATATATAAAGAAAGGAATCTTTTACAAAATAGAAAATATAAAAATATAAATATTTCTTGCACAATTTTTCCATTGAATGGTCGATATTTAAATGATGGCTTGTTGGTGAAATTTGATATAAATAGAGACGAACAGTTTTCACATTGAACTCTATAAGAGTTTTTTTATGAAATTACGAGATTTATAAGATTACAAGATTTTGAAAAACATACATTAGTTTATTTGTTGTCGTTAAAGTTATTTGTAATTCTTCAACAAAACAAAATAAACTGTTTATATTATTGATTAGGAATTGAACGTTCGATGTATTGTATGTTTGATTCTCACTTGTACACAAGTGTGTGTGTGTGTGTGTGTGTGTGTGTTATGCATGTCTTCATCTTAGCTTGTACGCACATATATACATATACATTTACATATACGCAGATACATACAATTACACATGAACAACCATATAAAAAACACTCTCTTCATACACATTACAACACACACACACACACACACACACACACACACACACACACAGATATATATTAATATATATATATATATTATATATATATATGAAGTGTATTTCATTGAGTTTAAATAAATAATGTATATTTCTAATTAATAAATATTTCTAAAGATTTCTACTCTGTTTCTGACACTTTCATTTTTTTTTCCCTTTCATTTCAGATTGTAATTTATATTTACATCGGTAAGTAAATGTCTTAACATTAAATGTGACAATATTCAATATAGATGTGTGTGTGTGTGTGTGGATATAAATATATATATATATATAGATATTAGATATAGATATATATTCTGCACTGGATCACATTGAGTCTATAAATTCTAATTAATAAATATTTTAAAGATTTCTTCTCGTTTCTGACACTTTCATCTTTTTTTCCCCTTCATTTCAGATTGTAATTTATATTTACATCGGTTAAGTAAATGTCTTTTTGGATCTTATTGAATATTCCTGAATGAATAACAGAAAATGTTGACATGAATTTATTTCTTTGCAGATCCCAACACCAAAGGAATCGAACAGGCACAGGCAATCGGTACCCCAACCACATTGTTGATATTCATCAAATCGGCCATTGTTTTTCTTCTTCCAGACGATCATCGTTGTGTAGACAGGCTGACAAGACAGAAGGCGTATCAAACAGATCACCGGAACATTTGAAAACACGACATTTGCAAATGGGATTTCACGTGGATACGTTCGTTGTCTACATCAATGTGTTGCTCCATGACAGAGGGATAAATCGGCTATGTTATGCTGTTTGTGTCGATGTGCATTTCAAGGGGATTATTACCTTGGCTCCATTCATTGTCCAACGTATGTGACTCTGTGCATGTNTTTGTTAATCGTTAAAATCCAACCGGAAATAGAAAGACAAGAGGGGAAATAATTGCCTGCCTGTAATCCATAGTTTTGGTAAAATTTTCCCGGAATTATTGCAGAATCGGACTATTAAAATCAGCCGCAAAATAATGTCCACAATCTTTCAAAATATCTCACATTAGGGCGCACACATTCTATCTGCTTCTGCTATATAAAAAGGCAAAAGAAAACGAACGAAGTTTCAAACGTAAGCACACCTATATTTGCAAACAGAGTCCCAAAACTGCGACAGCATAGAAAACAGAAAATACTAATAATCATGGAATTCTTCACAAAGAGATACAGTTTCCTTATATTCAAATCAAAGCCTTTAAATATAAAGTAATTATGCTTAACGTTGGAAACCATTCAAGCTTTGCATTCAGGTATGTATTTTTTCTCTTTTTTTTTTTTTTACTTATTATAAATTATATGTTTTCCAATTAAATGCAAGTGAAATGGGAATTTTTTGTTTGGTTTCTTTTGTTCAATGGCATAACAACCGTTATGGGTTATTTAATGCCAAAGCAGTTCGTTTAGAACAATAGTGTTGTTTTTTAATCCATAGTTGGGTTGGATAAGAGGGGTTCGTAGAAAAGGGAACGTTAATACGCGAATGGTGGTTGAACACTCGTCTACTACGATGCCTATCTATAGTTAGGGTCGGGACTTATTGAGTGATAGTTATATTAGGTTTAATTTTAAGCTTAATTAATTGCAAAAATTACTTTTTTTTGGTGTTGATTTCTTTCTTTAATGATACTAGCAAATATATTGCACCCTCCGGGTGCAAGTATTAATGTCATAAAATATCATATTAAATTAGAAAGTCTAAATAAACTAAATAAGAATCAGATAAATGATTTGAAACAGAGAGGGTATAATCGAAATATAAAACAGCTGTAGCTTCCTCTTCCATCACCGCCGTCTTTCCGCTGCTGAGCTTTTCTAATTTAACTATTTAGTTAAATAAGAAAGTAAAGAATAAAATTACAGTTGTTTCTTTTGTTAATTGATTTCTTTAAAAGATTTATCTCCGAGATTTTTGCTCATATTCATTAAGATCAAATCAAATAATTAGAAATCAACAATACCAAGACATATTTATTAAAATCAAATTTTAAATATCAATATGCAAATTAGCCTTCCCGTTCACACAGTAAACCGCTTTTGTTGTACATATAAATACAATTGCATGTTATTAGTACGTAGATATGGTCAACAGTGGCTTCGGCCTCTGGGACCATTGCTATAATTAACGGCGTCGATCCCAGGGGGCCATCCCCCCAGGCAACACCTGCCCCCTCGATTTAAAGGGGCAGGGCTGGGTTTTATTGCCTGAGGCGCCCCCCCTTGAGGGGAATGCCACGGGATCGACGCAATTTTTTCACCCGCCACCCCATGAGCTTCGGCTTGTGGGTGGTCCCACATAAATAGGGACTTTGTGCCTGACCCGTACAAGTGGGGTACGCGGTAAATATCACGTAGATATGGTCATCAGTATTTAATAATGAAAACAATTTTATTAATAATTCAGGCTAAATAAAAATGATTCATGGAGAATGTGATGTTAATAACTAAATGGATAGTGACTTGAGTAGTGATATAGTTTCGGTTACAGACAAACAAACACATAATCTCCATTATAATAAGATATTCAACCTCCATGGATATTTTAATGCCAAAGCCATCCTTGTAGAAGAACAGTAGTGGAACTATTTTCCCCCAAATCTTGTGGTGGATGAGAAATTCATATCCTTTCTCAAGGGTATTAGTCAGAAAGTGAATGCATCTTTGATAACCTTCTTGACGAACTGGGTTTAGTTAATACAGTTCTAAGTGACAATCATCTGTAGGTTGGCAGATTTCAATGTTGACCAAGGCCCAATAATAACAGAATACTTAATATAGCTTAACACCTGTGGGGCTTGAAATAAAACGAAAATAAGATAGAAAAAAAAACCAACAAACTCTCATGGGGCCTTCACCGAAAGAACCATCTGCGCATGTGCGACAAAAAGACTGTCCCCCGACTCCAAAAGGAATCTCTTGGCCATTTCGAGTCAGGCCTTACTGAGTGCAGCGCTCCTACTAGCTAGGAGATATTCCCTTTGCTTACAAGCGACTATGACCGCGTCAATAAAGTCTAGTCATAAAGCTACCTCTTGCCTTTCGTCTCTTTCTTTTCGTTCCTTACAATTCCTTCCGTTTCAGCGCAACCGCCAAATAAGTGGGGTTAAACAAACAAAAAAGAAACACGCAAAAAGAATATCCCACCTACTTTTAACCTGTATAAACATCCAAAACCACATATGCTGTATAATTATATATATATATATATATATATAGTATATATTATATATAAATGGACTCTCTCGTCGATTTTAGACGCATGTGAGTGTTCATCCAGTGAACAACCCAGCACAGTGATTTGTTTATAGTGGTGAAAGCTTGTGTAGGACCATTCCACACTTTTTTGGCACAGTCGATAGGAAAGAATTGGTGCATCAAGGAATGCACGAACCCAATCAACGACTGACCTCAGGAATTTTGAATTCAGAGTTATCCCTCTCCATAGACTGGTTACCTACCCAATGTAAAGAGCCCAGTCTGCCCTACTATTTAACCCATAGTTGGAGGAGAATATATGGATTCATACCTTTCCCAAGGGTATTTAGCGCTATTGAAATGCCAACAGCTTCCGCTA
This sequence comes from Doryteuthis pealeii, assembly GCA_023376005.1. NCBI lineage: Eukaryota > Metazoa > Mollusca > Cephalopoda > Myopsida > Loliginidae > Doryteuthis > Doryteuthis pealeii. The sequence goes on along the minus strand of CM042152.1, from coordinate 68,920,313 downwards.
GGAATTTGAACTCGAACCGACGAGTCCATTTTCCACGACTCTAACCACTAGCCCACACGCCTCCATATTATGAATCAGCAAAACAAAAGGGTGCCTAAAGGTCATATGGTCCAAAGATTTAATACAATCTTCATTTTCTGTATCAAATTAAAATACCATCAGAAAGAATAATAACCTTATGGTTATTAATAAATAAGATTTATTTTTATGTATTAATGATTTTGAATACCCAACTTGAACTTGCTTACTACAATGTCACAGTCCAGCACGTTAGCCACGCCCCCCCCCCCCCATCCTTACACTACGCGAATTTCCTAGAAATTAAATACAAGTTATAATGTTGATAAAAAAATATAAAATTAAAATATCAAAACAAGAAATAGAATTTGATATTTTTGCTTACTTTGAGCTCTGGATTTGGTGAACGTTTCTCGCTGGATTTTCGCTAGAAAATAAAAAACAAAAATTAAACCAAATATTAGCAAAAAGAATGAAGATAGATTAATAAAAAAAAAAAAAATTCAATATTCTCTTTTAAGCGCATATTTTAAACCTTACTATAACATTTAGATAAATTCATATTTCTGAAACTATAATATTTCGCTTAAAAACATATAATAATTATTCCATCTAAATATTTTTCCCCAAACATTGCCGGATACATCTACTAGTATATATATTTCTAATTAATCATCATCCTCGACAAAAAATATATATTTTAATTTCCAACATATTTAAACTTTACTATAATATTGATGTAATTTTTATTGGCAAGTAATTATATAATTAATATTTCCATCTCTAATAATCTTTTCAGATGCTGTTGTTGTGCTTCTTTATAATGGTGACCACTTGTTCTGCTAGACATCATCATGTCCAAGGGAACCACCCAACTCATGTCCACTCTGTTGTCAACCCAATGTCCACTACAGCATGACAGAGTCACATACATTGGACAATGAATGGAGCCAAGGTGATATCCCCTTGAAATGCCACATCGACACAAACAGCAGTAACATAGCCGATTTATCCCTCTGTCCATGGGAGCAACACATTGATGTAGACAACAAACGTATCCACGTGAAAATCCCATTTGCCAAATGTCGTTGTTTAAAATGTTCCGGTGATCTGTATAAAACGCCTCTGTCTTGTCAGCCTGTCTACACAACGATGATCGTCTGGAAGAAGAAAAACAATGGCCGATTTGATGAATATCAACAAATGTGGTTGAGGGTACCGATTGCCTGTGCCTTTCGATTCCTTTGGTGTTGGGATCTGCAAAGAAATAAATTCATGTCAACATTTTTCTGTTATTCATCAGGAATATTCAATAAGATCCAAAAAGACATTTACTTAACCGATGTAAATATAAATTACAATCTGAAAATGAAAGAAAAAAAAAGGATGAAAGTGTCACAAACGAGAAGAAATCTTTAGAAATATTTATTAATTAGAATTTAAATACTCAATGTGATACACTGCGGATATCTATCTATATATCTGTTTATATATATATTATATATATATATATATATATATTATATATATATAATATATATAATTTCATCAATATGCCATCATTTAACCATCGACACTATCAATGGAAAAATATCCTGCATAAATATCGGATCTATTCCGACAATAATTTATTTTTCATATAGAATTATTTATATGTCTTATTTATTTTACAATCATATAGATGTACTATCAGTCCATGTGCCCATTATTATTCATCACCACCCATCAGAAATACTCATTAAAAACATTTTCAAACCAACCCATTTCATATATATATTATAATATATATATATATATATATATTATATATATTATGATTTCTTTATATTTCTATTATTTCTTTGTTATTGTTGAATAAAATTTGTGAATTTTATAAATTTTTGATTCTTATTATTCCTTTTAATTTGGAGATCTTTGTTGCTTATCAAATAAATAAAAACTCGTATTTTCTAACTGTTCCCTTCAAAGATGAAAATTGAATGTCCATAGAAATCGCATGTCAACAAAAGAATCTGTTATCTATCTATTATATATATATATATGTTGTGTGTGTGTGTGTGTGTGGTGTGTGTGGTGTTCAACACAACACATATATATGTATGTTGATATATATATATATATATATATATATTATATATAATACTGTTGCGCGACGAAGAAAAAAATCTAAATTTAGGTGTTAAAAACGATTGGAATGAAAAATAAACTTTTTTAAAATCAGGAACTGTAAAAGCAGGAACTGTCAGATCATAAACTGTCAGCGGCATGAATTGTAAGGACAGAATCTATTAGATCATGAATTGTCAGAAAAAGAATTGCCAGAGCAGGAATTTCAGAGCAAGAACTGTCAGAGTAGGAACGCGTCAGAGTAGGAACAGTCAGAGCAGGAACAGTCAGAGCAGGAACTGTCAGAGTAGGAACAGTCAGAGTAGGAACTGTCAGAGAGGAACAGTCAGGGCAGGAACAGTCAGAGTAGGAACAGTCAGAGCAGGGTCAGAGTAGGAACAGTCAGGGCAGGAACAGTCAGAGTAGAAACAGTCAGAGCAGGAACTGTCAGAGTAGAACAGTCAGGGCAGGACAGTCAGAGTAGGAACAATCAGGGCAGGAACAGTCAGAGCAGGAACTGTCAGAGTAGGAACGGTCAGAGTAGGAACAGTCAGACAGGAACTGTCGAGTGGAACAGTCAGAGCAGGAACTGTCAGAGTAGGAACAGTCAGGGCAGAACAGTCAGAGCAGGACTGTCAGAGTAGAAACAGTCAAGCAGGAACAGTCAGAGCAAAGAATTGTCAGCGTAGGAACTGTGCTACATTAAGAAAATCTAGACAAATTCTATGAAAATATTCCTAGAAAATTCAAGAGATATTTTTACAAGTTTTTGTTTGGTTATTTCCTATAAAGTCTAACATAAAACAAGCGGAAATACTCTTGACTGATAAATTATTAATTTATCTATTGATCTACTAGGAAAAAAGAAGACGGGTTTAGGTTAGGGTCTAGGGTTAGGGTTGGGTTAAGGTTAGGGTTTAGGTTAGTTTAATGGGAAAATAAATAATTATCAGTCAAGAGTGGTTCCCCTTTGTTTTATGTTAGACTTATAGGAAATAACCTTTGCTTTTTATTTGCTTTTCGATTTCAGTTTATACGAAAAATAGTTGAGTCTCCCAAAATTGATAATTGTTCTAATCAATATAAATCGTGTTCCTTTTATGTAAATTAAATCTGTGAACTCATCCAATCATTTAAAATCTCAATCACTGCCGGATGTGTGAGATGCTCAAATTTATTGAAACCGGATGTAAACAACAAATGCAACAAGCCACAATTAGTCTTCTAAACATCATAAAGACTGTTTTCAATTTCAAAGAACGTATGGGTGACCACATCTTCTGTAAACAGATTAAAAAATAGAGTAACGAACAGACGCAACAAGTCACAATTAGACTGTTATTAATGACTAGAAGCGGCTACTCAGCGTCAGCTGGGTAGAGTGGACCAAAAAAAAACCTGATGTATTGAATTGTTTACTTTTAAGATTACAAATGCTGGACAATTTTAAGTAGAATTTCAATGCTATTTCTATGTAAATTTTGATTTTTAAATATTCTTCCAATATAAATCAAATCGTCATAATTTTTGCACAAAAAGCAAGTACCGGTGATATTTAATGTGTATATATATTTACTTTGTTGTTAATTGTCTTATTTTTGTTGTTTCTTCCGGACATACATACGCTCGCCCATACATACTCTAATAAGAATGTTCTCTGGGGAGCACAGTTAAGTCCGACGCTTTTACTCTCCCAGCAATGCTGCACTCTTCTCACCAACACTATAAAAATATCTTGTCTCTCGTCCACTCGTCGCCACAGCCATAATGCTACTGCAAGCTTTTCTCCCGGTTTGTGAGGGCTGGTCAATAAATACACAATTACAGTGTTCATCCGGGCTCCTTACTCTGACCTGCCCCGTGCAGCACGTTGCGACACTAATCAGCACGCGTCAATCCTTCACATCCGGGCCACTTCTTGGTAGTTTAGCAATTCCCATGCGTCAGGCCACGACTCACGATCAGGAGAATGCGAGTTCAATCTCCCCACTCGCCTCTGATCTCATTCTGCATGCCAAACACAGTCGTGCACGCTTCGAACTACTACGTTTCGTGGTTTCTCTCGCCACACATACACACAATACTACAATTTATTTTATAAGAATAGAATAATATTGATTCATTTCACATCCAGCAGAAAATATAAAAGATGTAAAATGTAAAGGAAAAATAACAACTTTCTCACCTCAAAACACAGTGGGCATATTAAATAATGAAATCCGGCTTTCATTTTAAAAAGGAAACCACGTGCATTGATTGGACAATCGGCTGTAGCTGGCCATAATAAAAGACTGGGGAAGTTTTGAGTTATTCCACACTTCACATAGTGGGTTGGTCGAGCGTGTACTAATACGAAAAACGGTGTTTTTGAAAGTGATTTTCAGCGTTGAACAAGAATTTGTCCCTTGTGGACTAATGGTTCATATAATCGGCGTTGAGCGAGAATTTGTCCCGTATGACTGGTGTTCCGTATTTTCGGTGTTTAGAAGAGTGAGGATAAACTCACGTTTTACTACAATCTATGGTGTTCTTTATTGAGATCAAGTTTTACCATTCAGAATGGAAAATCACGGATTTTTTGTTGAATATCTTATTTGTTCAGTTGTATATTTTGTGAATTGAAATAAACTGTAGCATTGAATAATGCATGAATAAAACCAAATATGTTTCCCTATTAAATAAAACCTGGTCCCTATTCAAATTTAAACTAAACAATTTGAATAATGTTATCAGAAAATTAAGTAAAATTTGTAAAGCTATTAATCGATCTAATTTTCTAATCTCATCATAATGACGATTCGGTGAATTTCTGTCTGAACCGAAACTACGTCACTGCTTACGTCACAATACTCTCAGGAATTGCGTGTTTATCAACTAGTATTTGATTTATAGTCAAACCATTACTACATAGAATAAATCTTATTTATTAACGATATCTCAACGAAAATCTGAGTTTAGATTTGCCTTAAACAACCCATGTCCATTTATAATCTTGCAATGTATCTTAAATATCACTAAGAAATAAATTTTACAAAATGGTGTGGTTAATTTGCATACTGGTTTTAGCAAAACTGGGTTTAATAAATAATTACTTGGTGTAATTGATCTCTAATACTATTGTTTTATTCTCCAACGTGTTAAAATCTACGAATGATATTATATAGAAACCAATTAAAACATAATTAAAAATAAGTGTAATCTTTTTATATACGTTCTTATAATTTCCTTAGTCCTTCTAATTTAATATATATTCATTTTCATTGAAAAGAAATACTTACGCAAGTATATTAGAATAAATTTATTAAATAAAGTTTAACACATTCTTCCGTTTAGTAGTTTTCGTTTTTGTTTCCTAAAATGATATATTATAGATATACCCAAAAATAGTGTGCTACTGGGTTTTTTTTAAACGAATTAAAATTAATTAAATCTATTATTAAAGGTCAAACTTTTGTCTAAATCGATAAGCAGAACATTATGTTCCTGCTTATCGATTTAGACAAAAGTTTGACCTTAAATAATAGATTTAATTAATTTTAATTCGTTTAAAAAAAAACAGTAATAAAAAAAGCAAATAATATTACACATTTAATTCATTTTAATACATTTAATTAATGGTAAATTTCAATCGCGTTCGGCCATAAACGCTCTCTATTGATGTAAAATTAGCGATTTTTTTTAAATTACCAAAAATCAGGGAATATCCGATTTTAATGAAATTTTCCAGTATATATTTATCAATTAATGAATTTTATAATGTATGTTATTTTATTTCAAAACTTTAATTAAGTATTTTTTGCCATGAAAAATTAATATATAAAATTCATTTAAAATATTCTGATGTTAAGTTTAAAATATTATATTTTTTAGATTCTAGAAATAAATATCTGTTTTAATGAAACCTTATTTTAGTCAAACAAAGTATAAGTTTTAAAAAAAAACTCTATTAAAATTTAGGCCCGCTCTTTTCCAGCAGAAAAAATATCGATGTATATTTTTTTTCTTTTATAAGATAATAGCCAATTATCGAAATGAGTAAAAATAAATCTCCCAAAAATGTTTTTTTTCATTTTATTTTCCGATATTCGGTACTTATTTTCTTATAGAATATTTCTTCCCTTAAAAAAAATTGTTTTTCTATTCCACAACTTCGGTCTTGTATCTTTTTATTCTACTGTAATTAGTATCAAACGATGACCAACACGCCGAGATTTTATGCCGACAAAATAAGGGGGGGGGGGGTTAAAAATTAAGTAACCTAAAAAAAATGAGAAAGTTTGAAATAAAATAAATAATGCAGTATAAAGATCATTCATTGATAAATAACACTGAAAATTTCATTAAAATCCGATAATTCCCTGATTTTTTGGTAAATTATTTTCTGTGTGGGTGTGGGGGTGGGGGGCTAAATTCATTTTGTCAAAACGGATTTTAGGCCCATTTTAGGTAAACCTAATATATTATATCTTTGTGTCTCCTTATATATTAGATATTGTAATTACCTTCCTGTTATTTCGAGTGAGAGTGCAATCGGGCATTCATGTAGATTTGCAAATGAAAATTCAGCAAAAGAAACATTGTTCACTTTTTGAAAAATGAGATGCACTTGATCAGTTTGTATATTTGAATCTTAGCATCGGGTTCATTTTTGGTCCTCGTGTTTCCATTTCACCACACACATAAATCTTCGGACGATAAAAAATCAATTGAATAGAACCAATAACAGAATTTTGCCACCAGTTTGTCAGCACAATTTGTATATATATATATATATTATATACATATATATATAATAATTTTAATTAATCATGACAAGCAAATTTCGGCGAATACCATGTGCGACGTGAGGAACACTGTACAGCTGTTTCGACCTAATTTTGGCTCATCAGCAGTGTATATCTACGATCTCCCCCCGACAGAGATCGAACCGCGCGAACCCAGGACGCCAAAAGTCAGAACTCTACCCCTAGGCCAACCGGACACGCCACACATGAAACTCGCCAAATCAACTTGTCAATAATAAGTGCGCAACTACTATAACATGATGTGACTTTTTCCGCATCGATTCGTTACCTCTCGCATAGTCATATTATATATATATATATATAATATATTTAATTATATATTAATATTTATATTTTTGCTTGAAGGCAATTACAATGCGCATATCGCATAAATTCGATAATTATAGAAGATAATAATGACAAGTGAATTTCGCAAAAGAATTACTCGGTGTGTAGAATATCGTACAGACTGTTTCAACTTTATTAAGTCTCATCAGCGATATATACTAACGATTTCCCTCCGGTAATTGGCGGTAATATACCTCCGATGGAGGACTGAATCATCGATATCATGAACTACAGACATAGTGATTCGGATTTCCAAAAAGGTTTCGTGCAAGGATTAATTACTGCAACTACCACTTTGTGATATCGATGACCCGGTCCTCCCCCGGAGGTATATTACCCGCCCTAAAAAAGCCTATCGGACCACTCAGACAAAGGTGGAGGTGTTGTCATCATGAACCACACAATACAACGATAAAATGTTAGAACTACTATGTGACCAAAACACCTACGAGCACACTTATGTATATCTAATCTATAAAAGAGGGTTTTGGTATGCACGTGTCGACGTATAACAAAAAAAACGGAGTAGGTCACTCAGATTCAAAAATCTTGCATACACATTGATATCGTTCTAACTAAGAAAAAACTTCCAAATTTGGTTATTGATTTTTACTGATTAAGGATTTAATCGATTAATTAATCCAAAATCACCCAATTTGCGGAACTGTCCGTATATCAGCCCCTCCTGATAATTAAAATATTGTCTCTGCCTGCTTATTGTTAAAGCGATAACAGCAGCGAAGTTTTGATTTTAATGAATTAATTTTGCAGTCTAAGCCGTTCAGCTCCAAATTATGGCCTATTTATGGTCCCAATCTTTATAATTTTATATCGTTAGAAAGATAAGAAAATACTCTTTCAAAAATAATAATTTGTGTTGAGTTTTTATCAATTGAATCATTTTTTACAGCGAGTTAAAAAAATTAAAAAAATGGCTTCGGATAGCACGCTGCCTATGATTATTGCGATACAAGCAGTTGCAGTCCTATACCAGTCAGATTGAATCTCTTTCCTATTTAGGATCTAATATTTAAAATATTTATATCTTTAGTAATAAGAGAAATAGTCTTTCTGAATATGTAATTTGTATGTGTTTTTATAGATTAATTTTTTTTTTACAGCGAGCGAGTTAAAAAAAAAAAAAAATACTACGTATAGCCGATAAAAACGAATAAGGCAGCTCGAATCTCTTACCTATTTAGGATCTATTTCAATCTTTAAAATATTTATATCTTTAGAAATAAGATGAAATAGTCTTTCTGAATATGTAATTTGTATGTTTTTATAGATTAAATTATTTTTTACAGCGAGTTTGCCATATTCTTTAAATTGTACAGTACACTCATTTTAATTTTTGTAATGCATAAAAATTGTAGAAAACAAAATTTACGCTTTACGGTACATTATTTCAGATTTTCATTCGATAAAATAATAATTCTTTAATTTATATTAAATTTTATTGTTAGAGTTTTAAATGGTTAAAATAACAATAAAATTGACAAATGTCCTTAGAAACTGTTTTCTTTTGGTTCGTTAACTAATTATTTTCTAAAACCACGATAAAAAAAAACAACAAAAACAAAGGTTACTGAATACGGACAAAATCTGGTGTTTATCTTTAGTCGAAGGCCCGACTGGAGATAAGTAGTCAATTATTTGTAAGGCAAATTCTGAGGAATATTTTGAATTGTATTTTGAATAATAATTTAAATGTTGATTGTTAGTTGTTTTGTTTTATCAACTTTTCGGGTAATTTACTAACGAATCATGTCATTTTGATAAACAAAGCGCTTACAATTTTTCGTACTTACATATACAAAATTCTTGAAATGTTTCAATAACTGGATATTGTCGGAAATACTTGAAATAAATTTCGTCTTACAAATAATTGACTACTTATCTCCAGTCGGGCCTTCGACTAAAGATAAAACACCAGATTTTGTCCGTATTAGTAACCTTTGTTTTGTTGTTTTTTTTTATCGTGGTTTTAGAAAATAATTAGTTAACGAACCAAAAGAAAAACAGTTTCTAAGGACATTTGTCAATTTTATTGTTATTTTTTAACCATTTAAAAACTCTAACAATAAAATTAATAAATAAATTAAAGAATTATTATTTTATTCGAATGAAAATCTGAATAATGTAACCGTAAAGCGTAAATTTTGATTTTCTACAATTTTTATGCATTACAAAAATTAAAATGAGTGTACTGTACAATTTAAGAATATGGACAAACTCGCTGTAAAAAATAATTTAATCTATAAAAACATACAAATTACATATTCAGAAAGACTATTTCATCTTATTTCTAAAGATATAAATATTTTAAAGATTAGAATAGATCCTAAATAGGTAAGAGATTCCGAGCTGCCTTATTCGTTTTATCGGCTATACGTAGTATTTTTTTTTTTTTTAACTCGCTGTAAAAAAAAAATTAATCTATAAAAACACATACAAATTACATATTCAGAAAGACTATTTCATCTTATTACTAAAGATATAAATATTTTAAATATTAGATCCTAAATAGGAAAGAGATTCCAATCTGACTGGTATAGACTGCACTGCTTGTATCGCAATAATCATAGGCAGCGTGGCTATCCGAAGCCATTTTTTAATTTTTTTAACTCGCTGTAAAAAATGATTCAATTGATAAAAACTCACACAAATTATATATTTTGAAAGAGTATTTTCTTATCTTTCTAACGATATAAAAATTATAAAGATTGGACCATAAATAGGCCATAAATTTGGAGCTGAACGGCTTAGACTGCAAAATTAATTCATTAAAATCAAAACTTCGCTGCTGTTATCGCTTTAACAATAAGCAGGCAGAGACAATATTTTATTATCAGGAGGGGCTGATATACGGACAGTTCCGCAAATTGGGTGATTTTGGATTAATTAATCGATTAAATCCCTTAATCAGTAAAAATCAATAACCAAATTTGGAGTTTTTCTTAGTTAGAACGATATCAATGTGTATGCAAGATTTTGAATCTGAGTGACCTCCCGTTTTTTTGTTATACGTCGACACGTGCATACCAAAACCTCTCTTTTATAGATTAGATATACATAAGTGTGCTCGTAGGTGTTTTGGTCACATAGTAGTTCTAACATTTTATCGTTGTATTGTGTGGAGTTCATGATGACAACACCTCCACCTTTGTCTGAGTGGTCCGATAGGCTTTTTAGGGCGGTAATATACCTCCGGGGGAGGACCGGGTCATCGATATCACAAGTGGTAGTTGCAGTAATTAATCCTTGCACGAAACCTTTTTGGAAATCCGAATCACTATGTCTGTAGTTCATGATATCGATGATTCAGTCCTCCATCGGAGGTATATTACCGCCCAATTACCGGAGGGAAATCGTTAGTATATATCGCTGATGAGACTTAATAAAGTTGAAACAGTCTGTACGATATTCTACACACCGAGTAATTCTTTGCGAAATTCACTTGTCATTATTATCTTCTATAATTATCGAATTTTATGCGATATGCGCATTGTAATTGCCTTCAAGCAAAAATATAAATATTAATATATATTTATATATATATATATATATATATATATATGACTATGCGAGAGGTAACGAATCGATGCGGAAAAAGTCACATCATGTTATAGTAGTTGCGCACTTATTATTGACAAGTTGATTTGGCGAGTTTCATGTGTGGCGTGTCCGGTTGGCCTAGGGGTAGAGTCTCTGACTTTGCGTCCTGGGTTCGCCGGTTCGATCTCTGTCGGGGGGAGATCGTAGATATACACTGCTGATGAGACCAAAATTAGGTCGAAACAGCTGTACAGTGTTCCTCACGTCGCACATGGTATTCGCCGAAATTTGCTTGTCATGATTAATTAAAATTATATATATATATATATATATATATATATATATATACAAATTGTGCTGACAAACTGGTGGCAAAATTCTGTTATTGGTTCTATTCAATTGATTTTTTATCGTCCGAGATTTATGTGTGTGGTGAAATGGAAACACGAGGACCAAAAATGACCCGATGCTAAGATTCAAATATACAAACTGATCAAGTGCATCTCATTTTTCAAAAGTGAACAATGTTTCTTTTGCTGAATTTTCATTTGCAAATCTACATGAATGCCCGATTGCAACTCACTCGAAATAACAAGGAAGGTAATTACAATATCTAATATATAAGGGAGACAACAAAGATATAATATATTAGGTTTACCTAAAATGGGCCTAAAATCCGTTTTTGACAAAATGAATTTAGCCCCCCCACCACCACACACACAGAAAATAATTTACCAAAAATCAGGGAATTATCGGATTTTAATGAAATTTTCAGTGTTTATTTATCAATGAATGATCTTTATACTGCATTATTTATTTTATTTCAAAACTTTCTCATTTTTTTTAGGTTTACTTAATTTTTAACCCCCCCCCCCCCTTATTTTGTCGGCATAAAATCTCGGCGTGTTGGTCATCGTTTGATACTAATTACAGTAGAAATAAAAAGATACAAGACCGAAGTTGTGAATAGAAAAACAATTTTTTTTAAGGGAAGAAATATTCTATAAGAAAATAAGTACCGAATATCGGAAAATAAAATGAAAAAAAACATTTTTGGGAGATTTATTTTTACTCATTTCGATAATTGGCTATTATCTTATAAAAGAAAAAAAATATACATCGATATTTTTTCTGCTGGAAAAGAGCGGGCCTAAATTTTCAATAGAGTTTTTCTTTAAAACTTATACTTTGTTTGACTAAAATAAGGTTTGCATTAAACAGATATTTATTTCTAGAATCTAAAAATATAATATTTTAAACTTAACATCAGAATATTTTAAATGAATTTTATATATTAATTTTTCATGGCAAAAATACTTAATTAAAGTTTTGAAATAAAATAACATACATTATAAAATTCATTAATTGATAAATATATACTGAAAATTTCATTAAAATCGGATAATTCCCTGATTTTTGGTAATTTAAAAAAAATCGCTAATTTTACATCAATAGAGAGCGTTTATGGCCGAACGCGATTGAAATTTACCATTAATTAAATGTATTAAAAATGAATTAAATGTGTAATATTATTTGCTTTTTTTATTACTGTTTTTTTTTAAACGAATTAAAATTAATTAAATCTATTATTTAAGGTCAAACTTTTGTCTAAATCGATAAGCAGGAACATAATGTTCCTGCTTATCGATTTAGACAAAAGTTTGACCTTTAATAATAGATTTAATTAATTTTAATTCGTTTAAAAAAACCCAGTAGCACACTATTTTTGGGTATATCTATAATATATTCATTTTAGGAAACAAAAACGAAAACTACTAAACGGAAGAAATGTGTTAACTTTATTTAATAAATTTATTCTAATATACTTGCGTAAGTATTTCTTTTCAATGAAATGAATATATATTAAATTAGAAGGACTAAGGAAATTAAATAAGAACGTATATAAAAAGATTACACTTATTTTAATTATGTTTTAATTGGTTTCTATATAATATCATTCGTAGATTTTAACACGTTGGAGAATAAAACAATAGTATTAGAGATCAATTACACCAAGTAATTATTTATTAAACCCAGTTTTGCTAAAACCAGTATGCAAATTAACCACACCATTTGTAAAAATTTATTTCTTAGTGATATTTAAGATACATTGCAAGATTATAAATGGACATGGGTTGTTTTAAGGCAAATCTAACTCAGATTTTCGTTGAGATATCGTTAATAAATAAGATTTATTCTATGTAGTAATGGTTTTGACTATAAATCAAATACTAGTTGATAAACACGCAATTCCTGAGAGTATTGTGACGTAAGCAGTGACGTAGTTTCGGTTACAGACAGAAATTCACCGAATCGTCATTATGATGAGATTAGAAAATTAGATCGATTAATAGCTTTACATAATTTTACTTAATTTTCTGATAACATTATTCAAATTGTTTAGTTTAATTTGAATAGGGACCAGGTTTTATTTAATAGGGAAACATATTTGGTTTTATTCATCATTATTCAATGCCTACAGTTTATTTCAATTCACAATATACAACTGAACAAATAAGATATTCAACAAAAATCCGTGATTTTCCATTCTGAATGGTAAAACTTGATCTCAATAAAGAACACCATAGATATGTAGTAAAACGTGAGTTTATCCTCACTCTTCTAACACCGAAAATACGGAACACCAGTCCATACGGGACAAATTCTCGCTCAACGCCGATTATATGAACCATTAGTCCACAAGGGACAAATTCTTGTTCAACGCTGAAAATCACTTTCAAAAACACCGTTTTTCGTATTAGTACACGCTCGACCAACCCACTATGTGAAGTGTGGAATAACTCAAAACTTCCCCCAGTCTTTTATTATGGCCAGCTACAGCCGATTGTCCAATCAATGCACGTGGTTTCTTTTAAAAATGAAAGCCGGATTTCATTATTTAATATGCCACTGTGTTTTGAGGTGAGAAAGTTGTTATTTTTCCTTTACATTTTACATCTATTTTCTGCTGGATGTGAAATGAATCAATATTATTCTATTCTTATAAAATAAAAATTGTAGTATTGTGTGTATGTGTGGCGAGAGAAACCACGAACGTAGTAGTTCGAAGCGTGCACGACTGTGTTTGGCATGCAGAATGAGATCAGAGGCGAGTGGGGAGATTGAACTCGCATTCTCCTGATCGTGAGTCGTGGCCTGACGCATGGGAATTGCTAAACTATCCAGAGTGGCCCGGATGTGAAGGATTGACGCGTGCTGATTAGTGTCGCACGTGCTGCACGGGCAGGTCAGAGTAAGGAGCCCGGATGAACACTGTAATTGTGTATTTATTGACCAGCCCTCACAAACCGGGAGAAAAGCTTGCAGTAGCATTATGGCTGTGGCGACGAGTGGACGAGAGACAAGATATTTTATAGTGTTGGTGAGAAGAGTGCAGCATTGCTGGGAGAGTAAAAGCGTCGGACTTAACTGTGCTCCCCAGAGAACATTCTTATTAGAGTATGTATGGGCGAGCGTATGTATGTCCGGAAGAAAACAACAAAAATAAGACAATTAACAACAAAGTAAATATATATACACATTAAATATCACCGGTACTTGTGTGCAAAAATTATGACGATTTATATTGGAAGATATTTAAAAATCAAAATTTACATAGAAATAGCATTGAAATTCTACTTAAAATTGTCCAGCATTTGTAAATCTTAAAAGTAAACAATTCAATACATCAGGTTTTTTGGTCCACTCTACCCAGCTGACGCTGAGTAGCCGCTTCTAGTCATTAATAACAGTCTAATTGTGACTTGTTGCGTCTGTTCGTTACTCTATTTTTTAATCTGTTACAGAAGATGTGGTCACCCATACGTTCTTTGAAATTGAAAACAGTCTTTATGATGTTTAGAAGACTAATTGTGGCTTGTTGCATTTGTTTGTTACATCCGGTTTCAATAAATTTGAGCATCTCACACATCCGGCAGTGATTGAGATTTAATGATTGGATGAGTTCACAGATTTAATTTACATAAAAAGGAAACACGATTTATATTGATTAGAACAATTATCAATTTTGGGAGACTCAACTATTTTTCGTATAAACTGAAATCGAAAAAGCAAATAAAAGCAAAAGGTTATTTCCTATAAGTCTAACATAAACAAAGGGGAACCACTCTTGACTGATAAATTATTTATTTTCCCATTAAACTAACCCTAAACCCTAACCTTAACCCAACCCTAACCCTAGACCCTAACCCTAACCCCGTCTTCTTTTTTCCTAGTAGATCAATAGATAAATTAATAATTTATCAGTCAAGAGTATTTCCGCTTTGTTTATGTTAGACTTATAGGAAATAACCAAACAAAACTTGTAAAATAATCTCTTGAATTTTCTAGGAATATTTTCATAGAATTTGTCTAGATTTTCTTAATGTAGCACAGTTCCTACGCTGACAATTCTTGCTCTGACTGTTCCTGCTCTGACTGTTTCTACTCTGACAGTTCCTGCTCTGACTGTTCCTGCCCTGACTGTTCCTACTCTGACAGTTCCTGCTCTGACTGTTCCTACTCTGACAGTTCCTGCTCTGACTGTTCCTACTCTGACCGACTCTGACAGTTCCTGCTCTGACTGTTCCTGCCCTGATTGTTCCTACTCTGACTTCCTGCCCTGACTGTTCCTACTCTGACAGTTCCTGCTCTGACTGTTTCTACTCTGACAGTTCCTGCTCTGACTGTTCCTGCCCTGACTGTTCCTACTCTGACAGTTCCTGCTCTGACTGTTCCTACTCTGACTGTGCCCTGACTGTTCCTACTCTGACAGTTCCTACTCTGACTGTTCCTACTCTGACAGTTCCTGCTCTGACTGTTCCTGCTCTGACTGTTCCTACTCTGACCGTTCCTACTCTGACAGTTCTTGCTCTGAAAGTTCCTGCTCTGGCAATTCTTTTTCTGACAATTCATGATCTAATAGATTCTGTCCTTACAATTCATGCCCTGACAGTTTATGATCTGACAGTTCCTGCTTTTACAGTTCCTGATTTTAAAAAAAGTTTATTTTTCATTCCAATCGTTTTTAACACCTAAATTTAGATTTTTTTCTTCGTCGGACCAACAGTATTATATATATATATATATATATATATATATATATATCAACATACATATATATGTGTGTGTGAACACACACACACACACACACACACACACACACATACATATATATATATATAATAGATAGATAACAGATTCTTTTGTTGACATGCGATTTCTATGGACATTCAATTTCATCTTTGAAGGGAACAGTTGAGAAATACGAGTTTTATTTATTTGATAAGCAACAAAGATCTCCAAATTAAAGGAATAATAAGAATCAAAATTTATAAAATCACAAATTTTATTCAACAATAACAAAGAAATATAGAAATATAAAGAAATCATATATATATATATATATATATATATATATATTTATATATATATATGAAATGAGGGTTGGTTTGAAAATGTTTTAATGAGTATTTCTGATGGGTGGTGATGATAAAATAATGGGCACATGGACTGATAGTACATCTATATGATTGTAAAATAAATAAGACATATAAATAATTCTATATGAAAAATAAATTATTGTCGGAATAGATCCGATATTTATGCAGGATATTTTTCCATTGATAGTGTCGATGGTTAAATGATGGCATATTGATGAAATTATATATATATATATATATATATATATATATTATATATATATATATATATATAAACAGATATATAGATAGATATCCGCAGTGTATCACATTGAGTATTTAAATTCTAATTAATAAATATTTCTAAAGATTTCTTCTCGTTTGTGACACTTTCATCCTTTTTTTTTCTTTTCATTTCAGATTGTAATTTATATTTACATCGGTTAAGTAAATGTCTTTTTGGATCTTATTGAATATTCCTGAATGAATAACAGAAAATGTTGACATGAATTTATTTCTTTGCAGATCCCAACACCAAAGGAATCGAACAGGCACAGGCAATCGGTACCCTCAACCACATTTGTTGATATTCATCAAATCGGCCATTGTTTTTCTTCTTCCAGACGATCATCGTTGTGTAGACAGGCTGACAAGACAGAGGCGTTTTATACAGATCACCGGAACATTTTAAACAACGACATTTGGCAAATGGGATTTCACGTGGGATACGTTTGTTGTCTACATCAATGTGTTGCTCCCATGGACAGAGGGATAAATCGGCTATGTTACTGCTGTTTGTGTCGATGTGGCATTTCAAGGGGATATCACCTTGGCTCCATTCATTGTCCAATGTATGTGACTCTGTGCATGCTGTAGTGGACATTGGGTTGACAACAGAGTGGACATGAGTTGGGTGGTTCCCTTGGACATGATGATGTCTAGCAGAACAAGTGGTCACCATTATAAAGAAGCACAACAACAGCATCTGAAAAGAATTATTAGAGATGGAAATATTAATTATATAATTACTTGCCAATAAAAATTACATCAATATTATAGTAAAGGTTTAAATATGTTGGAAATTAAAATATATCATTTTTGTCGAGGATGATGATTAATTAAGAAATATATATACTAGTAGATGTATCCGGCAATGTTTGGGGAAAATATTTAGATGGAATAATTATTATATGTTTTTAAGCGAAATATTATAGTTTCAGAAATATGAATTTATCTAAATGTTATAGTAAAGGTTTAAATATGCGCTTAAAAGAGAAATATTGATTTTTTTTATTAATCTATCTTCATTCTTTTTGCTAATATTTGGTTTAATTTTTGTTTTTTATTTTCTAGCGAAAATCCAGCGAGAACGTTCACCAAAATCCAGAGCTCAAAGTAAGCAAAAATATCAAATTCTATTTCTTGTTTGATATTTAATTTTATATTTTTATTATCACATTATAACTTGTATTTCTAATTTCTAGGAAATTCGCGTAGTGTAAGGATGGGGGGGGGGGGGCGTGGCTAACGTGCTGGACTGTGACATTGTAGTAAGCAAGTTCAAGTTGGGTATTCAAAATCATTAATACATAAAAATAAATCTTATTTATTAATAACCATAAGGTTATTATTCTTTCTGATGGTATTTAATTTGATACAGAAAATGAAGATTGTATTAAATCTTTGGACCATATGACCTTTAGGCACCCCTTTTGTTTTGCTGATTCATAATATGGAGGCGTGTGGGCTAGTGGTTAGAGTCGTGGAAAATGGACTCGTCGGTTCGAGTTCAATTCCTAGACGAAGCTGTTGGCATTTCACATAGCGCTAATACCCTTGGGAAAGGTATGAATCCATATATTCTCCCTCCAACTATGGGTTAAATAGTAGGGCAGACTGGGCTCTTTAACATTGGGTAGGTAACCAGTCTAGGAGAGGGATAACTCTGAATTCAAAATTCCTGAGGTCAGTCGTTGATTGGGTTCGTGGCATTCCTTGATGCACCAATTCTTTCCTATCGACTGTGCCAAAAAGTGTGGAATGGTCCTACACAAGCTTTCACCACTATAAACAAATCACTGTGCTGGTTGTTCACTGGATGAACACTCATGCGTCTAAAATCGACGAGAGAGTCCATTTATATATATATATATATATATATATATATATATATATATATTATACAGCATATGTGGTTTTGGATGTTTATACAGGTTAAAAGTAGGTGGGATATTCTTTTTGCGTGTTTCTTTTTGTTTGTTTAACCCCATCTTATTTGGCGGTTGCGCTGAAACGGAAGGAATGTAAGGAACGAAAAGAAAGAGACGAAGGCAAGAGGTAGCTTTATGACTTAGACTTTATTGACCGAGTCATAGTCGCTTGTAGCAAGGGAATATCTCCCTAGCTAGTAGGAGCGCTGCACTCAGTTAAGGCCTGACTCGAAATGGCCAAGAGATTCTTTTGGGAGTCGGGGGACAGTCCTTTTTGTCGCACATGCGCAGATGGTTCTTTCGGTGAAGGCCCCATGAGAGTTTGTTGGTTTTTTTCTAATCTTATTTTCGTTTTATTTCAAGCCCCACAGGTGTTAAGCTATATTAAGTATTCTTGTTATTATTGGCCTTGGTCAACATTGAATCTGCAACCTACAGATGATTGTCACTTAGAACTGTATTAACTCAAACCCAGTTCGTCAAGAAGGTTATCAAGATGCATTCACTTTCTGACTAATACCCTTGAGAAGGATATGAAATTCCTCATCCACCACAAGATTTGGGGGAAAATAGTTCCACTACTGTTCTTCTACAAGGATGGCTTTGGCATTAAATAATCCATGGAGGTTGATATCTTATTATAATGGAGATTATGTGTTTGTTTGTCTGTAACCGAAACTATATCACTACTCAAGTCACTATCCATTTAGTTATTATACATCACATTCTCCATGAATCATTTTTATTTAAGCCTGAATTATTAATAAAATTGTTTTTCATTATTAATACTGATGACCATATCTACGTGATATTTACCGCGTACCCCACTTGTACGGGTCAGGCACAAAGTCCCTATTTATGTGGGACCACCCACAAGCCGAAGCTCATGGGGTGGCGGGTGAAAAAATTGCGTCGATCCCGTCGGCATTCCCCCTCAAGGGGGGCGCCTCAGGCAATAAACCCAGCCCTGCCCCTTTAAATCGAGGGGGCAGGTGTTGCCTGGGGGGATGGCCCCCTGGGATCGACGCCGTTAATTATAGCAATGGTCCAGAGGCCGAAGCCACTGTTGACCATATCTACGTACTAATAACATGCAATTGTATTTATATGTACAACAAAAAGCGGTTTACTGTGTGAACGGGAAGGCTAATTTGCATATTGATATTTAAAATTTGATTTTAATAAATATGTGCTTGGTATTGTTGATTTCTAATTATTTGATTTGATCTTAATGAATATGAGCAAAAATCTCGGAGATAAATCTTTAAAGAAATCAATTAACAAAAAGAAACAACTGTAATTTTATTCTTTACTTTCTTATTTAACTAAATAGTTAAATTAGAAAAGCTCAGCACGGAAAGACGGCGGTGATGGAAGAGGAAGCTACAGCTGTTTTATATTTCGATTATACCCCTCTCTGTTTCAAATCATTTTATCTGCATTCTTATTTAGTTTATTTAGACTTTCTAATTTAATATGATATTTTATGACATTAATACTTGCACCCGGAGGGTGCATATATTTGCTAGTATCATTAAAGAAAGAAATCAAACAAACCAAAAAAAGTAATTTTGCAATTAATTAACTTAAAATTAAAACCTAATATAACATATCACTCAATAAGTCCCGACCCTAACATATAGATAGCATCGTAGTAGACGAGTTCAACCACCATTCGCGCTATTACGTTCCCTTTTCTACGAACCCCTCTTATCCAACCCAACTATGGATTAAATAACAACACTATTGTTCTAAACGAACTGCTTTGGCATTAAATAACCCATAACGGTTGTTATGCCATTGAACAAAGAAACCAAAACAAAAAATTCCCATTTCACTTGCATTTAATTGAAAACATAATAATTTATAATAAGTAAAAAAAAAAAAAAGAGAAAAAATACATACCTGAATGCAAAGCTTGATGGTTCCAACGTTAAGCATAATTTACTTTATATTTAAAGGCTTTGATTTGAATATAAGGAACTGTATCTCTTTGTGAAGAATTCCAATGATTATTAGTATTTTCTGTTTCTATGCTGTCGCAGTTTGGGACTCTGTTTGCATATAGTGTGCTTACGTTTGAAACTTCGTTCGTTTTCTTTTGCCTTTTTATATAGCAGAAGCAGATGAGAATGTGTGCGCCTATGTGAGATATTTTGAAAGATTGTGGACATTATTTGCGACGCTGCATTTTATAGTCGATTCTGCAATAATCCGGGAATTTTACCAAACTATGGAAATTACAGCAGCAATTTTTCCCTCTTGTCTATTCTATTTCCGGTTGGATTTTAAACGATTTAACAAGATGTCTGACAAACGCTCTGTGAATGTTTTAAGTCGAACTTTCTCTTTTCATGGGGTTTCCGGTGAATTTTATGAATAAAAGGAATGGGCAGTAAAACAGAGATAATTTCATCCAATCAGAAACAAGGAAGATTACATTTATAAAAGGGTTGGTGTGTGTGGGGGGGATGGAAGACTTTTAGTATCTACAAATTATGTTGGTTTTATCTAAATGGTATCCGTAATTTAAAAGATAATATTCTAGTCTCTCTTCACCCGACACGATCTCACATAAATGGAAGATTATTCATTTTATGATAGATAATATTCAAAGAAGGCGTCGTGTAATTATTATATCAGTTCTTAATCTGCCTGGTCTATTTTTAGCGATTTATTCATAAAAACATCCCATTCAACAAAATTTGCTCGTAAAATCTTCCCGGATATTAAAGATATTCCTAGTTTGACGGAACAGTTTCTCTTGTAATTCCTATGGTCGTATAAAATTCCCGAATTATTTTCGAATTGAATAAGGAAATTATAAAAATGATATAAAATGTTGAGTCGTCACGAAATGTCACACACTTTCAAAATATTTCATACAAACATATTCTCATCGATATCCGATCCAGAAAAGAAAAAAAAACGAATTAAATTTCAAGACTTAAGCACATTACCTGCAAACAGAGACACAAACAGCGGAGATATAGAAAGAGAAAATACCAATAATCATTGGAAGTCTTCAGTAAGAGAAACGTTACCCTTCTATTGAAATCAAGACCTTTCAAGTAAAAGAAAATATGGCCCGTGTTGGAATCATCAAGATTTGCTTTCAGGTATTTTCTTTTGTTTTTTTCAATCAGACAATTTCAATAATATATTAGAATTTAATGTTACAAACAGAAGAAAGATGTAAGCACAAAGAAAGTGATAAATTTCAGTATCCATAACATTTTTAAAAACATATATCTTTTTTAAATGGAGATTGTGTGTTTGTTTATCTGTAACCGAAACTATATTACTGCACAAGTCACAATTCCTTTAGTTATTTACGTCACATTCTCCATGATTTTACCTCTATTCAAACCTCAATTATTAATAAAATTGTTTTACATTAATAAATATTGTTGGACTTATCTACAGATATTTGCCTCTCATCCCACTTATGGACACAAGGTCTCGTTTTAACGTGGGCCCACAAATAAGCCAAAATTCATGGGTGGTAAGCACAAAAATTGCGTCGATTCTGTCGCGGGGGGGCTCAGGCGCTGGACAATAAACCCAGCCCTTCTCTTTTAAATCAAGGGGGCAGGTATTGCCTGGGGTATACCGCCCCCCCCCTGGGATCGACGCTATTAACTTGTAAAGATCCAGGGTCGAAGCTACTGGACCCTCGGCGTTGGCCAGGCCTACATTTATTTACCTCATACCCCACTTGTATGGGTTTGACACAAGGTCTCGTTTTTATGGAAAAAATTGCGTCGATCCCCCCTCAAGGAGGGCACCTCAGTCGCTGGCAATAAACTCAGCCCTGCCCCTTTAAATCAAGGGGGTAGGTATTGCCTGGGATCGACGCTATTAACTTAGAAAGATCCAGGGCCGAAGCCACTGAACCCCCACCACGTGGGCGGGTCTACACACTAATAACATATATATATTTACTTAGTATTATTGATTTCTAATTGTTTAGTTTTATCTTAATGAATATGAACAAAAATCTCAGAGATAAATCTTAAAAGAAATTCATTAACATGAAGAAATAACTGTAATTTTATTCTTTACTATTTTAATTAAATAGTTAAATTAGGAAAATTTAGCAATAAAAGACAGGAGTGATGGAAGAGTAAGTTTCAGTTGTTCTATTTTTCGATTAAACCCCTTCCTGTTTCAAATCTTTTTATCTGCATTCTTATTTAGTTTTATAACCATTCTAATTTAATATGATATTTTATTACATTAAAACTTAAATATTTGCACTCAGAGTTATATATACTGTTATAACATTAAAACAATTTAATTCTTTCATATTTTTCCAAACAAAACTGGAGACATAAAAAATCCTGGCTCTTTAGACAATAAAACATAGTTATAACACAACCTTTTCACACTCGGATATCCACATAATTCCATAATAAAAGATGTTTGTAACAACCTCCTTCCGTCAGAATT